>VDFB02270651.1:69930926-70034001 GCA_007258455.2 Sequoia sempervirens
GAAACCTCCACCAAGCATCTTTGACCTCTACTATGCAAAAACGAC
Source organism: Sequoia sempervirens (assembly GCA_007258455.2). Classification (NCBI taxonomy): domain Eukaryota; kingdom Viridiplantae; phylum Streptophyta; class Pinopsida; order Cupressales; family Cupressaceae; genus Sequoia; species Sequoia sempervirens. The sequence goes on from VDFB02270651.1 coordinate 69,930,972, forward strand.
AAATGTAACTCCAAAGTGCTCCATAGGGGACACAAATTACACCTGCATACAAACTTAATAATGGAAGATGCTTTGTAACTCCCAATTTAACCCTTCCAAAGTAACCCTATTCAATGTCTTCATGCAACAATTAATCCAAGTAACCAGAAAATTAATATATAATTAAATATGGGCCCAACCTCACATGAGCATCCCATTTTGCTCATCCCATGATTATTGGAGACACATTTATTACTTACCATCTACAAACAATTAAGTTAATAATAGATCATAGGTTTTGTAAAGTGAATAGCACACTCAATCCTAACAAACAGATCATTCCATAACAGAACATGGGCATCAAACAAAATCCCATTGCAAACATTTATTTTATGAGAGGCCAAGGTGCAATCGACACAAAAAATTACATTGTTCAATGTGAATGCGATACCATTCAATGTTGTGTGATGCCCTTATCATGAGATGGTTTTGTGCTATAAATAGTCAACTGAAAGGGTATTAAACTCTAGGGTTTAAAAATCTCCACATTGTCCTTATTGACGAGAAAAAAACACTTGTCAAGTAAAGAATGATCATAATAATACCGCATATACTGCAGATGGGTGTGAGAAAAGAATGAACATAATAATACCACATATACTGCAAATGGGTGTAGCATTGTGATGGACAGTTGGGAATGATAATAGAAACCACTCAGTTCTGAATACCAAAGTCACTTCCAATGTAGGCCCTTATTTTTTAGGAAAATGATTGTTAAGCGAACAATTCACAATTCCTTGGGGACCAACTATGCAATACCATGGAAGAGATAGGGGCATCACATGCCATCCAAGTTATTAAAAATGGTGGTAGAAACAGCAATCTAATTGAGTTTCCAAAAAATTGTGTAATTTCTCCCCCACAAAGCATAGTTAATTATCTAGTTTGAATTCAAGCAAACAATAATTCTGAATATTTAAAAAAAGAAAACTAACAAATTCTCTACCCAGAAAAAGACACTAAACTTGTACCTACTGAAAGAAAATAAGCATTGTTCATTCTTGTATCGAAGATAGAATTGTCAATTCCCCTACTGCCCTACATATATTTCATTTTGTAACATCAGAGTCTCAGACCCATATATGGATAAAAATTGATAGACAAAATTTTGAGCAAAAGGTGATTTGAACATTTGGGAAATGATTCATTCCTTCAGTTGTTGAAGAAGCAGTTGTGCATTCATATCCTTCAATTCATTATTCAAGTGTTAGAAGTAGCAGTTTTGCATTCATATCCTTCAATTCAAATTATTCAAGTTTTAAATAAGCCGTTGTGCATATGTATCCTTCAATTCGAGTATTCAAGTGTTGAAGCAGCAGTTGTGCATTCATTATGGGGTGTCAACAGATTCTGTTTTACCATGAAATCTCAGCAAGTTGTATAAATCCGTCTGAAAAGTCCGAAAGCCCAAGTAAGAACAAGGGCAAATAAAAGATTTTTTCCATTCCTCTAGTAGGAAAGTTTTTTGAGTATCTTGTAAACCATTCGAAACAGACAATAATTCTAAGAAAAAAGATTGTGATGAGGCATTATTTCCTTCAAAAGCTTTTCCAAACCAAGACTCCAGTTCTGATCACTATATAAGGGCCCTCGCTAGCTTTGAAGGATGCATTTGTAAGGATTTAAGAATTAGGTTACAATCACTTGTCATTAATTTTTTATATAAAAGTATTTTTATTGACTTTATTTTCCATTATTATTATAAAAAATTACTAAAATCATATTATTAGCAAAATTAGAAAACAAAGGGCAGAAACAGCCGTCTGCACTGAGAAACTCATTGTAGGGCCAGGAAAAGAGGACTATGGAAAATTTGATAGGGGGATTGCATATTTTGCAGTCACTTCGATCGAACTACAATTTTCAAGATCAATCACAAGGGTTGCAATTTTGCGCCGTTTTGCAACTTCTGTTTCATTTTCAGCAAAACAAAAAAAATTAATATGAAATCTCAATGAAATTTGAATAACTGTTTAACATTTTCCCCAGACAATGGATAATATCTTGCTTGGACTCTGAAAACCATTGCTGTCAGAGGTGTTCACACTGTAAATTTTCCTAAAGAAAGCACAATGTGTTAATGTAAATAGTGTCTTTATCTACCTAGTTAGCTAATCACCTTTCTAGGATTGACCTATTCACACCTAGCTTAAGTTTACTTAGGTTTCTTTTGCTTTTGTCTTACTTCATAGCATTGAGACATGTGTCCCCATGACTTGAGACACCTATTGACGCTTGCTCACCCACTTGTCAAGTGAGCTCACAAATGTCCCATCTTTGGAGGGGTAATTAGAGTTTCACTCCTAACTTCTCACCTTCTCATCCTTGCCTATATATGCAAGGCTTGATCAATATGATAGTTATTTGGCTTTTGCATTATGCTTGATTCATTTCATGGTATAGTTTGAATATTGCATTCATTATTTGCTGCTCCAACGCAATGTTCACATTTTCTACAGACAAAATGATTAGTGTCTTGCTTAGACTCAAACAACCATTGTTGTCATAGGCATACTTCAAGTTCACACCATAAATTTTCATATAGTGGTGACAATTTTTTAACTGACTTTTGCGATTCCAAAAAATTTATAACATGTGTGATAAAATACTGAAAATTACAAAAAGCAGTCTACTTAAAAGTTTGAAATATTTGACCTAGACAAATGGTTATTATCTTGCTTAGACTTTAAACAATTGTCAGTCATGGTGTCCACACCGTACACTTACCTAAAGCAGCAGCAATGTCTGTACTCTTTTGGGTTTACTTTTGAAAAAATTCACCAATATGTGAATAATAATGCCGCAAGCAACAAAATCCAATCAAACATAAATGTTTAAAATTTTCTCCAACAAAAGGTTTATAGTTTCCATTCAAAAACAATTGTGAATCGCAGGCGCATGGGCATATGGAGTAATGGTATGTATATGGACTGTTTGGTGGTAGGTACTAAATTCGAGTCCTGTAGTGCACACTGTTGCATTGGTTAAGCTTATCCTTAGTATGAGGCCCCTCATTTGTGGCCTTACAAGCTGGAACCAGTCAATTCGCAAATTTGCTGGTTAATCCCAAAATTATCAATTTAAAAATAAAAATAAAAAAATGCGAATTACACAAGTCACTGTTAAAAGAATAAAAAATGTCAGACGCCCACAATTAATCAGAAACTATTTTGAAACCCTTCTAATTCTACATTTTCTTCTTTCTCCTTACAAAAAGAAACCAAATCAATCTAATTTCGTCCACAGAAGGTTGGCTTCTAGAATTTTCAAATCCCCGATCAAAATATTCAACAAGAATAAGGATTTCTCTAAATATTTTATCCCAGAGTGATAGGAATATCCCATGGCTCTGAGCCGAATAAGGCCGATCATCCGTGCACCCTATACCAGTGGTATGTTAAAAATGTTCAATCAAAACTAAACAATTATCAAATCGGTATCAATGCTCGATCGAAAGACCAATGGCGTTAAAATAAAAATACTAATAATAAAATGGGAAAAAAAGTTACAACACTGACGTAATACCCAAAATGAACCGGTTACAAGCATTAGCAAGCAAAGTAATGAAAATGTTGTTAACCCTAAGAAGACTTAAAAAACTGACCTCTTTGGCGGACAACTCGGTTTGATAGGGCAAAACGAAGTTAAGGGTGACCTTGGTGGGAATCGATGTAGGGACGTTGGGGCGGGCGGCCATGAATGAGAGCGGGGTCTTCGGAGGGTCAACAAAGGGCGCCACTTTCTTCCATGAAGCGATAAAATCTTCGTGTGCGGCAGGCGAAGCTGTGACTGGCGCATCTGCAAAAGACCTTCTCCATATTCCTCCTCCTGCGCTTCCTGATCTCAGTAGGGATCTCAGTGCCTGACGGCCCAGCATTTTGTTCCAAATCTCTTTTTCAGAAACCCTATAACTGTAAGAGCAAATTTGAGATGATCTCTTCGGCGGATCGAAACCTGGAACTTCTATTGTCTAGTTTGCTCTTTTGAGGGTCGCTGGGGATTGGAGGTTAATTTTTTATTTATTTTTTATTTGTGTTTTGTTCGTTCGCATCATCGTGTTAGCTAGGAGGAAAAAACTTAACGTTGAAAGAAATTTCTCTTTGGATGTGGCACCATGTAAACAGCTTCATAATCATTTTCTATCTAAAATAGCTCTTTAATTTGACACGCTGTGGAAAAATACCTCCTACTTATCAATTGATGAGCTAAAGGGGCTCTATTATGAATTGATTCATAAGGCACAACACTTGCTGAAGGTTTTGCAAATGGGGTAACAACCCAAGCGGGCTTAACCTTGGAGAAAACTCCCTGGTTAAGCGCGCTTGAGCTGAAGCAGTACCGGGATGGGTGACCTCCTTGATGCTTCACCTCTGTGAGCATCACCTAGATGCAATGAGTGCTAAGTGGACCATTCGTTATCATGAGAGATGGGTTCTTGTGAACCACTACTCATGAAACATGGGTCAATGAGTTTGACCCGAAACTACACGGTTGAATCCTAATAGCTCTTTAAGTTAGAATAAACTAGTACACATTTGAAAAGATATTTAAAGCTTTTTTCTCTAGTTAAAATATTTATGTTTGTTTATTAATTTTTATTATTCAATATTAAAAATTGTTATTTATTTTTATTGATTTTTAGATATGAAATAGTGGAACAAGTCAATAGATCTTTGGTCTAATGGTGAAGTTGAATGGTTATGAACAAGTCCACCAAAGATCGGGTTTTGCTAAGTTAAAAATCCCAACACTATTATCGATAAAATCTTGCATGTCACTACTATGTAGAAATGAGAAATTGCTCATCACATGCATTGTCATTATGCATCTAGCAAGTGGGCAAGTCACTTTTACTCATGTAGTAATAACTATTGAAGGAGGGAGTTGTTGATTCTCAAAATCACATCTTCACTATCTTGGAACATTTCTTACCTTCAAGGCCAAGTGTTGTAGTCAAGAAGGTAAAATAAGGGTTCATCAATAGACAATGGAGGGTTAAAGGCCAACTAATGAGAGTGGGTGGTCTCTCCTACACTTTGGGCTCAACTTAAACCTAAGAGGATATTCCCAAATGTGTTCTTAGTAGAGTTTTGAGCCAATTAATGTGTAACAAATTAGTAGTTGTACCCAAATATACGCTTGACCCTAATACTTGTCACTAGGTCAAGATAAACTAGTGTCATTAGACCTCTATTAAGCTGATAAAATACCCTGCACGTGCACCTATAGATGATAATAGTATTATATCTCATTAGATAATTTCATTTATTATTTCATGAATAGTTGCAAAGCACAAGCATGTAGGACATGATTCTTTGATAATTTATCCATTGGGTTTGCTTAAGGTCAATTATGTGGTTTATAACATTGAATCATGAACAACATGCATATCCTAAACTACTCCTAATCTACCCATATAGCTAACAAGGATGGAGGGTGTTTTAAATGAAGAGTGATTAATTCTTTGCCAACATGAATCAATGTCTACTCCATTAGGCAACAAAGTGATAAACAACAAAGAGGGAAAAGATGCATTTGATTAAATATCAACAAAGTCATATTTACATTCATATGAAAATCAAAAATTATATCATATACAATGTACATATGTAATAATTTGTAACCAAAACTACAATGACCCACATATAACAAAGTCATGACCATTACAAAACATTTGTAGTACGTTATATGTAGTCACGCATACATCAAATCGTCATTATATTCATGCCAACAAATGTGATAAGATAAAATATATATCTACGATTATATATTTCCTTGAATCACTACAAACAATCATGGAGACCTACTATTACATGAAGATGTGCATTATAAACCCTTCCTACATTTTTATTAGGGTTATTTCATCATTTATAGCTCACAACTTTAATGTTTGATGTCTTAGAATCCACTGTAGACGTTTCTAGACCAAATTTTGGTTAGCGGTCAACCATTTTGATGTAGAATGAACTAGTAATTATAGTTTTTTTAATTTTCTAATATATAGCAACTCAAGGGAACTTTGGGAGGAAATAGAACTCGTGGATGTGGCATGTGGGAGTCATCCAAGTCCTTGGCACTTTCAAACACAAGTGACAAAGATCAATCGTGGGTCGATCTAGGCAACTAGAACTCTAGCGACCACATTTATAATAGCATAGCTACCCTTGTATTTTTTAATTTGATCTTCATTTGAAATCAGGCCAACCATTGGAACAATGACTTCACTAGGTAGGAAATGCAAAATGGTGGTTGCAAGGTTCTTTAAATTCAATGTGAATGAAGTGATGGGTGAGCCATGGGAGTAGGTAAAATTCCTTGTTAAGGGGTTTTGTGAGACAACAAGCCCTAGCTTAAACTTTGGAGTATTTGGTGAATGGTAGGAATCCAAGTGTAAGATTGACTTGATAAGTTACATTAAAGTACATGAGTTGTAGGAGGAAAGAGGGACTCGATGTTAAGTCCCAAAATAATAGGTCCACAATCCTAGAACATGCTTGACACACCTTCAGGGTCATGGTGCCTTTAGGAGGGTCAAACAAATGTTCATCAACAGATTGAGGATGATCAAAGGTCTCCTTTGAGAGTGGGTAAAATCTCCTACACTTTGGGCTCAAGTTTCATTTGAGAGGGTGTTTCTAGATGTAACCTAAATAGGTTTATATATCAATTAAAATGTAACTTGAATATAAAAAATAACATTCATACCTAATTGTACACGTGACCCCAATCTTTGTCACTAGATAAAGTGCATATGGTTTCAAGATACATCTATATATAGTTAATCACACACCTTGCACATGCACCTATAAATATCATTAGTTTTAATCCCTTAAGATGGTTTCATTTATCAATGTTTACATAGTGGTAAGGTGCAATATGTATGTTTAGATTCTTTGAAATTTTAACAATTTTGGTTCATTTAAAATGATTTCCCGGTTTACATTATTAAACCATGAATATCATGTGAAACCTAATCTAAACCAACAACTAACCAGAATAAAAATATTATTGAAATAGGAGTGTTTGATTTTAAATCGAGGATCGATGCATGTTCTATTTGGGCAATAGAGTCATAATAGAAAAGAGGAACTTGATAATATACTTTACAAAACATCAATGGAACTAAGTTTATAACTATATGAAAACCAAAGATTACATTTCAATAATGAACATACTTAAAAATTCATGATTAGAACTACAAAGACCCATATGAATTGAAAGATGGTAATTAGAAAACATTTGCAACACATTGAGTGTTGTCACACATACACACACCAAACCCTCAATATATTTGTGCCAACAAATGTGGCAAAAGAAAATAGCTAATTGTGATTAAAATACTCCCATAATTTTTTGCAAGAAATCATAGACATTTATTGTTGAATATGAACAAAATAGAACCCTTCTTGTGCTACTACAAAGCATATCCATTCGTTCATAGTTACAACACTTAACATGTTTGGTGCCCTGTAATAACCTACAAAATTAACCAGAGCAAAAAATTGGCTCAATAACCAACGCTATGTATGAAAAACTAATTGGTTTTTATGAATTATTCATACTCAATCCAACCATCATGGGAGCCTCAAGATGATAAAAACATTAATAATGCAAAAAAACCCATGCATAAAATCACACAATTGATAAGAAAAGTAAGAAAACCTACCTCAATTGGTACACCATCCCTCCATCCAAACGACCACACCCATTCCACATGATGCTCCCTCAAGAACCCCAACTATCTTCCCTCTCACACAAAAATTAAAGCTCCAAATTTTCAAAAAGCAAAGAGTGCAAATGAGGAAGAAATGACTCCCACCCACCTTTTATACCCCCCACCTGACCCTATTATTTTCATTTTACCATTCCCTCCATCCCCCTCCCTCATTTTTATCATTTTCACTGGCCCCCAATCACATAGTTTCATATTATTTTATTAACTTACCATTTTCGATCATTTACTATTAAATTCATTTATTTTAATAATTTTTTGCGAGTTTGTCAATAAAATTATTTTTAATAATTTTTTCATCAAACTCCTAAGGGGGCAATACCAACTCCATTTCTTTCTTCGGAGCATACTAGGGCATGTCATCACTATCTTTGAAACAACACTATAAAAACACATTGTCTCAAGGAGGGACAAAATTCAAACACTTAAAATTTGACTAACAATTCTTGGCATTGCACTAATTATTCTTCCAATTTTAATTAAATAATTTTATTATTTAATGAAATGAAGGGAATTGGAGGGGGTGTGTAATGGAATGCCCAGGGTTCACCAATTTTACTATAAATAGAAAGGGACAATGGGGTATAATGCACCTATTTCCCACTATTTCATTAGGAAAAGGAGATCCCTTAAGCCAAGGTTGACTTTCAACCCTTAGGTGAGTCAACTTTGAAGGAGATCTTGTTGTTTTCCTTATGATCTAGGATGGGGCAGATCTGTTGAAGCAACACTTTTGGGAGAAAGACTAAAAATAGTAAATAAACCCAAAAATGTAATGTAAAACATGAAATTAGAAGATTAAACCTTAATCTAACGGAATCCGCAACTTTCAGACAGATCTAAGATGGTTTAGTATTTTTGCACCCGTCATCAAGATGTTGACGTTAAGTGTCCTCTGGGACTCATTCACCCAAGGGTGAATGGGTCTTTATAGGGCTTTCTAAAATCAATTTTTGGGTCCTCTGGTCCTATTTCTGCACTTCCGAATTCTTTGAATTTCACAGTCGAAAGGTTGGAAAAAAATCTTGTAGGTGAGTTTTTGTGGCTTGATGATAACTTTGACAACTTTTCCAATTTTACACTTTAAGAGATCTTCAATCCTTCTTCAACCTAAGATCTGCAAAACACACAAGAGGAAAAATTTGTTTGTATTTGGTGAATGGGGGTTTGCCTTGGTCAAACCCCATTTTGGTAACTAAACTTTGAATTGAAACAATGAAACATGAAAGGAGTGATGAATGAACAATTGCTATGTTGCAACTCACCAAACCCTTTATTTGAAACCCTTGAAGGACTGCAACTTAGTAGATCTCTCCAAGGTCTTGATCTTGCATGAATGGCTTGATTGGATGTGATCTTGATGCTTGAAATATGACTTGAATGCTTGAAACCTACATCACAATGTTAGCTCCAAAAACATGCATGATGCTTGATAACTTTGACATGATGCTTGAGATCTTGATTACTGCAACAAATGCTTGAGATCTTGATTGTTGCAAAAAATGCTTGAGAAATATGCTCTTGAACACCTTTGACATTAATATTTTTTATTGAAATGCTTGCATGTATGCTCTAGCTTGCTCTCTAGGATTTGAATTGATAAAAAGACCTTGCTTTTATAGACACTTTTCTAATTTCCCAAAAATTAAACATTATAAGCCAACACTTAAATCTTGAATTCAGGACCTTAAGATGCCACCAAAAACATGTTTAAAATTTGAAATTGTGATCTTAAGGGGGACCCATTCACCCAAGGGTGAATGGGTCCTGACCTAAAGGGTGAATGGGTCTTGACCTAAATAATCCGGACCTATTCATTTCTTGGTGTTAAAAATAATAATTGCATTAATTTAACTCCCCTTTTGGAAATTGCAATTAATTAAGCTTGTAGATGCATAATTTAGGCAATTAGAGGCTTAATTAAGTCCATTTAATAAAGGGACCCAAACATAGTGTGAAAATGTAAAGTACATTTTTTGACACTATATTTAGCCCCCACTTTAGTGAGAAGATGAGCCATACACTCAAACTCACATCGAAGTAGTTAAACAAGCGGCAAGAGAGGTCTAATTGTACAACTATTGGAAAGATAAGACAACAAAGGTCAAGGAGGAGGATCAAGCCCCCAAGATCTAAGATCTCACAACAAACCAACAAAGGCACAAAGAGACACATGCCTATGTTAAAATATGCAGCAACAAGACAAGATACACAAGCATACAATGACAAAATTAAAAATAAAGAGGGGTGGATCAAACCTCGACTGTTTGTCCATTTGGTATGGATCAAGCTTTAGTTGTTTTTCCACAAAATTTTTACAAGCAAAAAATCGTTGTCCACTATGCAAACAAGATGCACTCACACGGGCTAGTGAAAATCCACTGTCCACTAGGTGAGCCCCAAAAAGTGGCTAATGGGAAGGTCGTGCCTCTGTCTAGGCTCCCACTAACTAACCATACCAAAGTTATGCCTCCTAATAAATTTGATAAGGCACCATAGAATTGGTCACAAGCGTAGAAAGCTTCATTATGCTAGGCACTCATGAAAAAGGCTCCACTAGAAAGCAAGTTGTGTTATGCTTGGTGGCCTTGATACATGCAATAGGATATTCAAACGGGTTTTTATTAGTTCATGAAAGGTATTTCCTTAGGGAACATCGTGCCTAATGTCTCCAAGAGAGGACTAGTTGAGGATAAAAGATTCTCAACTTAGGGAATGCAATCTATAGCATTACCACTAAGAGGAATGTCATATGCTCAAAAAGGTCGCAATCTTGAAGGACATCAAACCCAATGACACCATCAAGAAGACACATCATGTGAGGTAAGAAGACCACACTTTGAAGTGAACAATGAGTTGGAACGTGTATGCCCTCACTTTAAAAAAATTTCTAAACACCATGTTGTGAGCAATTACTTTAAAGTAGAACATACACGATAAATTCCAATACATGAGAGCTTTATTAGGAAAGCCCTATGTAAACATATATTTTTGAGATAGAGCTACATCATATAAAGGAAGGTTGCTCCCCATATGCAATCCTAAGATAACACATAAGGGATACATGGATTTGGGGTCAGCGTTTGTCATTGCTACAATGATATAATTGAGTTAAGAACTATCATCTTTCCCCAAATAACTCATGGAACAACAATCAAAAAGGAAAAATGACACATAGAGAGAAAGAGAACAAAGGAGAGCTTTTGGGTCAACATGGAAGAGACTTGAATGTCTTGACACCTTGTGTCATCCCCAAAAGGAAAACACAAGAAAAAGGTGCACAACATATAGAAGAATGTAGATACAAATAGAAGAATATCACAACAGATTTGCTTCCTTTGTAGATCCTTACACCAACGGAGTGACAAGGGTCATTCAAAGTAGGCTCACAAACATATAAAGACATGCTGAGCAACACAATATGGGGGGATCACATTACACACATGCAATCACAAAGAACACAAAGAGAGTACTATTAGGGCACATGTGAGTCAACCTGTAGTAGGTCATCCACATTCCAATCTTGTTCATCATATGTGAAAGGCGGATAACTAGCTAAAGGGACAACAAGTGTTGTACTAAGAGCATTACTAGGTTCAACACATGGTGAGTCACTCTTTATAGGAGGACCATCACAGTTGTTATCATTTAAGCTCATAGAAGAGGAAAGCAATAAATTAAACTCATTGTGCACTTCCTCACCAATTTTAGCAATATCATCATTATCCAAGTTAATCGTAACAGGAGGCCTAATGGAAATGTCCATAGAATTTTCATATTGTTTTTGTTGTTGTGGTGAAGGTAGAGTATCATCATGCTTTGTTTCAATTTGTGTTTGATCTTGATTTTCTATTTTATTCTCTTCTTTTAGTCCGCGAGTGATAGCACGACGTCTATGCCTATGCTCTTTAGCATTTTTGTTTCTCTTTGCACAATTTTCAAGTTGTGATTGTGTAGGAGTGGGTTTATCAACCATAGGTTTCTTTTCTTCCCACAAGGGATGAACAAAAGGAACCATGGTAGGTTGTTCAACTGCTTTCTCTTTAGCTTTATAAACTTGTTTGATCTTAGGAGGGACAATAGGACTTATATTGTTATCTCTTGGTCTTTTGTAGGAAATAGGTGAAGAATTTTTCATGGGTTGGTATTGGTTACTTGAAAGGGATTTTGGTTCAATCATGGTTTCATCAATGATAGGACGCTCATTCATGGGTTGAGGCATGTTGCTAAGAGATAATTTTTCTATGTGCTTTTCCTTAAACTTTTGATAATATTTGAAAAAGAAGTTCTCACAAGGCCTAATAGGTTCCATAGGTTAGGGCGAAAAGAAATCCAATGAGAAATTCCCACGGGAAGACACAGGATTAAAGCCACTATGGTCCATGATAAATATATCATTACCAAATGGAAACTTTAAACATTTATGCACTACCAAGGGGATGATATCCATGGAGCGTAGCCATGGATAACCAAGCTTCACACAAAATTGGTTCAACAATGGGATGATGGAGAAAAAGACATGCAATTTTTTCGGTCCAACTTGTAAAGGAAGAGTAATCAAACCTATCGTAGGGCAAGAAAACCCATTATGTGTTTTGATCCATGTTTTTGGTTGGTCATAAGAATCTTGATAAAGTTCATGCACAAATAATAATTCCTTGGTGATCACATTCTCTACACACATGGGATCAATTAATATCCCATTAGTAGGCTTGTAATTGATTCTTTTGGTGATGTAAAGAGGACCATCAGGTGCTCATCTAATTATATCATTTTGTGAGAAAGCAATGTCAATGAGCATTTTGGTTTGGCCCTTACAAGATTGCACATTAATGAATCCAACCATACATCTTAAGTCTTCTTCATTTTCACTCATATGGTAAGTATTTGTATCTTCAAGCTTGTCAACATTCATTACTTCATTCCTGGCATCAATAGCTTTCACAAAGGATATATTATGATTTGGAATGGGGTTGGTAAATAATTGCAGGCTTTGGTTGGGTGGGGCAATGGACTTATTTCATTGATCATTAACACCACCAATCTGGATGTGATTAGAATCAATGAGTTCTTGCACAACATGTTTAAGATGATTACAATGTTTTGTATAGTGTCCATTTTGTCAGTGATAATGGAAAAAAGGCATTTGAGTTGAAGTTTAGAGGTAAGGGCTTAGTTGTATCGATGGATCGAATAGGATGTAAGGTAACTAAGTTCTTACTCAAAAGTTGCAACATGATGGAGTAAAGGGTATCATGTAAAGGGGTAAATTGTCTATTCCTCTCCCTAAATGGATGTAGATTTGTCATTTTTATAGCAGCCACTTGGGAGTTAACATGTTGATTTGTTTGAGGTGTGTTTATTTGTAAAAAGCCTTTGTTTTGTTTCTTGAAAGGTTGGAAATTGTTTTGGGGCACAACTTCAGATTTCTCATAATTGTTAGGAGTTTTTGCTTCATGATAACTAACTTAATTCTAATAATCATGAAGGGTCATGCCCAAGTGTGTAAAGGAGGGAAAATTCAACATCTCAAGTTTAACTTGAATATTATTATGCAAGTTGGTTATAAACATTCTTTGAAGGTCAACATTAAGAATCTTAATGTTTATTTGTGAGTAAAGCAATTGGTATCGTGCAATGAAATCAGTGACCTTTTTATCTTTGTTTTTTTTACAGTGTATTTAATCAACTAAGGTCATATGGGACCCATGTACACTTGGAAATGGTTAAGAAAGGCATCAACAAGTTCATTGAATGAACTAATTGAGTTATTCAACAAGGAACAAAACCACTCCAAGGTAGTGTCTTTCAAGGATTTAGGGAAAAGTTTAGCCAAAAGTTTTTCCTAAAAAATGAAGTCACTACATAAGACTGTATGTGCCGAGACATGGTTACTAGGGTCTCCTTTTCCACCATATATTTCTCAAATCTAGGAATCTCTATGCCTTGTGGCATTTGTGTTCTTAATATCTCCAAGGATAAAGGGTTTTGTTTGACCTGTTGTGAAGGTTGGCCATTTTTATTTTGATTCAATGTAACAATTTGTTGTTGGAGGGATGAAACAATTTACAAGAGTTGGTTAACGATGGGATCGTTGTTTGTGTTGTGAGATGGAGGTGAATAAGGTGGAGGTGCATATGTATTTAGAGGACAAGTAAATTGTAAGTTTGTGAGGGGAGATGGATTAAGAGATATGATATTTGAATGCATAAAGATAAAGGGATTCACAATGGAAATACCTAGGGTGGTATTGACATTGCTAGTAGGTTGTTTAGTTGTTGTAAGAGTTGGATTAGTGTACATTGGAATAGAGGTCATAGTTGTGGAAGGAGGAATTGGATTTCCACCTTGACTTTAAGTATACCCCAAAGTTTGAGCACAACTAGCTATGGTAGGAACATGTTTATTAATGATATGAGATAGGCTACATATAATTTCTATTCTTTGTTCATTTTCAATGATTCTCCTCATGTTATCTATGACGGGAATTGCAGTACTAACAATGTATTCAAAACTCACAAAGTTTTGTACTTTTTCTAATTCTTCATCTATTTTTCTTAGTTCTTCTTGAGGGATATTAGCAACCATTGTGTCAACATCAATCATGTTGGTTGTGGGTAGGGTGGTCATAGGAAATGAGGTATCAAAGCTATGGTCCATAGTGGGTTGACTAGTATCAACATTATGGGTGAAAGAATTGGAATACTCAAGATCCACGGCAAATGTAGGAACACGGGATGGCATGAGTCTCAAACTACATCTCACTATAGTATTGGTAATAGGACATTAGGTTGTGAAGCTCATACAAGTTTCAACAAACCTAGGTGGACCGAAAATGGAGAATAGACACTAGATAAATGCAATCAAACACCCTAGAATATGAAGTGTAATGCAAGTATGTAAAATAAATAGAAATTTTCATATTTTAAACAAGATAATTTTTTGATTATACTATGCAAAAACCTAAAAATGATGCCTTGCAATTCTAATTTTGATTTTGAAACAATGCATTCAAATGGAGCAATTAAATCTAATGCAAACAATGATTGATTTTTTTGATTTCTAAAACTGAAACCTAGATTTAATAGTAGATCAGAGGAATGCAAACAAAGACAAATCACTACCAAAAAATCTGAAATAGGACCCATACAAGGACGAATTTGGCCTAGGGTGAATGGATCCTAACACAGGGGTTCAAAATTTTGAATTTGAGTTTGAAGTTCACATCTAGGGTTTCCTATTTCAGGTTATAAACTGTACTTTTAGTGACTGATTTTTCTAGAATTTGATGTCTAAATGCAAGTGAAATGAATGACAAATGATGAAAAATATGATCCTTTTTAAAATGTAATTTTGACTCAATTTTTGAATTTGAATGATTGAGAATACACTAACATGCAAGTACTATGCAAAATTAATGTAATATGCATGCAAATTTTTGAAATTTTTAGATTTTAAAGCATGCAAAATGCAAACCTAAAACCCTAAATGAGATGCAAACTAATGCATGTTAACAACCCTAAATGAGACAAAAATCAATGCCATGCAATGCAAAGTAATGCAAATCCTAGATCTAAGTTGTGAATGGACTCCAAATTCAGAAATTTTATAGTGCAAGAATGTCAGGTTCACCAAAATGAAACAAAAGCAAATGGAGGGGGTGTGTAATGGAATGGAAGCTCACCAATTTTACTATAAATAGAAATGGAAAAATGGGGTATAATGCACCTATTTCCCACTATTTCATTAGGAAAATGAGATCCCTTAAGCCAAGGTTGGATTTTAACCCTTAGGTGAGTCAACTTTGAAGGAGATCTTGTTGTTTTCCTTATGATCTAGGATGAGGTAGATTTGCTAAAACAACACTTTTGGGAGAAAGACTAAAAATAGTAAATAAACCCAAAAATGTAATGTAAAACATGAAATCAGAAGATTAAACCTTAATACAATGGAACCTGCAACTTTTAGACAAATCTGAGATGGTTTAGTATTTTTTCACCTATCATCAAGATGTTGTTGTTAAGTGTCCTTTGGGACTCATTCACCTAAGGGTGAATGGGTCCTTGTAGGTGAAATAAAGAAAAATAGGTTCACCAAAACAAATTGATGAACAATGGGGGGTGAGGGACCTATTCTTCCTCAATTCATTAGGAAATGAGATCCACACAAAGAATTGACTTACAACCATTAGATGAGTCAACTCAATGAGTGAATCTGCAGATTTCCTTTTTGTGTCAGAACAGGGGTCCTGGTCAAACAACACTTTGGGGAGAATAAATAAAAATAGCAAATCAACACCACAATGCAATCTAACACTTGGAATAGCTAGATGAAACTCAAAATAAGTAGAACCAGAAATCAGATCATAGATCAGAGAAGGGTAGAATGATGTTTACTAGTCACCAAAAGTCAGTTTCTAAAGATAATCGAGGACTCATTCGCCCAGGGGAAAATGGATCTTGAGTTAGGGTTTTTTCTGCAATTTTTGGGAGTCTCTGCTACAAATCTGAATCTTCCAATTTGCCTAAGTTTCAAGTTTGGAAAGCCGAAAATAAATTTTGTAGGTGAGTTTTCATGAGATGACAACTTTTGCAACTTTTACAAGTTCTTCAATTTTTCTCTTCAAAGGATCTTCAAGATTTCTTCTACCTAAATCTGCAGTCACAAATCAAGAGGGAAAAATGTTTTGTTTTTGGTGAATAGGGGTTTGCCATGGTCAAACCCTGTTTTGGTAATCAAACATTGAAATGAAATAAAACATGAAAGAGGGATTGAAGAATGAACTAATTACCACTCAACAAACCCTTGCATAAACCTTGGAATGTAGATTTGCAACTTGCATGAAATGAATTCAATGGATGTGGATCTTGAACCTTGAATATTGACTTGAAATAATGCTTTGAATGCTTGAATGGATCATGAAACTTACATCACCATATTATCTCCACAAACATGCATGATGCAAGAAGACTTTGATATGACAATTGGATCTTGATTATTGCAATAAAAATTCAATAAATTTGCTCTTGAATGCCTTGATTTTTTCTAAAATGCTCTTGAAAGTTCTCTTGAAATCTCATAAACTTGTTCATAAAATTGCTAGGATGCTCTCCTGAAAATTCTAGGTGAAACTTAGTGAAATAACCTTATATTTATAGGTATGTATCCTTAATTTCTCTAAATTCAAATATCACAAGCCGACATTGAAATATAGATTTGAAAATATTAAAATACTACCAAAAACATAATTTAAATTTAGGTCCTAGGTCTAAGGGAGGATCCATTCACCCATGGGTGAATGGGTCGTAGGTCCCTAACCTATGACACACATTGCTCAATGAGAAGCTTTATGTTAAGGCATTAATTAATGTCGGGTTTCCTCTTTGCAAAATGTAATAAAATAAGCTTGGTAAATGAATTAAGGGGCCAATTAAGGCATAATTAAGCTCAATTAATTAAAGGATCCCTAAATAAGTGTGAAAGTGTAAAGGGGTACACTTTACAACACTAAAATAAGGCACAAGTAAGTCCAATTTAACTAAGAGGGCCCAAATAATTGTGTAAATGTAAAGAGATACATTTTGCAACACTAAATTAAGGCACTATTAAGTTCATTTTAATTAGGAGGGCCCAAATAGGTGAGAAAATGTAAAGGGATACATTTTCCGTCACTACAATAGGGCTTTCTGAAATCAATTTTTGGGTCCTCTGATCTTATGTCTGCACTCCTAAATTCTCTGAATTTCACAGTTGGAAGGTCAAAAATAAATCTTGTAGGTGAGTTTTTGTGGCTTGATGACAACTTTGACAACTTTTCCAATTTTGCACTTTAAGAGATCTTCAATCCTTCTTCAACCTAAGATCTACAAAACACACAAGAGGGAATTTTTTTTGTTTTTGGCAAATGGTGGTTTGCCTTGGTCAAACCCCATTTTGGTAATTAAACCTTGAATTGAAACAATGAAAAATGAAAGGAATGATGAATGAACAATTGCTATGTTACAACTCACCAAACCCTTGATTTGAAACCCTTGAAGGACTACAACTTAGTAGATCTCTCCAAGGTCTCGATCTTGCATGAATGGCTTGATTAGATGTGATCTTGATGCTTGAAATATGACTTGAATGCTTGAAACCTACATCACAATGTTAACTCCAAAAAATGCATGATGCTCGATAACTTTGACATGATGCTTGAGATCTTGATTGTTGCAACAAATGCTTGAGAAATCTACTCTTGAACACCTTTGACAATAATATTTTCTATTGAAATGCTTGCATGTATGTTCTAGCTTTCTCTCTAGAATTTGAATTGATAAAAAGACCTTGCTTTTATAGACACTTTTCTAATTTCCCAAAAATTAAACATTACAAGACAACACTTAAATATTGAATTCAGGACCTTAAGATGCCACCAAAAACATGTTTAAAATTTGAAATTGTGATATTAAGGGGGACCCATTCGCCCAAGGGTGAATGGGTCCTAACCTAAATAATCAAGACCTATTCATTTCTCGGTGTTAAAAATAATAATTGCATTAATTAAATCATAACTCCCCTTTTGAAAATTGCAATTAATTGGGCTTGTAGATGCATAATTTAGGCAATTAGAGGCTTAATTAAGTCCATTTAATTAAGGGAACCAAACATAGTGTGAAAATGTATTTAGGAGTACATTTTTCAACACTACATTTAATTAATCTTATACCATCTTCTATAATTAAATAATTAAATAATTATTTAATTATTACTATTTTTCATTCCACTATTAATTAAATAATTTTGTATTATTTAATTAATTAACATTATTATTCTTCCTTGATTAATTAACTCGCTACCCATTTTTGTTCTTCTCAAATTAATTAAATAAATCATTATTATTTAATTAGTTATCCATTATATATTTCCTAAATTAAATAATTATGTTAATTATTTAATTTATCAATCAATTTCTCAACATTATCCATTCTCCAAAATAAATAAAATTATTTATTTTATTTATTAATTCCACTTTGCACATGTAAAAAATGATTAATTTTATTTAATTATTATATACTCATGCAAATTTCACCTCACCTCCTAACTAGAACTTACTCTCAGTCTACTAATCAATCTAATCAATCCACTAATTGATTAATCATGTTTCACTCTCACTCACTTTAAGTCCATTGATTTGTCAAATCAATTAATTGATCAGTCAATCTAGTCAACAACCTGTCAATTTGAGTTATCACTTCATTCAATCATCTTAACTAAATCATGCAATCAATTATCTAAATCATGTAGAAAATTAACAATCAATCAAATCCTCTCATCAATCCTCTGCCATTAATCTTTTTTAGTCCATCTGATCTCGACTGTTGATCAATGTCACCAAAAATTTATAAATGCAACCATCCTATCACTCATTTCTCATCTCAGATCGTGCGATGAAATTATACTTGAATTGTGACAATGCTTTATTGCTATTATGCTTATTACAAATTTGAGAGCATTGATTTCAACACTATTCTCCAAGGTGAAAAGAGGAGAACAATGGAGCTCAACTTGAAGGTCTCACAAGTTTAAGGTATTGATTTGTTTGTTTGATCTTCTTTCAAATTGCTTAATTAGTATGATCTCTTGATTGTGAATATTGTTGTTTGTTGATTTTCATTTAGATTTACAATTGAATTTCCAGGTCATACACTAATTATTTAAATAAATAAATAAATACAACTAGATAAAACATACTAAGTAAGCTCAAGTGAGTGTAAAAAGGAATCTTTTAAACTAACATGTAGTGTAACTTAATGGTTCAATGCATTGCTATTTAACAAGAGGCCTTGCACAAAAATAAAACTTACACAAACTAGATAAGAATGGGTTTTGAATAATTTCTTATTTAGCATGAAACCCTAAATGTATTTCTAGATATGAGATCTGAAAACAATATTTACCATCTAATATTGTAATTTGGGTGATGCTTTCCCTCTTAAACTAACTCAAATCTTGCAAATAAATTTCAAAAGATAGGGTGAGAAGAATTAAGTTAAGAAACCACAAGGACAACCACAACAATGATTCAATATATCAGATAGATAGATCCCTCTTTAAAACCATTAATTGTTTAATCAGAGGTAAACTCACAATTCCACAAGAATAGTACAATCTTCAAAGGTAATAAAATATTTTCAGATCAAAACATTCATTTGAATACCCAATTCTAGGATAATCCCAACAAATCCTCACAATTGAACTAAATGCAATAAGGTTTAGACTAACCATGCAAAGCAACTCACAATCAACAAGCTACAAATGGTATGAACTAGGGATATTTCAAATTTCTTAACGCTTCATCATTATCATATCTAAACTATCTAATATTGAAGAAAAGGAACTATACAAATATATGAAACCATAAGTAAAGTAAAAAAAAATAATGCTTGCTTGTATTGATTTCAAATATCCGATTTCAACAATTCCAATTTAAACAACCTTTAAAATGAGAGAGCATTACCTTTTATAGGCAAGGACAACAAAACCAAGGCACAACCAATGGTGGAGATCATCTCACCACCAAGGGTTAAAATTACATTAGCATTTAATGCTTGAGGCTCATTACACATTCATCATTCATCTCCAACTCAATTCTACTACAATCTTTCTTGGAAAGACAAAATATCCTCCTCTAACCTTTCCAAACACTATTACATAACTGAAACAACAAATTGAAACAATTTTTTTTATGTATACTAGCTTTAAATTCCTAGGAACATCATTTAATTTTAGTTTCATCTTTATCTCATTTCAATTACACTTTCTATTACAACTCCTTGGAAATATAAAACATCTCCTATGACAACAAATCACAAGATCTTGATGCAATTTCATATGGGTCGCATCATTAAACATTCAAGCATGGTTATCCTCAAAATACCTATCTAGTTGACTAGTTCATTTAAAATTTTATCATGAATATGTAAGTATCACAATACATCATCAACAACCAACAAATTCCAATATGATTGGTGCATTTCAAGATGCCTTGTATGCAAATCTGATTTCAAATAATTATACTTGTAAGCACAAACCATTAAGAAACAAATTTAAAATTGAATATTATCACTTAAATCCTACTAAAATATATCCTTTCAATATCATTCTACTATTGAAAAACACTTATACAAATTGAATTCCACCATTTAAAATCAACTTTCACAAATATTTTGAATATTTTATAAAATATGAAAAATTATCAACCTTAGAAAAAAACAATTTTATGCTCATTAAATCCTAAGACAATGTGTGAATAATGCAAGTTTTAACAAAGCCATGGATGCAATATTAAGATCTTTCCCCTTTTAAAATTTATAAATAAAGCTTTATTAATGTTAGCGGGAAATCTACAAGTGATCTAGGCATATCCATTTTGAACAAACTTTTAATTGAGTGCAAACATATCACCCCACTTACAAAAAAAACTGAAAATTAATGATCTTAGGGTGTAAGAATATAAGAATTCATTCCTATCAAGCCCAAGATGAACCCTTACCTTATGAAAAATTCCCACCTTTAAAACCCTTAGGTTATTGCGAAAATATGATAGTAATAGGGATATGTGATATCTTCAAAATGTATGTTGCCATACGCAAATGACACTTAGAATTCCTCAATGATGGTCCATTTTCAAAGTTTGACAGAAAAATATGATATAATCGGATGACACAAAATTGAGCAATGGATGGATATATCTGGAATGGTGGTAGATGTTCACAATGGGCTAGTAGTAAAGATAGAAGGTGAATACAAGCTCAAAATAATTTAAGTAGACTTTGTTCCCATGTACATATCAACGAAGTAATCAAGGGACTCATGGATATTTCAAGAGAGAAAAATTAGAATCTAATCGATAAGTAGGAAGTATTTTTCACAACGTTTCAAATTATGATATTGCTCTCAAAATTTAAGTGTGTAATTTTTTGAGTCAAACTTATTGACCCGTATAACCTAATCATCACACAATGCGAAACTTATTTAGTTGGGGCAGATTCAAGAACTTTGACCAATATGGAGATGGGGAAACTAAAGCAACTATTACAAAAGTTTGTGAAAAAAGGCCTTTATTCTAAATACCATGGAAATACTGCAACGTCACTACTTACCCTGGGTGGAAGAACACAACAAAGGTAAAATGAATTCATGGTAGCCCTGGTGAAGGGAACATTGTGGAGGAAATGGATGATGCCGAACGACTACTTATTCCTGCAATGGAGTGTTTTGAGAATTGCAGAGATCTATGGTGGGTTGGGATATATCTTAGAGTATGATGAATGTCCACAATTTTCTCTTTACAAAGATTTCACTATATTTAATGAGCAAGGTCGAAATTCCTCGAAGTCATGAACAATGAGAGTTTTTAGGGTTTGAATGGATTTAATCCAAAAGGTAACGTATTTCTACGATGGGATGGAAGGCTTGGAATTCTTGTGGGTGGATATCATGAAAAATGACAGTGTGGAGTTTGAAGGAGTATGAATGATGTGGGAATTCGAATAGGTGTCGGAAGGTGGAGACATTCCACAATAATGTTTTGCAGAGGGTCCTAAGGAGTACGGATATATCCATATGGTGCTTGGATCTCCGCCATTAATGATGATTGTAGAGGATTAGTGTGGAGGTAAGGATGTGGATATCTGTAACAGATTCAAGGTCGTAAGTTTAACTTTAGACACCGCAGAATTTAAATGGGTATGTGAACACCATTGGATTTTGAATAGATGAAGGGTTTTTCCTTATAAGGATCAAATTTCTGCAATTTATCCACATACTTAGAAATTTTAACCTATCAATGCAAATTATATCCATGAGGCAATTTGCTGGCTAAATGCTCCTCATCACAAAGAGTTTAAAATATTCCCCAATGTCAATTGAAACTAATGACCAAATCCAAGACTTGCATCCAAGGGTTCACCATCGTACAGTAAAATCCAACCTCACCAAAATCCCTAATCACCAAATTCTCTAAAAAAAACCTTAGCCAAGATTTTACAAACTTTCCCAAGGCAAGCATTTACTTGTTAAAGACCAAGAATTAGACTAGAAAAAAAATGAAAAGAGGGGAGTACTCGCTTTTAGTGGGGCGTGTGTGAAAGGAACAACAAGAGCCATTTTCCTCCTTTAAACTTATGCCAATCCATTAAAGAATGATTTCTAAGCACTAATAGATTTGATCTAGTGGTTGGTGGGTTTTGAAAATGCATTAATGACATTCTTGAGTCATCTCGTAGATAGGTAGGGTCTTTTTGCATTTGAAAAAATACTTTCAAACTTGGCATGTTAGGGAAGGAAAGTTTGACATGTATGTAGGGAGGATAGGGCCCAAAATATTGAAAAGGAAAGGCCTTGGATCATTGGGGTTAGAGTTTTGAGTGGGGCTTAACATGGTACCATAATAGGTGATAGTCAAAAGTCTGACTTTAGGGACTTTATAGTGTGATCAATAGAGTTTTAGGGCTTGGAGGGCGATGGAAATGAGGTTCTTGATTAGAGGATGGAAAAAAAATTGACTTCAAAGTACTTAGAAATTTTTGGAGTGGAAGGTAGTGAGGTTTTGGAGAATCGAGGAATCAAAAATGGAAAGAAGTGGGTGTTAAAGGATAAGAGGATGAAAACTTTTAAAGTCTAACGGGTTGATGATGCCAACATGACATCACCACATGAGGATTGTTGACATCGATATGATGTCATTAGGTTGCTAATACTAGCATGACATCATCTAGATAACACTTGTTAGATGAAGGTAATGGAGAATGGGAAATCCAACAAAAGGGCTTAGAGGAAAAGTAGACTTTCAAGATGTCAAGGTTGAAAGGGGTGGGGATTTCAAGGTGTCATACTTTTAGGAAAGACATCAAGGTATGATCAAGCCCGACACAAAACACTTAGATTCTTTATGGCCTTTGGGATGATGATGTCAACACATCAGGATTGGTGACATCAACATGGATAAGAATCAAAGTTTTAGGTGGGGCTCAAAATGGTACCAAGTTAAGGAACAATTGAAATTTTACCCCATAAAGAAAATTAGTGGGAAAAGGTGGGATATTAGGATTGGTAGGGAAAGCATGAAGGTATGAGCAACCTTGAAATGTGAAAACTTTGACAAACAACAAAATCACTAAGGAAGATGCAATGAAGAGCCCAAACTTAGAATTTTATGGATTTTCTACATTTTTGGGTGCTTAGGGGCCCATTAAGGATGTCTTAGATTACTTATAATGATGGGTTAAACAAGGATTTAAACAGAGATATTTTGGTGATCTATGTAAGATGATTGCCTGCTAATCATATATCTAATAGCCTTATCGATCCATTGGGAATGGAGTCGCCAAGATCTATTTCAAACAACCTATGGGATCATACTCTTTTAAAACACCGCTTGACTAACCTCACAAAAAACTAGAAAATGCCCCAAACACAAATAAAATTGAAGGTAAATTGAGTAGATTGCACTTGGAGGTAAGAACAACTAGAGACATACATTCTCCTAATGAGAATTTAGAGTGTTTTACAACACTTATTTGCAACAAAAAAGCTATTCTAATATGTACATTATTTGTGAACCAACCTCAAAAATATAGTTTAAGGGACATTCCATTGATTGGTATATGCAACTCTTCTCCATTTAGTCTTGAAAGTTGGAAAGTGTTGGCTTGAATCAAGAAGCCATCTATTAGATTCAAGACTTGTAGAGGCCAAGAGTGCTTTCCCTTTCATTTTGTTTAAACTAGTTGAAGATCATGTATTCTCTGATTGAGAAGATAAAGTTGTTGTTGATTGAGATGTTGAAGAAGAAGCATGAGACACTGATGAGGGCAATGGGATTTTTATTTATTTATTTATTTATGAAGAAGGTGTGTTAGTTCATCAATCTTCTTATCATAACATCTATGCTCATCATGTCCTAGCATTTTATAATATGCACATTTCAACTTCTTCTTTTTAGATGAGTCCTCTTTGGAAGAGGAAGTGGACTCAAAAGTGCTATGTGAAGGTGAATCTTTACCTTGCTCATTAGACTTTGGGTCCTTATTCTGCTTCTTACCTTTGCCACTTGAATCCTTTGGATCTTTTGCAAGAAGAGCATGAGATTTTCAAGACTTCAATGTGCCCATGTGTGCCAACTTTGCTTGTTCCCTTATGAGATGAGCTACAAATTCATCAAGAGAAGGCATTTTGTATGCTTTGCCAAGGGCATCCATTGTAGCATAAAATGTATAAAAAAACATTGAATATTTAGGACCTAGCTTAGCAAGAATATAAGAAATCATTTTTTTATCTTCTTTAGTGACCCCATAATTAGATAACTGCAGTCTAAGAGAATTGAACTTAGAGAAGAAGTCTTGGATATTGTCAAAATTTGAAGGATTAAGACTCATAAGTTCATTCTACTGCTTAAATTTCCTCATTTTATGTGGCTTACCAAAGAGACCATCTAAGGTAGTCCAAATTTGATTAGGATGTGTGCAAGATGCAACATGATATCTAAGATTTGGAGAAATAGACAAAAGAAGAGTATCAAGATTTGACTAGTTGACAAGACCTTGCAGTCGGTAGTCAAGGATAGGATTGTGTATGAGATTTGTAGACTAATAAATATGATTGTGACCAATCATTTTTAAAACCTTGAATAAATTTAATAAAGTTTGCTTGAAAACATTGATAAAGCTTATAAAAAATATTTTAGTCCAAAACATTAAAGAATTTGTTTCCTAAAATAATAAAAAATACATAGAATTTTTTTTAATATTTTTTTTTGTGAAAAATTAAAGATCATACTGCCTTTGCTCAAGGGGTTGTATGGCCTTCTTGAGTAATCTTTTTTTGCCTAAAAAACACTTGAGGCCAAACATAGGTGAATTTTATATCAAAATTCGTCTCTCGAGCCTTTTGAACACAATGGTGAGGTCAATTTGGGCTCAAAGTGCCCCAAAATTTTAGCTACCTCCAAATATTGGAACTAAAACCCTCAAATTGAAAACTTTGTAGATCGGGCAAATCTGACTTTCTTTGATGCCCTAGATTTAATCATGAGTGTTAGACCAAAATATCTTCCACAAGAGAGAATAAAAAGAAAGCTTGCTATAATGATGGATGAAATATTACAAGATTAAATATGCAAATGTACATGAGAGGCATTGCTTATAAAGAAGGTGAGAGGAAGGATTATACAAGATCATGACAAGTGTCTTAATCATATCACATGAGATAACTAACTCATAACATCCTAGGACAAGATAAAATCTAGATATGACAACTAAGACTTCTAGAAGGAATATTATAATCCTAAGCAAACTTAACATATGAATGTCTCATAAGTTCCTAGTAAGGAAATTAACTAGGTACAAGAAATTTATTCACACCAACAATGTAGGAGTTAATGGTGACTCCTCAACACCTCCAAAAATATTTGCTAGATCGAAATATCTTCCACAAAAGAGAATGGCAAGAAAGCTTGCTATGATAATGGATGCATGTTACAATATTGAATATGCAAATGTACATGAGAGGGCTTGATTATAAAGGCAAGGTGAGAGGAAGGATTAGACAAAATCATGACAAGTGTCTTAATCCTATCACATGAGATAACTAACTCATAACAACCTAGGATAAGATAAAATCTATATATGACAACTAAGAATTTTAGAAGGAATCTTATAACCCTAATTAAACTTAACATGTGAATATGTTCCCTAAGTTCATAGTAAGGAAATTAACTAGGTATAAGACATTTATTCACACCAAAACCCCCCTTAAGTGCAACTTAGGGAGAAGATTATTATGAAAACTATGCAAAGAGAATATGGGTCTCGGCTATAAGGCCATGTTAGGTACACATTTACAATGCAAAAACAATCTCTCACAAATGGAGAAAAGGAGAAAACCTTGTGGGACAAAACTCCTCTCCAAAAGATAAATAAAATAGAGAAAGATGAAGGATGGAGGACTCAATGATACCCCCAAGGACTAAATACACGCTAGTACAAAAACAACAATAAACTACTAAAAAAACTACTAAAAACTGCTTATAAATTACTGAACTTGATCACGTGACCATTAGTAGTTTATTGCTAGTCATTTATAACACGACCAGATTGATGACTAAACCATTTTTTGTCATTTATTGATTGTTTTGATTGATCAATTTGGTAGTATATTTAGCCATTGATATAGTCATTGATTGTTGTAATCTAGTCACTTATTTAGTCATTTTTTATTCATTGACATATTTAGTCATTGATTGTTATAATCTAGTCACTTATTTAGTCATTTTTATTCATTGGTTTTTGTCCATTGGTAGTTTATTTAGTCATTAATTTTAATCATCATTTTGATCAATTTGGTAGTATATTTAGTCATTTTTATTTCACAGGTCATATATTTAGTCATTTTTATTCGTTGTTCACTGATTTCTATCAATTGTTAGTATATTTAGTCATTTTTATTCACTGTTCACTAATTTCTATCAATTGGTAGTATATTTAGTCATTTTTATTTCACAGGTCATATATTTAGTCATATTTATTCACCATTCACTGATTTATGTCAATTGGTAGTATATTTAGTCAATTTAATTATAAATTGACGTCAATTAGTAGTATATTTAGTCATTTTAATTGACTGATATTTGAGGATTTAAACATAAAACACAAAAATACACATCAATCATCAATTGCACACAATAAGACAACCGTTGAGAAGGAAAAATCAGTGAACTTTATTAATAAAAGAAAGGTGAACTAGTTACAACAGAAATAGAGTATTACAATTTTTTTTTTCAGTCACAAGACTAAAAATCCAAGTTACAATATTGCACATAAATGACTGCAAGAAAGAAACTTCTCCAAAAACCTTTTGCAATGATGGAAACATATGCTTGGAGCCCTTCAATGTGAGCACATTCCCCTTTCATCTCTTAAAACTTCTACAATGTAGGCAATCTTCCTGGAGCAGGTTGTAACATGTGGAATCCAAGAAGGAGAGTGTTGATCGTGTCCCATATATGAAGCTCTCTCCTTCAATGCAATCAACAATAACCCAACTAGAATCTTTCCTCCTTTATATGCAATGTGTCATCTAATATGAGCATTAGGGTCTACCTTTTCTACCATGAATGAAGTTGTGCCTCAATACAACCAAAAAAATCACTATTAGTCTCAATTCATAACTTAGAATAAAAGTGCATTGTATATTGCAAGTTTACAAAAGTAGGTCCAAACACAGTAGAAAGATAAATCAATTAAAAAATTGTAGGAGACAAATCACATCCACAAACATGGGAGAGCTATGCAAAATTGGAGAAGTTGGCTTGGCAAATGAAGGAAGCAGGGTATTTCCAAATTCAAGACTTTTACTTAATGTTGTGGAATAGAAGAAAAAAGAATCATTTATCTGCCACCATAGTGAAAAGTTAGCAATTGCATTTGGTTTGTTAAACATGGCCCCTCCAATACAACTATTAGAGTTGTTAAGAACCTTTGAGTATGTTATTATTTTCACATTGCATCTAAATTCATGTCCAAGATTGTTGCAAGAGAAATTCTTCTGAGATTTGTGAACCATTTCCATCATTTTAAACAAGGACAATGTTCTTGTGGAGAATATTGGTGATGCTAAATGAAACAATCTGATAAATAGGCTTGCACTATAATAATGTGCACTACATTAGATATCCAATAATAATGAAGGGACATCCATCAAAGCATAACAAGAGGGATTGTTTTGTCATATGTTGTAGTTACAAGTGCCTTGCTAGACATACATGAAAATGTGGAAGCATAGACAAGGCAAGCGAATTGTTTCAAAAAATGCCTCAAAGAAATATGATATCATCAAATGTTGTGATTGAAGGATATGTTCAAAATGGTTTTTTTTTTGGAAAGTCCTTAGAAAATTTTAAGAAAATGCAACCAGTGGGTGTAAAGCCCAACTCCTCAACCTTTGAAAGCATCCTTCTTGCTTGTGTGTGAATTGGAGCTTTGGATGAGGATATGAACATCCATCAAATCATATTTGGAAGTGGTTTTTTATCAGATATTATAGTTGCAAGTTTCACTTTGGATCACCAAATCCTTCACAAAACCTTATTGCACAAGCTCCCCACACCAGGCCCAACAGCCGTGCGGTGTGGCCCACAACACTACGAAGGCCCAACCCATACGGTGTTGCAGTGGTTATGCAAAAGGTTTTGTGAAGGATTTGGTGATCCGAAGTGGAACTTGCAACTACAATATCTAATAAAAATCCACTTCCAAATATGCTTATGCCTTAATGAGAAATAATCACTCATATAACTAGTTAGTTGGAAGAAAATTGGGAGATAGAATGAGTGTTCAGTTAGCAATAAAAAATATTGAAAGCACCTTCCTTGAATGTTGGTTCTGCATTTTGTGTTGCAAGAAGTTGGATTCTATGGATATCAAGTCTCAAAATTATGCTCTCAAATTGTGCCTTGTGACATTGAACATGCTACATCACATTACACATTCAAGCAGAGAAGATGACAATTTATTCCATTATCAAATGAGGGGAGCCTTCTCATTAGTGGATAAGCTATTGTAAAGAGCCCACAAATATTGATATTAGCTCTTGAGGAGTGGCTTAGGAAGAATGAGAGCAAGGTTTTTGGCCTTTCAAGGTTCTTGTTGTGTGAATATTATCATAAATGTGTATTTTAAAACTATGGAAAAAAAAAATCTGTGTATATAATCATAAAGATGCCAATGTGTATTTGAAGCAACTTATGGTATTTTGCATAGGTGCAGACATTCTTTGTAAGGCTTAGTTTTGGGTGAGCACAAACATTTCATGACATACCTTCTTCCTAATTGTGGAAAACCATTAGAAAGACACATTTGGGCTACAAAATATAGGGCACATATAGTCTCAGTAATTGCTTCTCTTGGTGGTATGGAATTAGGTGGATACCATGGAATAGAGTACATTATACGCTATCTTATGTACCAGGAAAACTTGTGTCAAGATCTGAGTAGATAAATGATTATTTTACTATGAAAACATTATACCTTCCATTCTCAGTGTATCTACTATCATAACTCTCACTAACACTATTATTTTATTGACATCGTTATCCTACAACCTCTGCAAAAGAGCTCCATTTAAAGGCATATTGACTACATATTATGCACAACAAAAATCTACAAGTGCAACAAGATGTTTGCAAGAAAAAATATGAATTCACTGAAACATCACTATCTAAGCAACATAATATCTTCAAATGAAGGAGCATTGTAACTGTGACTGAGAAAACACTGTGTAGGCATTGTTAGCACTAAGAAATGAAGAAGATAACACATTGAATTAGGTGATCGAGATCACTGAAAGGAATATCATTGTTAGAGAGTTTCAAACTGTGAATTGTCCTTTGTCCTATAGGATTGAGAAACGAAGAACACTACCAAAAATTGATTGAATCATAACAAACAGTCCAAAAACAATGAAATTTACTGTCAAATGGTGACAAAGATTTGTCCTCTAAGTCATTTGCACATGGTGATTGAGAACATAGTGAGTAAGAAGTAAAATAGGACTAGATCATAGCACTACAAAATGGTCATGAGTTATGTAATGAAATTCACTATGCTTTTGATCATAAAGGAGATCAAGAAAATAACCAACATACTAATGTGCACAGAGAATTTTTGTGGAGTGCAAACTTGCTTACAAAGCAATTACCACAACAAAGTTTGAGGTGAATTGCACCTGCTATTTTATGTGGATATGGATACGTTTTAACCCGTAGTTAATTGTTGTAGCATAATAGATAGGTTAAATAGTTTTTCATATACCATTGTTTCAAATTCAAAATTGCTATACCTTATTCTAGGATAAAATCATAAGGGGAGTCTATACATAAGACACCATTATTTCAAATTCAAAATTGTTGGTTCTTTCACAATTTTTTGCTTCATTTATTTGATATAAGACAACCTGCTATAATATAGAAGATGCTCTCAAAATCATAGTAAAATCCTTTAATCTGGGAAGACTGTTCAGAATCTTCCCATCATAACAATGAACAAAAGCATCAATCATTAACTTGAACTTTGCAAGAGTTTCATCAAATTCTACTTTTCCACTCTCTTTTCCATTTTGAATTTTATTCCCAATTTCATCCATGTAGAACTTCCTTAGCCTGTAGATCCTGCTGTTAGCCATAACTTTACCAGGTGTCGAGGATAGCTTCAAGTTTTTACCCAAGCAACAATTGACAAAATTTGGTCTTACTAGATACAATGTGTTGTATAGCTCTTTGAAGTTATTCTGGAAAAGAGTTCCTAAGAGTATAATGCATAGTTTTGAATTAACCTTTTTGCATGAATTCCATATCTTTGATTGGCTATTTTGAGCTTGATGACCTTCATCAAGAACGAGCAAACTCGTGCTCTTTAAAAGCAATTTTCCAATATGTTTAGCCTTTTCAACACATTGTATTTGGTAAGGATGAATTTTGTCAATTATTGCTTGGGCAAAAACTCGAAGCTATCCTCAACACCTGGTAAAGTTATGGCTAATAGTAGGATCTACAGGCTGAGGAAGTTCTACATGGATGAAATTGCCTAGAATAAAATTCAGAATTGAAAAGAGAGTGGAAAAGTAGAATTTGATGAAACTCTTGCAAAGTTCAGGTTAATGATTGATGCTTTTGTTCATTGTTATGATGGGAAGATTTTGAACAGTCTTCCTAGAATAAAGGATTTTACTGTGATTTTGAGAGCATCTTCTATATTATAGCAAGCTATCTTAGATCAAATAAATGAAGCAAACAATTGTGAAAGAACCAACAATTTTGAATTTGAAACAATGGTGTCTTATGTATAGACTCCCCCTGTGATTTGCTCCTAGAATAAGGTGTAACAATTTTGAATTAGAAACAATAGTATATGAACAACTATTTAGCCTATCTGTTATGCTACAACAATTAACTACATGTTAGAACATATCCATATCAGTATAAAATAGCAGGTGCAATTGACAGTACCTGAGCTTCTAGTGTTTCTAGATGAAACCTATAGCAGAAAAGTGTAGTCTCCATCTGAAGGAACCATCCTCAAAGCTCTTCCCTGAAACGAGGGTTGAAAACATTAGAAGAAAAGTAATACTATAATTCTAAAGTAACAATTTATGTCAAGCCAAATGTTAGAAAGTATAATTAAAAAGACAAATCCTTACAATTGGACCTCAAATTGGACCACGTAGATTTATGATTTTATCTTTAGAATGTAGGAAATTTCTCTATTAGAGCTTCGGGACCTCAAATTGGATCTCCAATTGGACCAGAAGATGCATAATTTTATCTTTAGAATGTAGGAACTTCCTCTATCGGAGCTTCATGACCTCAAATTGGATCTAAAATTGGACCAATAGATTTATGATTTTCTTTGTCCATCAATGTTTGTATTCCTACACTTAGGTTCTGCCTACCAGAGAAAACACTCAGAAGTGTTGCAGACCGATTGAAAGTACTCTCCAACCTAGTTATGTCACTGATAGCAATCCAAGTTTTCCTGAACCATCCATACTCGAATGTTGCATCACAATCTATTCTTCCTGCACATAAAAATTCCACATATTAATAAATCATTTCAGTTTTATAAAGAATCATTTACTATCAAAATAAAAGTTGTATAAATCATAAAAAATCCATGAAGCCTCCTAAATGTAGCTTAAATAAAGTTTATATGATGGGTTTCAACATTAGAAGCTTTCTACTACAACTCTCAATGAATGCATTATAAGTAGAAAATAAAATTCTTCACACTCAAATTAATGCAGTCAAACATTTATTCCAAAAGTATGTTAGTAGGAGTTAACTAAAAACAAAATTATTTTTTGCTTGGTTTCTTTTAACAATATGCCATGTGGAAATGGAATAATCGCTAAGAAACCCTAACAATAAAAAATGAAGTAAAGGTTCAAGAAAGGAAATGCCAATGTACTATTGTGTAATGGTGACAAAGGAACTTATATGAGCATGACCTGCATACAAATCCTTGCCATTGAATTGTCATCCATCCAAAGAGAAAATAAGCAATGTAAGTATTTGAGCAATGTAAGCCATTTTTATGTTGTAATGGTAATGGAATCACCATAAGAGCACAATTGAGGAAAAAAATCTTGAGAATGTAATTATGTGATCCATAACTCTATTGGTCATGTGGCACAGTTGTGCTATAACAAATACAAGATGCATTCATGTGTGACCCAAGTTTAATGTGGCTATGTTGTGATAGAAATGGAGGCACTCATATGAGCACAATTCATGTACAAATTAATCACCGTCATCACAATTAGGTGTCAATCATCATTGGGTGCATTCAGGTTGACTCAAGTTTAATAGGTTACAATGTAATGATAACATGATCCAAGAGCGATTACCTCTTGCTGCAATAAAGATCCTATAACTCTGGTTGATATGCAAAGTGGTTGTTTTATATCAATTATTTAGTGCATTAAAGCACAACACATGTTTAATGGGCTATTCTAGAGAGTGATCAATATTTTCTAAACCTTATGAATGTTACTTAAAAGGACTATGCAAGGGCAGTGATCATATAGAAATGATAAGTTTTTTTTTATGCCAAAAGACAATGAATACTTATAATGAGTCCAGTGATGAATGAGGATAAGAATTTTGCATATGATTCATCACCATGACAGTGTCAAGTGCAAGCTATGTGGACAAATCTTAGCTATACCTTAGATTATAAGAGGTTCATGAAGACATGAAAGTAGAGTTTTGAAGAGGATGGTGCTCTTTTAAATACATTCATGTTACAAATGGCAAAGGCTTTCACCATGAAGGTCTCCTTGAGCATTCAATAGTGGTAGACCTATTAACAAAGGGAAATGATTTGTGTATAAAAAATTATAAAAAGGCAGATTGTAGATAATAAAAGATGGTTATAAGACATAAAAGATGATAGTCATTGTCAATGGATATAAGGGAAATCCATGTGCAAAAGATACTCTCTATGACTGTAATAAATAGGACAAGTACCATGAAGCTAAGGGAAAATCACTATAACCAATGGATAGTGTCAAAATTTTATGAAGATAGTTAGCTCATACATGATAGTAAATATGACCTTAGTCATAGTTGAAGCTAGCATAAGTGGATATCGAGTAATTGCATTAAGATTGATTTCACTGAAATAGGATAGTCATGGTTATCAATATTTATAATACATGAAAGGATAGAGCATAATTATCTTGAAGAATTTTAAACTGCCATCTTCAAATATGAATGATAGTCATGAAAGATCAATCATGAAGGATTCATGGGACATTTATAGCCACATGACAGTGGGTGATAAGGGAGATCTAAAACACTTGTTTATTTAGGTAGAAAAGGATGGATAAAAAGAAAGAGAAGCTATATTCATGATAATTTAGATAAAGAAAACATTCAATGGTAAGTTACTTTTGAACACCCACATCAAACCTAATGAGATTTGTCTTGAGCATTTGTTTTCAAATGAATATATTTGAGGAGAAAACCTCGTAGATTGTTAGTAACTAGAGGAAAAAACCCCTACTAGTTTGTAAATGGCCAAGGATGAAAACCTATTGGCTAAAGAAGTGGTTCTCACCCATAGGTCATGGGTGAATTTAAATGGTGGTCGACATTGGTGATATCAAGATAGTAAAACATACATATTACTATTTATTCATCATTATTTTCCTTAAAAAGACATAGTATTGCCATTCATAACTAGAAAAACTCCTCATAACTAGTTAAAGCCATTGACACTTCAACAATGAGACTACTGTCATGTCTTAAACATATCACGGCATGTGATCTTCTCAAAAGATTTGCATTGTGATATGAAAGTATCACCTATGAAGGTGGTTTTTTTCCTAATAAGAGCTTTGACTTCCTAGTTTGGGATTATGACAAGGATACAACCTTCATGAGGAGACAAGCAAGCTCTTCCTCAAAAATTCAAACAAAACTAAAAACCCTAATGGCATAAAGTATACCTAGCAAGATGTGAGGATGAAGGCTTCCAGGAAAAATTACTCAACGTGGGCATGATTTTTCCTCAAAACCTTAGACAATCTCCTCATGCATGTAATGTGTCGTGAAACCCTTGTGAATCTCTATAGTGTGGATGACTTCAAAGTCAACAAAGAAATGTTTCTTTAGATCAAACTCAACATGCCTTTATCCTAGGCCTTCTCAACAACGTGGATAGATGTTGGTGCAACCAACTATTGGTTCTACGCCATGCCCTCAAAAAATATTTGGACTTCTTCCAACCAACAAACTAAAAACCCCTAACCTTTCTCTTGTTGCATGGCTCAATAAACAAAAGGAATGAAAATTCTCTTTTTCATTATTTGGCACCCAAAAAAACTTAGTCAAAATTCTCTTTTTTATTGTTTGGCACCTAAAAAAAACTGTCTTACCCCAATATCTCCTTTTTTTTATCTGATGATCAAATTAGTCACTTACGATGATCAAATTAGTCATTTATTTAATCATTTATAGCTGTGTTGCAAAAACTGATTAGAATTTAATCATTTTTAGTTGTTGTGACTAAAATTTGTAGTCATGTAGTCATTTATTTTCCAAATTCTACTAGTGACATAATATATATACAAATCCATCATGTGAATAAATGTCTTATACCTAGTTAATTTCCTTACTAGGGACTTAGGGGACTTATTCACATGTTAAGTTTACTTAGGATTATAAGATTCCTTTTAGAATTCTTAGTTGTCATATTTAGATATTATCTTATCCTAGGTTGTTATGAGTTAGTTGTCTCATGTGATATGATTAAGACACATGTCATAATCTTGTCTAATCTTATCTCTCACCTCACCTTTATAAGCAAGACCTCTCATGTACATTTGCATATTCAATCTTGTAATCTTGCATTCATAATATAGTAAGTTATTCTTACCATTTTATCTCTTCTGGAAGATATTTTGGTCTAGCAACTATTCTTGGGGGTGTTGAGGAGTCACCATTAACACTCCTACATGGTATCAAACCTCCAATATTGTAGATTCCTTCCCATATTTGAGGGTTTTGTCTTGGCTTGAAGATTTTGGTGGGTGTGTTTTGGGCTTTCAAGGACCTCATAGTTGAATCCAGCGCATCAAAGAAAGTCAAGTTTATCTTTTTTTTCGTCAATTTTTGTTATGTTTTGATTGATCTACAAGGGTTTCAATTGCTAGATCCAGGGGGTAGCTAAATTTTTGGGGCACTTTGGGCCAAAACAGACCCTTCCATCACATTTGGAAGGCCCAAAAACCTAATGGACGATTATAAATTTGTCAAGAAAGGGAAACTTTGGTTTAGAGGGCATCAATTTTTTTTCATTTGTCCCTAAAAATCCATACAATCATATGGAATTTGTATTGTACGACCTAACATCAACAGAGATTTGTCAATCGAAAAAATATTCTACAGAATTGGCATCAAATAGGAAAATATTCCTTGTACCTTTGCCTCTAGTGGCGTAATTATTGCACAATTTGCATACTTGGTCCATTTGCACTAGTTATTAAATTGCATTTCCTTTGATCGGGGTTTTAATTGCTTGGTCTAATTTAATTGGCAAGTTTTTTATACATTAGTTTTTTAACTATTAATTTTAAACACATTTAACCGTCAACTATGGTCACATCATTAACTAGTTTCAAAGTTTTTTTATATATATTAAAAAAATTTAAGCCATGGCTGACTTGGTGAAGGCTTAAGGGTAGGTGACATGACCCATCCTATCGCCCTCTCACCTATTTCCCAAAGGGGTGGTGGTATTTTTTTAAACACACAATACTTTAACCCTTAATTGACGGTCATATCAACATTTGGGTGCCGATCAAATTAAGCCCCCAAGTGTTGAATTTGGCCCCCAAGCCCTAAAATAGGATTTTTTTCAAATTATAATAACTTTTGATTCAGGTGAAGCCACAATAGTGGTTTACAATTTGATGGAGGAAGGAAAATTGAGAAAACACGACCCCATGGAAAAAAAATCATTTTAGGGGTTTGAATGAACCTACAAGTTCGACTGAACCCAAAAGAGGTTTTCCCGAACAAGGGTTCGAGCAAACCAATTAATTATTGGACCCACATTTCCCGCCCAAAAAAACAAAGGGAAAAGCATATTGAAGGGTGGGTCGCTCGAACCCCCTTTATTCCTCATTCTCCCTTTGAAACACAAAAACAACCTAAATTTTCTCACTTCGGGGCTTAGTTTGAAAATGAAAATGGAAAAGACTTCACAAACCCAACTAGAATCAAGTAGTCCTCAAAACGAGCTATCCAACGAATATAATTTTAATATGTTTTGGTTTTATTATGTATTTGTTTTTTTAGTTTTATTAAACATAGGTTTTTCATGGAAAATGAAGGTCTCTGTTTTGCACATGTGGAGAAATAATAGATTATCAAAAGGAAA
Source organism: Sequoia sempervirens (assembly GCA_007258455.2). NCBI lineage: Eukaryota > Viridiplantae > Streptophyta > Pinopsida > Cupressales > Cupressaceae > Sequoia > Sequoia sempervirens. Next base: position 69,968,223 of record VDFB02270651.1, read on the forward strand.
ATTGAAAAATATGAGTGCACCAGATATTGAAGTCCTTGATCCAACAAAAAATTGAATTTCGATATATACAAAAAAATTTACGTTATCGGTCGCACTATGTTTGAATTGTAATTGGTTTGAATTTGAAACTTGATTAAAGAAAAAATATTCAATAAAAAACTATCTAACCAAGTGGAAGCACTAGATATTGGAGTTAAAAATCTAAATTCAAAAGAATTAGAATTTTATCCTTCATGGGAAAAAAGTTATGTATTATACGGTGTGCATCACTTTTTTAAAATGTTGTTTTATGAAAAAAACTAGTTTTCGTGGGAGATGGAAAAATAAGTGCAATCTGATTCCAAAATTTTTGAAAAAAATATATTTAGAATCTACAAAAAAAATGTCACGAGACTCTAGTTTGCATCATCTTCAAATTCCTCACGGTTTAGCCGCTATAGGTGCCCGAAAGTGAAGATTTAGTTAAAAACAATAATTTTAGTGTCCAGTTTGGCCAAAAATTGTAAACCACTATTGTAGGATCACCCATTCAAGAGGCCAATTTTTGAAATAGAATTTTTCAAAAAGTAGATTCTGCAAATATTTTAGTGGTGTGGGTGTTCTGAAGTTTTTTTTTTGTTTTGTGCCATTTTTTCCAAGTTGAAGCTAGATCTTGCTTTTTAACCTTTGCGGTCATAACTTTTTTCTCCAGACTCCAATTTTCTTGATTATTGTGGCATCAGGAAGTTATTCAAGAGTACTGCAGTTCTATACATGCACTTTTTGTAGATTTGTTTCTAGAATTTTAGTTTGAAGCTGATTTGGTACTTTTGGATATATTGTTATAAATTTTAAAAAAGTGTCAATTTTTGGGATAAAGGGGTAATTGCTTGTATTGTGAAGGGAGATTTTTTGTTCCTTTATTGATCCAAGGGGATGCTCGACATCAAAAATTGAAGTGTCCCATATGCTCCAATAATCATTGCTAGATCGAAGTGCTCAAAATTTTGAGTCCAACACAACTTGAATAGGCTCAAAAGGAGTCTGTATGCTTAAGATACAACCAGTCAAAGTTTGGGTCAAATAGGCACCTGAGGCCATCGAAAAAGGCAAAAAAAATCATTGTCTTAGAATTCAATGAAATCAACACCAAAATGAAGAGCTCGTCGACACGAACCCAACGCCACTCATTTCGTCAAAATCTGAGCTTGTACGCGCAAGATACTCCAAGTCAAAGGTTGTAGGTACTATGGTTGACCAGCTGTACAAATGCTGATGTCAACATGACGACGTGGCAGTCCTTACCGTACAGACATGGCATGGAACTATCATGGTGTGACACATGGTAGTCGACATGGTAGGTGATGTCATTTGTACGGACCAATCAGGAAGTGACAAGTGGCATTCGTACGTCAAGTCAATAGAACAGTTGGCAGCCCAATCAATAGGTATGGTGTCCAGTCAGTGAATCATGTTACGCCACGTGGCACCTCCTTGACATGCCATGTGGCCCTCTCTTCCCTCCTCCAGTGTGGGTTAGTTTGTCTATTAAAAATTGTGTGGGGGGGATTCGATCCCCCCACCTCACACATATCATGCTAACCACCTACCAATACACCACGAAATCCACATTTAATTATATTCAATCACCAGATAGTTTTGTTATCTCCAATTTGGAAATTGGGTTTTAAAATGGACGGTGGCGAGGGTCGACCTCCTGACCACCCTGCCACCATAATCTTTTTCCACCGGTGAGCCATTGTATGGCTCTAAGCATAAGAATTAAAATAAATCTAGAGAAGCTCGAGGATACAAAGTTTAAAGGGCCTACATAATTTTTAAATTATTAAAAGGGGATATTAATGATTTTTTTATGTGTAATAGGGGGATTATGTGGGATATTTTCCTGTAAAGGGAGATAGGCAATATTTTGTAATCATTTGGTTATAAACCAAATTGGGAAATTTATTTGTATAAAAAGGGGGTGGATTGGGCTTGTGAGGGTAATAGGAAATTAGGTGAATTCTTGGGAACTATAGGGGGAATTTGTAAAATCTACGTGCAGACGGTGGGGAAATTATGCCAAATTGTTTGTGCTTGAAGGAGAGAAGATATTGTCATTTTCCTCGTTGATCAAGAAGGCTATGTAAGATTTCTTGGAGCAGAATTGAAGGATCGGTCACTCCGTTGGAGAGGGACCTGGAGACGTATCCAGTTGGCGAACTTTGTTATCAATTTGTTCTCTTGTCTTGTCTTTCTCATTTCTCATATTCTGTTATTTTCTTTATTCATTTAAAAATATTTTCAAGCATTTAATGTTAAACATTTCAATATTGTCAACTCATTTAATCGTTGTAATAGTTAAGCGTTCATAGCAATTGTCATAGATCCTAATTTAGATCAGTTTGGTATTGGAGCTTTTTGTGACTAGTATTGCAGAAGTGGATGTTAACACGTTCCAAGAAACAATGAGGTAAGGCGAGCTAGAAGAATACAATCCTGAGATCGGAAAACAAAGGAATTTGCCAACAATGGAAGAAATTAAAGCTGGGAAAAGTATTGAGCCTGAGCTTGATGATAAGTCTTTTTAGTGACCTTTCTTGACATGAAGGCTATGGTGGAAGAGCTTTATGCGGAAAAGAAGAAGCACGAAAAGGGAGATTCTTCAAAGTGAGAAAAGAAGGAAGATTGGAAGGACAAAGAAGGAAAAGCTCCAAAAACTCCATCTCCTCCATCTTCCCCTTCTTCTCCATCTTCCCCTTCTTCTTCTTCTTCTTCTTCTTCTTCTACTACTACTACTACTATTAATCCTTTCAAGAGCAAGTCTAAGCCTATTATTAAATTGGATGCAAAATTTGAATTGCCTAAGTACTGTGGGGAGTTAAATGTCGAAAAGTTAGATGATTAGATCCAGTAGGTAGAAGTGTATTGTAGGATTCTTGAGGCCTAGTATAAGATGCTTCTAGGATCCAGTTAGCGACTCTTCGGTTGGGAGGTACAACTCTCACTTGGTGGGAGAGTAGGATTTGGGAGGAAATTGCTCACCATGCTAAGGTTAATATGACTTGGATGGAATTTGTCGATGCCCTAAAAAAATAGTTTTACCCTTTAGGTTATATGCAACAATTAACAATGAATTGGAAAACCTTTAGGCAAGGTAAGGGTCAGTTTGTCCAAGATTACACCCATGAGTTTATAAAATGGGATATTGCTTTAAATGATCCATTGTATACATAGGATACATTACTTAAGTACATAGGTGGTTTGCATTCTTACCTAAGACATACTATTCTAATGTTGAGTCCTAGTAATTTGGACGAAGTGTCAGTCCAAGCCACTCATTTAGAGTCAAGGGGTACGAACACTTTCAGTGATAATTTCTCAAAGAAACCATCGAAGTCTGAGGGGAAGTCTAAGGGTAAAGACAAAGACAAAGATAAAGGAAAAGGGAAAAAGACAACTATAGTTAAGAAAGAGGGTGATAAGACCACATACTCCCATTGCAAGAAAGAGGGGCATGATGATTCAAAGTGATGGAAGCTGCATCCAAAATTAAGGCCGAAAAGATATGGAGGCAATAAAGGCAAGCAAAAGACTGTTGTAGTGATTCAACAAGATCTTGGATCCAACTCTGGAGGTGAAACACAAATTGCTGCTACTGGGATCCAAGGTAAATGGAAAGGTATAATTATCTCCAAGGTAAATGGAAAGGTATAATTATCTCTTTTGATGCAAATGTTTCTTATGAAAGTACAAGTAAAGTATCTACTCCTCCTAAAGCTAATAAATAACATAATTAACTATTTCATATTCGAGTTGTAACTAAGCACACTAAGATTGACACACTGTTTGATATGGGTTCTCAAGTCAACTTAATATCTGAAGAGGTGGTAAAGAAACTTAATTTAACTTATGATGACTTATTTCAGGAACCAAAAAGGTTGCCACCCAAGAGAGAGATACAACATGAAATCTAGTTACAACATGATGTGCCTCTTCCAAACATCGACATGTACCGTTTATCAGTTTTGTAGAATGAAGAAATCAAAAAGCAAGTTCAGGAGTTGGTTGAAAAAGGAGTCATCCATCCTAGTACATCTCCTGGTGGTTTTCCAATTGTGTCGGTTCCAAAGAAGGATGGGTCTTGGAGAATGTGCATCGACTATCAAGCCCTGAACAAGATATTGGTAAAAAATAGGTATCCTCTTCCCTGGATAGATGATTTATTTGATTAATTAAAACATGTGGTTTATTTCTCTAAGTTAGACTTGTGTAGTGTATATCATCAAATAAGAATTGTAGAAAATGACATTTGAAAAATTGCATTTAAGACAAAATAGGGACTGTTCAAGTGGTTGGTCATGCCCTTCAGGCTTTGCAATGCACCAAATACATTTATGAGAGTCATGAATGATGTCTTTCATCCTTTTATTGATGATTTTTTCATAGTCTATTTAGATGATATTCTTGTATTTAGTTGAACTTGGGAAGATCATGTAAGTCATGTAAAGAAAGTTTTTTATGTATTGAGAAAAGAATAACTTTTTGTAAAGATGTCTAAATGCGAATTCGCTAAGACATCCTTAGTGTACTTAGGCTATGTCATAGGAAATGGTCAATTGAAAGTAGACCATGCGAAGGTTGAATTTATTGTAAAATGGCCTAAGCCAAGTACAGTCACTAAAGTCAGAAGTTTCTTAGGTGTAGTTTAGTACTGGAGAAAGTTCATTGCAAACTTCTCCTACATTGCACGCATTGACCAGTACAAAGATAACTTTTTAGTGGGGAGGTCCATAGCAAAAGGCCTTCAACACTTTGAAGGAAAAGTTGAGCACTGCACCAGTTCTGGCTTTTCTAGATCTACAACAACCATTCGAGATCGAGACAGATGCAAGTGGATTTTCCATGGGAGCAATACTAATGCAAGGAGGTAAACCAATCTGCTATCACTATGAAACCTTTTTAGGTGCAATAATTAAATACCTTACTTATGATAAGGAACTTTATGCATTAGTTCAAAGTGTTAAAAAATGGAAACACTACTTAATGGGGAAAGAAACTGCAATCCACACTGATCACCAGCCACTTCAGTACTTGCATTCGCAATCTAAACTGCAACAAAGTAGGTACTATAGGTGGATGGGTTTTCTTCAACAGTTTCATTTGGTAATTAAGTATAAAAAAGGTGTCCATAACAAAGTAGAAAATATGTTGTCTAGGCCTCCTGTTATGAATGCTTTGATTATCCTTAAAGGTAGTTCCATGGTACATGAAAGTTTTCAAGAACAATATGCTAATGATGAAGAATTTAAGGAAATCTATTCTGCTCTAATCAAAGGAAAATATGTAGAAGAGCAAGATTACTATATGTAGGATAACTTGTATCATTTAGGAAAGTTATGTATTCCAAAAGGTGAACAGACACAGGTAATTAGAGAAGCACACATGTCATTGATTGTAGGAAACTTTTGGGTAAGCAAAACAATGACTCAATTGTAAAAATATTGCTATTGGCCTCACATGCAGGAAATTGTATCCAAATATATTAAAGGGTGTGTAATGTGTGCAACAAGTAAACCTAGCAATAGAAAATTAGGGTTGTACACACCGCTTCCTGTACCTTCCCATCCATGGGAAAGTGTGTCAATGGATTTTGTTGGGGGGTTACCAATGTCTAGGAAGGGACATGATTACTTTTTTTTAGTAGTTGATCGATTCAACAAAATGTGTATCTTAATGCCTTGTAAAAAAATAGGTCACTACTGAACTGACAACTCATATGTACTTTCAATTTGTATGGGTTCACTTTGGGTTACCTACTATTGTATCAGATCGATATTCTCGATTCTTGGGGGAATTTTGGTTAGCATTGTGGGAACTCATGGACACTAGACTGAAGAAGAGTACAACCTTCCATTCGTAGACCGACAGACAGATAGAGGTAGTGAACAGGATAGTGGTGTATCTTCTTTGAGATTACTATAGTAAGCATCCCAAGCTGTGGGATGAAAATATACACTATGTGCAACATGTATACAACCATGCAACACACTCTTCTACAAAAAGATCTCCTTTCGAGACTTATTTCGGGTATCTGCCAAAAACATCAATGGATTTTGATTTTGGGAAAGATGATGTTGAAGATGGACACCAAGATGAAGAGAAGACTTTGAAGTTCATCTAGAAAGTCTAAGCAATTCATTAGGTAGTGGGAGCATAGTTGGAGAAGAGCTACGCCAAATACAAGGCTCAACATGATAAGCATCACATTGATCATCATTTCCAAGTTGGAGACAGAGTTTGGTTACATATCAACAAGGAAAGAATGGAAGGCGAAGGAAGGAAGCTCAAGCCGATTCGGTATGGTCCCTTTGAAATCTTGGAAAAGATTGGAACCAACACCTTCTGCCTTAATCTTCCTCCATACATGCAAATATATTTAGTTGTCAATGTTAAGAATATGAATTTTTACGAGCCTCCAATGATACTGGATGAAGACATGAACATTTAGGTTCTATCAGTTGATGATCTTTCACCAGAGTACATGTTAAAGTTGCCAGAGGATATCATCTTAGACAAGAAAATTAGGACGTGCAGTTGAGTACATTAGAGTGGGACTGAAGGGGATGAATCCAAACAAGGAAAAAATGGATGGAGATTGGTAAAGTGAGGGAACTTTACCCTCACCTGCTTTCTGAGTAATCAAGCTTTTGGAGGTCCAAAAGCTCTCTAGTGGGGAGGACTGATCCAAGGGGATGCTCGATGTAAAAAATTAAAGTGTCCCATATGCTCTAGTAATCATTTCCAGATCAAAGTGCTTAAAATTTTGAGTCCAATGCAACTTGAACGGGCTCAAAAGGAGTTTGTATGCCCAAGATACAACCAGTCAAAGTTTGGGTCAAACAGGCACCTGAGGCCACCTAGAAAGGCAAAAAAAACACTGTCTTAGAATTTGATGAAATCAATGCCAAAATGAAGAGCTCGTTGACATGAACCCAATGCCACTCATTTCATCGAAATTTGAGCTTGTACCCGCAAAATACGCCAAGTCAAAGGTTGCAGGTACTATGGTTGACCGATCATACTGATGCTAACATCAACATGATGACATGGTAGTTCGTACTATACAAAAAATGATGTGGACCTATCCTGGTGTGACACGTGGCAGTCGACATGGCAGGTAATGTTATATGTATAGACCAATTGGGAAGTGACACGTGACATATGTATGTCAAGCCAACAGAACAGTTGGTGGCCCAATCAATAGGTACGGTGTCCAATCAGCGAATCATGTTGCGCCACATGGCACCTCCTCGACATGCCATGTGGCCCTCTCTTCTCTCCTCTAGTGCGGGTTAGTTTGTTTGTTAAAAATTGTGTGGGGGGGATTCGATCCCCCCACCTCACACATATCACACCAACCACCTACCAATATGCCATGAAATCCCCATTTAACTATATTCAACCAACAGATAATTTGTTATCTCCAATTTGGAAATTGGGTTTTAAAATGGATGGTGGTGGGGGTTGACCTCCTGACTACCCTGCCACCATAATATTTATCCACTGGTGAGCCATTGTATGGCTCTAAGCATATATCGGGGTTGGTTTAGTTTTGATAAAATTTTAAACCCGATTACCCGCTTATTCCAACAAATATCCCTATATTTTGAAAAGGACAAATATCCTGGATATAAAAGAATTAAAATAAATCTAGAGAAGCCCGAGAATACAAATTTTAAAGGGCCTACATAATTTTTAAATTATTAAAAGGAGATATTAATGATTTTTTTATGTGTAATAGGGGTATTATATGGGATATTTTCTTGTAAAGGGAGATAGGAAATATTTTGTAATCATTTGGTTATAAACCAAATTGGGAAATTTATTTGTATAAAAAGGGGGTAGATTGGGCTTGTGAGGGTAATAGGAAATTAGGTGAATTCTTGGGAACTATAGGGGGAATTTGTAAAATCTCTATGCAGACAGTGGGGAAATTATGCCAAATTGTTTGTGCTTGAAGGAGAGAAGATATTGTCATTTTCCTCGTTGATCGAGAAGGCTATGTAAGGTTTCTTGGAGTAGAATTGAAGGATCGGTCACTCTATTGGAGAGGGACCCGGAGATGTAGCCAGTTGGAAAACTCCGTTATCAATTTGCTATCTTGTTTTATCTTTCTCATTTCTCAGATTCTGTTATTTCCTTTATTCATTTTAAAATCTTTTCAAGCATCTAATGTTAAAAATTTCAATATTGTTAACTTATTTAATCGTTGTAATAGTTAAGCGTTCATAGCAATTGTCATAGATCCTAATTAAGATCATTTACTATAATTTTTGATTTTATCATGGATTTTCCAAAAGTGGTGCCTCTAACTCCATATAACTATCATGAATGGAAATCATAAATGGAGATTTTATTGTTAAAATTGGTGTTGCATAGAATTACATTTGACATAGATCCAAAACCCATAGGAGCTACAAAAAGAAGAAAATGGTTTGATAGAAGGGATGAAACACTTGGTACCCTTCTTTTGTCCATTTCTCCAGATCTTAGATATCATGTTGCATATTTCACACATCCTAATCAAATTTGGATTATCTTTGAGGGTCTCTTTGGTAAGCCAGATAAAATGAGGAAATTTAAGTTGGAGAATGAAATTATGAGTCTCAATCCTTCATATTTTGACAATATTCGAGACTTCTTCTCTAAGATTAATTCTCTTAGGCTGCAGTTATCTAATTGTGGGGTCACAAAAGAGGATGAAAAATTGATTCTTTCTATTCTTGCTTTAAGTTTGGTCTTGATTATTTAGTGTTTGTTTATGTAGTGTAGGAAAATGTACTCCTTTATATTTTCACACTTTATTTGGTCCCCTCAATTAAATTGGACTTAATTGTGCCAAGTAATAAACCCTATTTTACATCTACCAGCCTAATAAATTAAATTTTTTGAAGGGGAAACTTGACAAAAATTAATGTTGACACATAAAACTTTACCTTGAGCAATGTGTATTCCAGGAATAAGGACATGGGACCCCTTCGCCCATGGGAAAATGGGTCCTCCCTAGGCCTTTTAACCTAAATTTAAAATATGTTTAAATTGGCAATATTTTAATGTTATGAATTCAAATTTCAATGTTGGTTTATGATGTTTAATTTCCAGGAAATTAAGGATACATACCTATAAATACAAGGTTATTTCATCAATTCAAATCCTAAGAAGATATAAATTTCGTGCAAGTATTCCTAAAGCTAAGATTATGATCAAGGGAATTCAAGAGTAGATTTATCAGCGATTTATTGCAGCAATCAAGATCTCAAGCATCATGTCAAAGTATTTTGCAATCATGCATGTTTTTGGAGCTAACATTGTTATGTAGGTTTCAAAGATTCAAGCAAGAATTCAAGTCATATTTCAAGCATCAAGATCCACATCCATTGAAGCCATTTCATGCAAGATCAACATTTCAGTCTTCCAAAGGTTTATTCAAGGGTTTGGTGAGTTGCAACATAACAATTGTTCATTCATCATTCCTTTAATATTTCATTATTTTAATTCAAGGTTTAATTATCCAAATGAGGTTTGAGTAAGGTAAAGCCCCATTCACCAAAAACAAATAATTTTTCCCTCTTATGTTTCTGTTGTAGATCTTAAGTTGAAGAAAGATTGAAGATCTCTTGAAGAGAAAAAATGGTAAAGTTGTCAAAATTGTCATCAACCCACAAAAACTCACTTATAGGATTTATTTCAAAACTTCCAACACTGAAACCTAGATAAAAAAAAGCTAAAAAGTGACACCAAAGGATCCCGAAAGCTGTTTGAAACCTTTGCACAAAGACCCATTCACCTATGGGAGAATGAGTCCTAGTCTACCTTCTGAAACTGTATTTTGGTGATTGGTACACAGTGTTTAACCCTTCTTAGATCTGCATAAAATTTATTGTTTATGTTTGAATTGAGCTTTGAATTGATGTTTCAAGTTTGAAGGAGCATAATTGAGTAGATTTTCTATTTTTAGTTCTTCTCCCAAAAGTGTTGTTCAAGCTGATACCCCCATCCTCAATCATAAGGAAATCAATAGATTCCCTCATTGAGTTGACTCACCTAAGGGTTGCAAGTCAATTATTTGTGTGGATCTCATTTCCTAATGAAATAAAGGAAAATAGGTCCATGTTTGGTGAACCCCCTATATCCCCTTTTAAACACTCTATTTTTCTATGTTTTAGTTTCTACATTTTATGCTACAATGGATGCCCTTGGTAATATATACAAAATGCCTTCCCTTGATGAATTTTAAGCTCAACTCATAATGGAACAAGCCAAGTTGGCACACATGGGCACATTGAAGTCTTCCAAATATCATGCTCTTCTTGCAAGAGATCCAAAGGCTTCAAGTGGCAAAGGTAAGAAGTAAAATAAGGACCCTAAGCCTAGTGAGCAAGGTAAGATTCACCTTCATATAACACTCTTGAGTCCACTTCCTCTTCCAAAGAGAACTCATTTAAAAAGAAGAAGTTGAAATGTGCATAATGTAAAAGGCTAGGACATGATGAGCATATATTTTATGATAAGAAAATTGATAAACTCACATACCTTCTTCAAAAGAATAACACCCCCCTACCCTCATCAATGTCTTCTTCCTCTTCTTCTTTAGCATTTCAATTGGAAACACCTTCATCTTCTTAGTCAGGTAATATAAGATTTGTAGAGTCTAAGCTAATGTATTGTAAACTTGGTAGGATCTACTCAATTTAGAGGTTTAACTAGCTGAAAAATTCACTTTACATTGCTTAAGACCACATTAATTGTTAGCCCAAGGCTCATAAGCTTATGATGGTGCAACATTAAATATGCCTTCATGGACTTAAAGCTACCTAAACTACCCTACTTAAGTTATTCTACTTGCTGGAAATTCACAAAATTGCAAAACAATAAAAGCATAAACTAGAACTAGTTGCTACAGGTACCTACATTAAATATTATAACTAAACTGTTGCTAATAAAATAATGTTGTATCAACTAAAAACATAATAAAAACTAATGACTCGGCTGAACTATCCTTTCAAGTACTACTAATAACTCTTACATGCATATTCACAAGCATTCATTCATAATAAGCAAGAAATGAAATTCCAATTAACTTGCATATGATTCATGAACAATGATAAACTAATATCAACTATTAACAAAAATAAATAACTGAAAGATGAAGTGAAGAACAATACCTTGAGTGGCCTGCTCAAGTAAATGTTCCCACTTTAACTGAACTCAAATCTAGCTAACAAATTATACGCATCCCATAATATTAACTCCATTCATTTTATATCATAAAAGATTACAAAGGATCTTTCCATAGATTGGACTCAATCATTTGGAATATTTTTCATGTCTTAAAATTGGAAAATAACTGATAACATAAAACTGAGGAAAACCAACTAACCATCCTACGGATTCAACACAAAGCTTTATACAAGCTAAGGGAATCTTTATTGAAAGCAACAACTAACTAAAACCATTAACTCCACTCCCAGCTAATAGAGCGTAGAATTAAGACTTGAATTATTCAACCTAAAACTAAAAAGGAAAGAGAATCCTATCAAAACTAGAACTTTGTCAAAATAGAATTGTATGAAAACATATAACCACTTGTCAAAATTTCATAAGTGAAGGAGATCTCTTCTTCATCATTTATTAAATTGGTTATAATAATGCACGTCCAACCTTCATTAAGTGCCTTTAATCAATAATCACCACATTTAGTTTATCCTAGAGCTTCCCCTACTTCGGTGTCTAGTCGTCACTTTTTCTATGGGTTCACCTTGCAACTACTGCACCATGGTTCCTCTTCAACTACAAACAAGTTAATTCTGCAAAACATGTACACAAGGATAACTATCACAATTAACTCATAGCATTCCATCAACATTCCATACATATATTCATATAAACCATATAATACTTAATATATTATAACCATAATTCCATCATCATAATTAAGGTTCAAGTCTACATAATGGATATAAAAGGATAGTATAATGTAGGAACATTTTCTGGAGAATGCATCTAAAAGTGTCTTAAAACATGTATAAAAACAACTGAAACTAAGCCACTATCTAGACCTATCATTCTCCCCCCACCTAGCCGTTTGCTTGTCCTTAAGCAAAGCACTAGGGATCTTGATTATATTGTAGAGAAATTTTTCTTAAGTCCATGACTGTGCTAACTCCTTAAATTTGTCTTAAATAAAAACCTTGATACTCTGCAAGCTACCTCATTTTGACATTTCCTGACCTCTCACATTCCTCCCCCTTCTCTCCAATCTAATGTGGAATTGGATAGAGAAGAATAGGTGGATGAAAGGTGAGCGGTACCGAATGAACTCCTTTGCTGACACTGATTTCCATATATTGTCGTGCCCTCTGAAGCATAGCAGTAAAATTATATACAAAATGGGGCTCCTTCTGTAATTCAGGTGTTAGATTGTTCCATCTACTTTGTACATGCTTATAACATTGTTGTCCAATACCTACAACCAAAAATTTCATCCTTTCATAGTCTGCCTCCCCAAGCTTCATGATTTTTTTACCTACTCCCTTATGTGCAAGAAGCTTTAGCCATTCATCAATGACTATATCTAGGTCCTTGGCCTCTCTCCTAATTGGATGTGCAATAGATTTTTCTTTCTCTTCATATTCTTCCATAATATCACCTCTAAGTTGTTCATTCCTATAGTAAGAGGCAAGTACCCTGATTTGAAGATCCCCCACAAAGATTCAAGGGTTCCATTATGTTTCATCAGGTATTACATAGTTGTGCAAATAAAATCCACACAACTGATCCTAATCTTCGGGTGTGGAAGTATAATTTTTTTCAATAAACTCATAAGTTTGACTCATACTAATTGAATGCTTGCTAACTAATCTACTGAACTAAAAACATAAAAACCTTTCTTATAAAAAATAGTGCATAAGTTCAAGGTGGAGGCCTACACCGACTATTTGTGCAACCTTGTCTGCTATCTCCTCCAACCAAATTGTTGCCTTGTTTAATTCCACCTCTCTTTTCTCCAATTCCTTCACATATTCTTCTTTTTCCTTTCTCCACTTCTCCTTTTCCTGTGCACAATTTGTAGTTACCTTCCACAACTGGTAACAAAGCGAGAAGGTTGTGTGATAAATAAGAGTTTTAAGAGGAGGGGGTCTCTCATTTGGCACTACTAGTTCTTTGTCCCCTATCTTATTAACAACCAACTGTGCCAACACATCTAGTTTAGTGCCATGACCATATAGATGCAATTTCTCCTCCATCTCCTTCATTTTTGCCTCTCTTTCTTTATCCTTCTACTCATAATTTTGTACCAATTCCTCTAGGTGTTTAATTTCGTCCAGTGCCTCCTAGAGTTCCTTTCTTACATCCTTGTCTTCAATGTAAACTTCCTTTGCATTCTCAAACTGCTCATTACTCTCTTCATAATCTCTAGGAATGGGGAAGGTTTCTGCCCATAATTTCTTGGCATCAAATATGTCTTAGATGATTCAAAATAAGAAGTGGTCTCTACACACCTTCTCTTTTTCATTGGTATATTCTCATTACTAGGAACATTCCCTTCTAATTCATATTTAGTTTCTACAGTTATAACATTTTCCTGATGTTGTTCTTTATGATGTTGTTCTTCCTAAGGTTGTTCATCCCCTATATTTTGTTTCATAGCACTTTGTCTCCTGAGCCTACCAGAGCATCTAGGTGTGATTACTTGTTCCTTAATTTTCCTTTTTCCCTTTTTGACACTCTTTTTCTTTTTTAGAATATCCTCCTTTTTCTGCTTTTGAGTATCCCTCATTTCCTTTGAAATTTCTTCCTTTAGTTTGGAGGGTGTAGCAAAGGTAGATACACTACTTCTTCGGCTCTTATATTTTTGTGACTTAGAAGAAGGTAATTCCTCATTTATGTTCTGCCTAGACTTTGGTTATGTAGGTTCCCCATGCTCACTTTGGCTACGGGTAGGTAAGGCCACAGGAAAAACATGAGGGTTTTCCTCTTCAGGCTCATTTTGGGGCTCATTTTTATTTTTTGTATCCTCAGTCACTACAAGTGCATCTTGCAAACTATTAATGTCTATACATTCCTCAGCCCTAAAATCCTCCCACTTAACTTGTGGGTATTGAATTCTTACTCCTTTTTATCAATATGGTAACTAAGCAGTGATGAGAGAGGGAAGTGTCACTTCGCCCTTTCTAGTACTATGAAGCCATTTGTTTCAACAAGTTGTAAAGAAAATTTGGTACATTTACTACCCTATTATGCCTAAGATGGCTTAAAAATTTGAAATGGGCCATATACAAAATGTTTTTTCTATCATCATAGGTAATATATCTAATAATATAAGAGGCACATCTTGCCCACAACCAGTGGAGAGAAAGTCTCTTCGTACCTTGTGATGAGGAATCCAATTCCTCTCCTCTTATGTAGAATTCTTCTTGAGTTGTAACTGCATCAGACTGAGCTAGGAATTCTATTCCTATCCCTGGTAGTCCTATAACCTGTGCAATGGTAGTTTCAGATCCATCTATAGAAAGTACCTTTACCATGGCTTCATCATGATATTGAAGATTTTCTGCAAATATTCTTGTTAAGTCATCACTGAATTCTGTCAATTTCAAAAAGTAATCGAGCCAACCAACCCTTGTAAAGATAGGTAGGACTACTGCGTCCTCTAGAATTTGTTGGTGAGCTGCTAGCACTCTTTGTATAACATCTCCTCCCATCCTTGCTTACTTTTCTGCTCAATATACTAAATGCCACTTTGAAAATTCAACTCAGTCTTTTCCACTACCTTCAAATTGTTCCACTTCTTCAAAACCTTTGTTTCCTCATATATTCTTACTACTATACCATACTGAAACTACAAATTCCCTTCTAATTTCAACTCCTAGTACTAAACTAAGATGAAATTCTCATAAGTTCTTAGGGTTCAAGTTTAGCAATTTTGAAAATGGCAACAAAAATAGTAGCAAAAAAAAAAAAATAACTAAGGGTTTTGCATGTCATAGTATTCATTAAATTTGGTTTCGGGTGGTAGATTTGAAAGGATTGGTGAAAAGACTGAGTAAGGTGTATCCTCCCCCCAACTTAAGTGTGAAGTGACCTCACTTCATGTTTATGATTTGGAGGTGGTGTAACATGAAGTAATGGTAATTAATGATAAATATTTCACATGCATGGAATTAAATGAAAAAGTTCATGAAATTTTAAAGAAAACTAGATTAATCATTTTAGTGAACCTGAAGTACTGCCTTGGAAAAATAAGTTTCATTTGTCGCACGAGGGAACTGAAAATAATATATTTTTCCAATGATTTGATGTGATAGATATTAACTACAAGATAATGAATAGTGGGTGGTGAGTGGATATGATGGGATGAAAATGATGGGTATGAGCTGGTGATTTGATAGCTCAAGTAATTGGAATAAAAGTGGGTAATAAAATAATTATTCCACCTTAGTTTGTATAAAATGATGGATAATATATGAAAATATATTTGAAATGAGTATGCATGGTCTTGTAGTTAATATGGTGCCAAGTGAGTTGAATATTCTTTTCAACTACTAGACGTTGTTATGGGCACCTGGAATGTCAGGACCCATTTTGAACATTGATAGTATGAAGCTATAGGTCCCTACGACATCAAAACCCTTTGTGAATATTGATAACAAGTCCCTTTGAAGATATTGTGACCTCCACATTATTATAACATGCAGTGTGTTCTTGTGAGAAAAACATAAAAAAAATAGTGCCATGGAAGCTTAGGGACTAAGCTATGTAACTCAATTGTTGTGCCACTAGAAGTGTTGGGAATGTCATGTATAATTGAAGTAGGACTCAGTGTATCAGATTCTGTATCAGGTTCACTAAGAGCACCATATTGTTGGATCAATGAAAAGATGAAGTCATCCTTCTATAATGGATTTTTATACAACTTTAGTCTATGACCACTGACAAGAAGGGAAAACTAGAATGCATCAATGGTGTGTAGTTGTACTTCCCCATTAGGGTAAACCTTGCTAATCTCATAGGGGCCCAACCATCTAGACTAGAATTTTCCCTTGAAATCTCTATACCATGAATCATATAACAGGGCCCAATTTCCCACAGTGAACTCTTTTGTTTTAATATACTGATCATGCCACTTCATCCACTATTGTTGTACTACCTTTGTATGGTGTACTGCTTCCATTCTTATCTCATCCAACCCATTTAAAGAATGAATCCTTTCCTTCTATGCATTTGTTAAATCCATTCCTAGTTCCACTGCTATCCTCAGTGTTTTTTATATTCAAATTAAATAGGAAGGACTGTTGTCTTTCCATAGACTAACTCATAGGGTGTAAATCCAGTGGTAGTTTTCCATGTAGTTCTGTATGCCTAGACTGCTTCAGGTAGCCTTGAAACCCAATTTTTCCTATGCAACTACAATGTCTTGGTGAGAATACTTTCAATCTCCCTATTAGTGACTTACACTTGACCATTAGCTTGTGGGTGGTAGGGTATTGATTTCTTATGTCTTATTTGGTATTCTTCAACTAACTTGCAATTAGATTAGAAGTAAATTGGGGCCCTTGATCAGTGACAATTTCTCTAGGAACTCCATACCTAGTAAAATATTTTCATATAGGAACTTAGCCACATTACCATCTCTAGAAAATTGCAAGGCCTTGACTTCCACCCATTTTGTCAAGTAGTTAGTGCAAACAAGGATATATTCCTTATTAGATGTTGGAGATATTGGCCAAATGAATTCTAAACCCCATTTGTCAAAAGGTTCCAATGTCATTTGAGTTTGTAAGGGAATCTCATGACTTTTGGTTGGCCTTCCCATCCTTTGAGACCTATTGCAACTTCTTGTGTATTTAACAAAATCTTTATGAAAAGTAGGCCAATAATAGCCAATTGTGAGGATCTTAAAGGCTATTATATTTGCTACAAAATGACCTCCACATGGCTCATCATGACATGCCTTCATAATGTCAAAGATCTCATCTTCCCTGATACATCTTCTCATGATGTTAAGAGGTCCAATATAAAAAAGATAATTAGATACCCAAGAGTATGGAAAACTTTTATGAACCAATTGTCTTTTCTCCCTTGGTGACAAATGTAGTGGAATCTTCCTTGTGACCAAATAGTTAGCAATATCTACATACCAGGGTATTTTTACTTGTAAGGAAAACAAGTGTTCATCTAGAAATGAATCATCCACCACTCCTTCAGTTGATTTTGTTGGAAATCTTGACAAGAAATATGACACTACATTTGCTTTACCAGGTTTATCTACTATGGTAATGTCAAATTCCTATAAGAGAAGTAGCCATCTTACCAATCTACCTCCAACTACTAGCTTATTCATCAAATACCTGATTGATGTGTGATATGTATGGACAAGGACTGGATAGCCAATAATATAGTGCCTGAATTTATTAATAGCATATACTACAACAAGCATCTCTTTTTCTATTACAGTATAGTTTAACTCTACCCCTTGAAGATTTTTGTTGATATAATAAATTGCATACTCCTTGTTGCCATCCTTCTGACCCAATACTGCTCCAATGGAAAAATCTAAAGCATCTGTATGTATGTGAAATGGGAGAGTCCAATTAGGTCCTCACAATACTGGTGCTTGAGTTAGAGCTTTCTTTAGTTCTTCAAATGAGTGTTGACACTCATAGGTCCATTCAAATTCAATGTCCTTACTCAACAAAAAAAATAAAGGTACAACAATCTTACCAAAGTCTTTAATAAACTACCTATAGTTGCCTGCATGACCAAGGAAGCTCTTGATATCTCTTTGTTTCTGAGGAATAGGTAAGGTAGATATTATCTCTATTTTGTGTGGATCAACCTGAATTCCTTCACTGGATATAAATTGTCCCAATACAATTCCTTGTGTCATCATCATAAAACACTTTTCATTACTGAGTGAGAGGTTATGTTCTTTACACCTTTTAAACATTTTTTATAGATTAATGAGATCTTCCTCATAACTTTCACCATAAGTAGTGAAGTCATCCATGTATATCTCCATGCAGTCATGTGCAAAATTAGAAAATATGCTAAGTACCACTCTTTGAAAGGTAGTTGGAGCATTGCATAAGCCAAAGGGAAGGATAGAGTAAGCATAAGTCCCCCAAGGACATGTAAATATAGTCTTGTCCTGATCCTCTAGAGCAATTTTAATTTGGTTATAACCACTGAAAGCATCAAGAAATGATAAGTACTTCTTCCTAGCTAGAGAATCAAGTACCTAATCTATGAAGGGTAGAGGAAAGTGATCTTTCCTAGTTGTTTCATTCAATTCCCTATAGTCTACACAGAATCTCCATTTCCCACCTTTCTTGGGAACAATTACTAGAGGTGAGACCTATTCACTATCTGATATTTGATAGATAAAACTTGCATCAAGGATCTTTTGTAGCTCATCTTTCACTATCTATCCGAGAGTAGGATTCACATGCCTATGTGGTTGTCGAATGGGTCTATAGCCATCATTAATATAAATCTTGTGCATACATAAATCGAGGTCTATGCCTTTCATATCATGGTAATCTCATGCATATGCAGTTGAGTGTGCCTGTAGCACTGATTGTAGGGAATTATGTTGTTCCTTTGTCAAGGCATTATTGATATTTAAATTCCTTCCTAGCATGATTTCCAACTCCTTTGGTGACTCTTGAACTGATGAGAGATCAAGGCTTGGTGTGATGGGAAAACATTGTTGAGGTAGTAATGAATGAAATAGTTGTGATATCTCTTCTATAGAATTGGTGGTTATGATACTTTGTAAGGGGTATTGGAGGCATATGAGGCAGTCATTTCGTTGTGGGATCCTACCACAATCACTTTGGATTATGTGAGTAATGAACTCATCTTCATCCTGGCCATCCAAGAAAGGGTTGCACTCTATAGTCATCAGTGTCTATAGAGAATAGTTATCTTCCTCACCCAAATTGGGCCAAATGGTTTGCTCAAGGTTTGCATATGGTTGGGTCGGTGGATAAAGAACCAAGTTCTTTGTAATTGTCCCATTAGATATTATGATTTTACTAGACCTTCAGCCTATAAATGCATCGGTTGTAGCTAACCAAGGCCTCCCTAGCATGAGTGGGTAACCTGCAAGATTAACTTTGGGTTGTAGCACTATGAAGTCTGTACGGTATTCCCAAGAATCCAATTCAATGAATAAGTCTTCAATAATCCCCTTGGGCTTGACTGTGGACCTATAAGCCAATTGAAAAATAGTTTATATGGGCCTGAGGTTGACCAACTGAAGCAACTGCATTGTTTCTTTTTTCATGACATTGATGGCTACCCCCAAGTCCATCAAATTATTCTTAATGAGGGTCCCATTAATCTTAACGTCCACAACTGGACTACTAGGGTTTGTATACTTAGGGATTGTAATGTTCCCTAACATGATGTTTGCAATATTTCCCAAGACATGGACTGTCTGAGGATCTTTTCTTTTCCTGCCTGGTTTCTTAAGACAGAGATCCCTTACAGTTTTGGTGTAGATAGGGATATATTTGATAGCTTGGATAAGTGGAATCTTGATGCTCACATATTTCAATTTTCCTAAAAGATTTGTCTCAACTTGTGTGTGATGCTTTTGTATAGCTAGGCATTCAAGAAAAGGTGGCTTGGGACTTGGGGTGGTTTGGTGTACCTGATTTGATTCAAGTTCCAAAGATGGTTTGTCATAAGCCTCAACTATAGGTTCCTCATCCTCCATTTCTATAATTTTTGGGGATGAAGGTCCAACAAGTTGTTTCCTTGATCTGAGGTGGACATCACTCACCTCTACCCCATAAGTGGGGTATTGCATAGCTTCGCTAGTATAAGCCTGTTGAAAAGGCTTAGTGCTAGGGTTAGGTGTAGGTTGGATAGGTATTTGACACTGCTTGGGTGGTTGGGATGTAGGATTTTATGGAGGCATTAGAGCTTGTTGTTGTTTTGGAGGAGGGAGCATAGGCTGTTGGTAGTTCATATTTTGTTGCTTCCATTGCTGACCCTTTTGCCACTGAGGCTGCACTAATTTTGTTGGGTTGGCCATTGTGGGTTATAAATGGAACCTTGAATTTTTTTTTGTGTCCAAGTGTTTGGCTACTAGTTCCAATTGGGCTAAGCTTGTGGCAATTGTTGAGGGTTTTGCCACTAGTTTTGGTTTACTTTCTAGGGCTAAGAGTTCCAAGCAGAAAAGTTTTGATTCCCAATAGGAAAATATGAATTAAAGCTAAGGGGGTCTTGTGGAATACCTTGTCTTTTCTTCCATGGAATCCTTTGTGCTATATAAAAGAGTTGTTCAACATCTCCTTCAATTGGCTAAAAATTAGGTTTCTCAACTTTATCTTGCTAAATACTTGAAAATCTTTTGCATTTACAATTTGCTTTTCTTTGCCTGTAGCTTGGAAAATATTCAATAAGCATAGCCTCATCCTCCTCCTACTTTTTCTTAATGTGGAGAGTATCCAACTAAGTTTTCAAATGACTGATGAAATCCTCCTTCATGTTGGATAACAGATTTCTTAGCTCTATTTTTGAAACCCATGTGGATGATTTACCAATAACTGATGTTCTATCTCCTCTTGGCCTTTTAGTAAAGGTCCTAGAATAATTCCTATAGACCTTAAAAATTTCTAAAAAATGGTATCTAAGAAATATCTCCCTAGCCAATGGGGTTAAAGGCATCCATGCAATCTTCATTGACTCCCCTCAAAAAGACTAACTTGATAGATTCTTCTAACAACTTATTTTGTGGATTTTTCTTTAGAGAAAACTAAAATATCTCCACGTAATATTCTAATGGATCATCATCCTTTTGTGCCATTTTGAATATATCATCTCTCCTCCTATAAAGTCCTCTACAGTAGTCTTGATACTTATCTAAAAATATTGTCTTCATGGTGTCCCAATCAGGAACAACATCCTTACCTAATCCCATGAACCATCTCAAAGTTGCATCCTTCAAGGTGGCAAGGAAAAGCTTTAGCCTATGTGCATCAGAAGTATAGTCATAACTTTTGCATAGGACATCAAATTCAAAGAGAAATGTATCTGGGTCCTCAGTCATTAACCCATATTAGACTAGTAGTGCTGAAGGAGGAATGTTCTTCGACATTATAGCCCTCTCCTAGTCAGTGATGGGGAACTCAAATGTTGGTTGGTCAACATCATCTACTACATCACCCATGGTGAGGTATGTTCCTTCTATATGTGTGCTAGATGTTGGTGAGAAGGAATTTTCTTCTTCAATGGTACCTTCACTTTGAGTACTATGGTCACCAATCTTTGATATAGCTTCCTGGCATGTGGAGGGAAGGAACCTACCCAAGGAATCTCTTTGGCTCCACATACATGAAATATAGCTTTAGATTTAGTGGTCCTACACAATGTTAGTATATCTCTGGTGTTGAAAAAGATGGTATCTAACAACCCTAATGCTTGAAATGAAAAAATAACTATAAAAACTTTAAGAACTAGTCTATGAAGATAGCACCATCCCTAGAAACGATGCCAAAAATGTAGAGTCTAAGCTAATGTATTGTAAACTTGGTAGGATCTACTCAATTTAGAGGTTTAATTGGCTGAACAGTCCACTTTACATTGCTTAAGACCACATTAAATTGTCAACCCAAGGCTTGTAAGCTTATGATGTTGCAACATTATGTATGCCTTCATGGACTTAAAGTTACCTAAACTACCCTACTTAAGTTATTCTACTTGCTGGAAATTCATAGAACTACAAAACAATAAAATCATAAACTAGAACTAGTTGCTACGGGTACCTACAGTAAAGACTGTAACTAAACTATTGGTAATAAAATAATGTTGTATCAACTGAAAACATAATAAAAACTAATGAATCAGTTGAACTACTCTCTAGAGTACTACTAATAAATCTTACATGCATATTCACAAGCATTCATTCATAATAAGAAAGAAATGAAATTCCAATTAACTTGCATATGATTCATGAACAATGATAAACTAATAACAACTATTAACATAAATAAATAACTGAAAGATGAAGTGAAGAACAATACCTTGAGTGGCCTGCTCAAGTAACCGTTCTCACTTTATCTGAACTCAAATCAAGCTAATAGATTCTATGCATCCCATAAGATTAACTCTATTCATTGCATATCATAAAATATTACAAAGGATCTTTCCACAGGTTGGGTTCAATCATTCAAAATATTTTTCATGTCTTGAAATTGGAAAATAACTGATAACATAAAACTGAGGAAAACTAACTAATTGTCCTAATTTTCAACACACAACTATATACAAGTTGAGGGAATCCTTATTGAAAGCAACAACTAACCAAAATCATTAACTCCACTCCTAGATAATAGAGCTTAGAATTAAGACTTGAATTATTCAACCTATAACTGAAAAGAAAGGAGAATCCTATCAGAACTAGAACTTTGTCAAAATAGAATTGTATGAAAACATACAACCACTTGTCAAAATTCCATAAGTGAAGGAGATCTCTTCTTCAACACTTATTAAACTCGTTATAATAACACACATCCAACCTTCATTAAGTTCCTTTAATAAAAAATCACCACATTCATCTTATCTTGGAGCTTCCCTTGCTTCGATGTACAGTCATCCCTTTCGGTATGGGTTCACCCCACAACTGCTGCACCATGGTTCCTCTTCAACCACAAACAAGTTAATTATGCAAAACATGTACACAAGGATAACTATCACAATTAACTCATAGCATTCCATCAACATTCCATACATATATTCTTATAAACCATATAATACTTAATATATTATAACCATAATTCCATCATCATAATTAAGGTTCAAGTCTGCATAATGGATATAAAAGGATAGTATAATGTAGGAACATTGTCTAGATAATGCATCTAAAAGTATCTTAAAACATGTATAAAAACAACAAAAACTAAGACCTGAATCTAATAGATGGTTTCTTGATTCAGGATCATCTCATCATATGGCACCATCTATGTGAATGTTCTCTTCTTTTGAGCCTTGTAATTCACCTCATATTTTGATGGGTAACAATACATATATGAAGGTGAGCGAGAAGGCTTCTATTGACATGGGAGAGGGAAATTTTAATGATGTACTTTGTGTTCCTTCCTTATCCACTAATCTCATTTCTGTTTATCAAGTTACCCATTGTGGACAAAGTAAAATAGTTGAGTTCACTCCTAATAGAGTCCACACAAGGGACTTGGAGACTAGATATATCATTGCTATCAGGATGGTTGACCATTCATCTCATTTGTATTCCTTTTCTCATTTTTCTTCAGCTAATGATAATGTTCCTTTAACTGCATATCACACTCATTCATCAAGTTTGAATCATGTTTGTGAGGAGAAGTTTGGTCATCTAAATATAGGTATTCTAGAGACTAGTCTTGAGCTTCCTACTCATCCACCTCCTGCTTCTTTAGCTATCAATGCTTCTATTCACTAGGATGATAATAGTTTTTCAAATCTTGATTTGTGGGATAAATATTTGATAGGGATTTCTAAGTTGTTTGTGGATTCTCATACTGCAGATTTGGAGGACACACTTGAGGGGTTTTATCTCTTCGATGATAGTTTCAACACAACTGTTATCCCATCTTCATTATCTTTGGATATTGATATTCATGAGTTTCCTCATTCTCTTGATTTTTCATGTTTCTTGGTTGATTTTAACCATGATTATGTTATGACTTATTCAAGCTTGAAGACTCCTAATAAGTTTTTAGAGACACAATACATATAGATTCTTCTTCCTTTAAATCCCTATTCAGAATGGGAAGCATTCTTGCATTTATACTTGGTGTATCTTCTTCCCAAGGGGAGAAACATTGTAGGCATTGGATTATGTTTTTGTCTTCAAACACTTACCATATTTTTAGGAGATTACACATTGTGGGGGGGGATATCTTGTCTCTTTGTTTCCCTCTTATGGGGGGACATTAATTATATATACATGATGGATCTAGTCCTTGGGGGTATCATTGAGTCCTCCATACATCATTTTCTTTATTACTTTTCTCTCTTTGGAGAGGAGTTTTATCCCATAGGGTTTTCTCCTTTTCTCTATTTGTGAGAGATTGCATTGCATTGTAAATGGGTACCTAACAAGGACTCGTAGCCGAGACCCATAATCTCTTTGCATAGTTTGCATAATAATATTCTCCCTAAGTTACACTTAAGGGAGGTGTTGGTGTGAATAAATGTCTTGTACCTAGTTAATTTCCTTACTAGGGACTTAGGGGACTTATTCACACATTAAGTTTACTTAGGACTATAAAATTCCTTCTAGAAGTCTTAGTTGTCATATCTAGATATATCTTATCCTAGGTTGTTATGAGTTAGTTGTCTCATGTGATAAGATTAAAACACATGCCACAATCTTGTCTAATCCTATCTCTCACCCTGCCTTTATAATCAAGGCCTCTCATGTACATTTGCATATTCAATCTTGTAATCTTGCATTCATAATACAGTAAGATATTCTTGCCATTTTCTCTCTTGTGGAAGATATTTTGGTCCAACAATTATTCCTAGGGGTGTTGTGAAGTCACCATTAACTCCTATAGTTATGACGTATGGGCCACTCCATCTAACATCAAATTTTGTATGCCTTCTAGCCTTTGCTTTGTCTTCATCCCACTTCAAGACTAGATCACCTTCCTTGAAGATCCTATCAACCTCTTTCCAATCAAAATTTATCTTGACCTATGACTCATGGGCCTTAAGCATTTTTATAGATTTGTTCCTTACCTCTTCCACCTCCATCAACTCAACCAACCTCACTATCATTGCATCATTCTCTACCATCTTCATCTATTGTGCAACCTAAAGAATAGACAACTCTAACCATAAGGGTATCCTTTCTTCTCTCCCATATAAAATCATGAAATGGGAGTTGTCAATGGCTCTCTTTGTTGTAATCCTATCAACTTAGGAGTACTATTTAGCTTTGTATGCCTAGAACTTTGGTTATCCTCCATAGTTCTTTTGATTATTCTAATCAAATTATTGTTAGTGGAGTCAACCAATCCATTACCCATGGGTTAATAGTTTGAATAAGTCTTGAAATAGATACCATAAATTACATCCCATGTACTAATCTGAGTACCCAAAAAATATTTGGCATTGTCCAAAATAATGGTAGAAGGAAAACCAAACCTTGTTACAAGACCATCTAAGAAGTCTAGAATTGAAGCTTCAATAGATTTTTTTAGTGCAATCAATTCTATCCACCTCGTGAAGTAGTCTGTGGTTGTCAATACCCACTTATGTTTATCACTAGAAGGTGGATTGATCGTGCCAATGAGTTCTAAACCCTATTTGGAAAAGGTTGATAAGCCTAAATGGGATGGAGAGGGGGACAAATAGCCTTTGCTTTCCAATAAATAAATAATATTTTTTGCAACTTCTTACCCATTTATGTGTATCACTGAATAAACTTGAACAACAATTTAACAAACTCTTAGGATTTTAGCAATAGTATTCCTTGTTAAGAAATGACCTCCCAATCGACCATCATGAAATTCTTCAAGTACCTTGCTAATTTGGTTATACTCAATGCATCTTAGTAGCACTCCATTTGTGTCTTTTCTAAATAATGCATCATCAACTAAGATAAAGGGAGTGGATTTTAATTTGAAATAACTCTTTTTTGCCTCATCAAGGCCTTGAGCATACATACCTATTAACAAAAAAGTAGTCATGTCTTGCATCTAGTTGTTTGGAGTATAAAGGTCAATAGGTTGGGTATCAAATAAAATAGATAGACTTACTAAGATTAAAGGCTTGCTTCAAGTTTCTCACACAACTCCTTACCTCTTAAAATTTTGATGATCTTGATGTTTATGGCATACTCCATGACTTTAGTAATCCAACCAACCCTCTTCTCATCAATGACCCTACTCAAGAGGAACTCCATGATATTTGAATGGGGAACATAAGTTGGATTTTATTATTAGAGATAATGTGTCTAATTATTTTCAGTGCTCTTACAACAACAAAGACTTACTTTTCCACATATTAATACTTTATCTCATAATCTTTGAGCCCTTCACTAAAAAAGACTATTGGACGCTCCAAATTATCATCATTCAACTATACAAAGATGATTGATACACTTGATTCTCCTCTAAAGGTGTAAAGGATGAAGTTCTTATCATAGTTTAGGTTGGTAATTGTTGGAGCTCATAGGAAATTGATTGCTTAATAGCTTCAAAACTTTATTTTCCTCGATTCTCTTGTTGAATACAACATTTTTCTTTAATATGGATGTGAGGGGTTTGACTAGTGAAGCAAGATTAGGAATAAACCTTCTCATGAAATTGATCCTTCCCAAGAAGCTTTATAGACCTTTCTTGTGACTAGGAAGGGGAAGAGACAATATGGACTCTAGTCTTTATACGTTGATGGAAAGGACCTCCTTGGAGACTATGTCCCAAAATTTTACCTTGATCAATATAAAACACACACTTCTTGAGGTTTAGGGACACACCATATTCTCTACATATCTTGAAGATATACTCAATATGGCTTAAATGATCACCTACATGATTAGATAAGATAGTGGTATCATTAAGATAGACCAACACTATATCATCTAGAAAATCATTGAAGGCCACATCCATTACCCTCTAAATTTTTTCACTAGCATTAGTAATTCCAAAAGGAATCTTCCTATATACAAAAATATGCCATTTAGTGGTAAATACAATCTGATGCTAGTTTGATTCATGGAATAAAATTTAGTTATAATTGTAATACCCATCTAGGAAGGAGAGACTTCTTGAACCACTTACACTCTACAAAATTTTTTCCATAGAGGGAAAAGGATAATGATACTTAAGGGAGGCCCTATTAAGGTTTCTAAAGTCCACACATAGTCTAATATCCCCATTCTTCTTCCTCGTTGGAACTAGGTTCGCCACCTAAGGGGAGTGTTTGATGGAAAATATTATATTGGCCTCTATGATATTATTTAATCCTTTCCTCATTAGTGGCTCAATTTTTGGGTTAATAAGCCTTTATTTTTTCCTATTTGGATTGACATTGGGATCTAATTCAATATTATGTTGGGATAAACTAGGATCAAAACCTTTAAGATCCTCATAAGTCCATGCACACACATCATCATAAGATTGACAAAGATTAATAAAGGCTTGTCACTTAGATTCAAAGCATACCTTCCCCAATTTCAAAATTTATCCTTTACCACAACCACCTACTCATAGTCCTCTTCTTTGACATTCAAGTTCATATTCTTATCTCTAGACTTATCATCAAAATCAAAAATAATTTCTAGAGTGATGAGACTTTTTGGCAATTTTTTAACCTTTTTAGTTGCATAATTTGATTTCCATATTGTTCTTGCAACTTTGACTAGTTTCTAGAAAAAAATTGCTTCCTCTTGAAAAAAATGAATATTTTTCTGGTTATTATTAAATACTTACCAATTCACTTGGTTATCTAAAACTTACAACAAGTTTCACATGATGTTCTTGGGGCTCCATGATATTTTTTAGTATGCAAAATATGATCCAATTATTACAAGCCTATAACATCTTTGTTTTGTTCTCTTGGGAAATCTTGGATGCCAAATGCCTCAAAGTCTTAAATCAAGTACCATAATTTATGTTTATAGGACTTGAGAATATTTTTCTTCACCATACTCTAGTCTCTAAATTGATTTACAACTAGCTCATTGTCTTACAATAATTTTACTCCTTTATTTTGTCCCATTTGAAGACCTTTAAGTTAATTTTATTAAAATATGTATTCAAATTAACCAATTTAATTCTAATATATGTTTCTAATTTTCAATAAGAAATATAATTGGGATTGTTAGTGATTTTTATACCATAAAATGGTAATTAATGGACAATACACATAGATAAGATTAAATGAATTAAAGAAGTATCATTCTTTTCTATATACCCATCGTTCTAAATGTTCTAAATAGGGTAGAAAATCCTATTTTATTTTTGGTATAATAGATACCTATCTATCTATTTTTTACTCTATTATATAGAATCATTTGTATATTATCCTTCTTTTCCACTAAAAAGATCTATCCACAATAAATCTCCCTCTCTTTTGGTATCTCTATGGAAGTAGGTATTATATTAATAATATCTATATATTGCATTGTTTACTCATTATATTATTTATTAAACATTATATTATAAAAAATAGAACATGAAAAAAAAATCATGGTCTACAAACCCTATCGAAAATATTTAAGAAATAGTTTATTTCTTTAGAATTTAGTCAAAATTTAAAGATAACATGGTGGAAATACTCATTCCGAACAAATCCAATTTGGTGAGATTGCTAAGTCAAATATTTTTGGTCGAGAAAATGTTAATCTTTTTGAATTTTAGATTCTTAATACATTACTTATACATGATATACGCATATTTATTTTAAAAGGTCAAGCAATAAAAGTTGTAATGATAATAGCATTACCATTAATTTTCTATTTTTAAAATACTTAAACTTTAATTAAAAGAGACAAATCATCATATAATTTGATGAAGACATTTCCACCTATACAACATTTTGGAGCTATAAAGGAAAATTTGTTGCTCGTTTCACATCTATTTATGTCTTTTCCAAAAGATAAAAGGATATATCAATGTCATTTTCTCAATCCAATAGAACATGTTTGGATTTTATCAAGTTCTAACACAAATTTGAATCATAAAAATGATAGAATCTTAGAGAACCAAGAAACAATAATTTGGGAAAATCCTTTAAAGAAGGAATTGAATAACATTGAATGGGAGATTGATTCACCCTTTAGTTTGATTCAAAATGAATATTGGGAACTTGAAAAAGAACCTGAAATCCTTGATGAATGGAGGGAATCGATAATTCATAAAATCAAAATTATTGAGGGACTAGAAAGCAAAATTAAGCAACTAGAAAATAAATTTGTTCAAATAGGAGAATTTGATTTCTCTTCAAGATAAAAATATTCCATAATTGTAGAGAGGGAAGAAATAGTTGAAGAAATAAAAAACTAAGAAGAATAACTAAAAAAATAAGGGATAAATGGAATAAAATATTTGAAGAAATGCTCCAAGAAAAAATTGAACAAGAAATTGAACAAAAAGAATCATATCGAACAAGAGAATCTTATTCCTTCTTAGAGTCAATTTTTTTTAAAGGATTCTTTGATGATTTACTAATAGATGTATCATGTATAACTATTAATTATACTAAGAAATCGAGTGAAAAATTCAAATTGTTGAAAAGGTGACTAGAAAAATATAAGATATACATCCCCCTCCTAAGTATCTCATTCCCTCTCCTACAAAAATACCTAAAAAACCTATTCCATTTGGGATTCCATCAATTTCCCATTGATCAAATGAATTACTTGTTTCAACTAATCCTTGTATACCTTTAATCATTATCATGTCATAATATATGTCTATATAAGCTCGATAATAAGAACAATTATATATAATATTAATCGATTGGTCCATAATAATCTTTATATGAGGATTTGTTTTATGATATGCATTCTATGATAAGAAATAAATAGGTCTATATAGAATACAAGCCATTGATATACCAAGAAATGCTATACCAACAGAGGGGATTGCATCTATGAAAAATTTGAACCAATTCTCTGGATGTTTCTTATCAAAATGGGTCATCGATGAAGTAAACCATTGAGATAATATGTTATAATTCATTTTGATTCGAAAAAAAGGAACTCCTATCAATCCAAAAAATAGCATAAATATTCCCAATACAACTAAAGGAAATAGTATTGCTTTTCTTGATTCTTTCGGATATGCAAAAGATCCCTTATGGAAGAAAGGATAAGTGACAACCAAACCTCTGATATTTTTGTATAATCCTTCCATCTTATTCAAAATTTTAAATGATTCTTTAGAAAATGAAATATTGCTTCCTATAATTTGATTCGACATAGAATCCACTCTCGTTCTACTTAATATCTTGGATTCCTCCTCTCCCCACATAAAATTTGAATATAATGTAATATGGTTGTTATATGAATTAACTAAATTCACATAGAAGTAACCTTAAAAAGTAAGTAAATACATACAAAACATGTAAAAGGAAGTTAATCCTATCGTGAACCAAGTTATCCCCCCAAAAATAGGGGAATATAACTTACTATCACTAAGAATTTTGTCTTTAGACCAAAAAAAAGCAAAAGGTGGAATACCAAAAAGAGAAAGTGTCCCTAAAAGAAAAGTGATTCCTATAATTGGCATAAAATTCCTCAAACCACCCATAAGATCCATATTCTAACTTTTAGTGGGGCAATATCCAATAATCGGTTCCATGGAATGGATCACTGATCTGAATCCTAGGAATAATAATGCCTTGGAATAAGCATGTGTAATCAAATGGAATAAAGCATTTCAATAGGAATCTATCCATAGAGATAACATCATGTAATTCATACTTGAGTATGTTATTGGTGCAAGAGAATTAAAATCTAAAGGAAAAAAAATTATTTTCATTGTTTGGGTCTACTAGCATTACACCCACACCAACATTATTCTTACTCCTTGAACCATCAAAATACATTTTCCACATACCTCCATCATCTTCTTGAGGATTTATGAGATTGGGGATGAGAGAATCTTCTTGATGAATGCAATAGGTTCCCAACCCTATTCTTCCACCTCACTATATGGGTTGAACTTAAAGTTACATCCAAATTCATTAAGGAGGGTCTTTATAATTTCTTCAATAGAAGTGGCAACCTCATGAATAATATTGTCTTCCTCTAGGTCTTTTGTAATATTATTTATATTGATGAGGCTAGGAGTATACAAAAATGTGATTTTCTGAGATAGGTTCATCCTTTATGGTTAAGTTTGTGCCTACCTAGTCCTAAACAACATGTGAGATTAATTATAGGAAAAATACCCCCTATTTCATTATTAAATCTCTAGAGATGCATATAGAAAAGTGTGGAGAAATTTTAATGACTAAAATATCTTGAGGTATGGAGAGGCTTCGACATGCACGAAGAGTAAGGTCTAGGTTGATGATAACCCCTACTATTTTAGCAATAGTTCAATCTAATTGGACAACTCCCTTTTCAACTCGGTTATAAGATAGACATAACAAATCAACAACCTTCTTTGGCATAATTGAGTTGTTAGCTCACAAATGAATGATACAATTGTGTATGAGATGTTTTCCAATGATTAAAGAGAGATATAAGGGAGTATGCTTACTAATTTTACTTGTCATTTCCTCATCTGGCTAACATAAATTGATAGGGACATTTGCTATACCCTTTGATAAAGAATCATTGGGATGATTGATGTTCTTCAACACCTCCTAGAGTAAATCCATATGTGTTGGGATTGATAGTGCCTCCCACATGGCCATAGTAAAATTATATTTTTCATTTACTCAACCATATTAAAGGGAAGGTGATCAAACTTTGGCTATTTTTTATGATGACCATCATTTATTTAGATTGGTGGTTGACTGTAGGTTAATCCTTGGATTGATTTTCTTTCCCAATAGGTTTATTTGTTCATAGCTCAAAAGATTTAGAAAATGTACCCTCCCTTTTAGCCCCTTGGAATGACTATGAGGTAAGTACCTAGCCAATCATGGAAAGTGACTCAACCTCCATTACTCTTCTCTTAGACATGGTGTTATGTGCCACTAAGATGACACCTCTACTTGATGCAAGTTAGCATGATTAACACTGCAAGATTCATTTTCATGCCAATTCATAAGGCTAGATTCGCTTGGTATCTATTCTTACCTTAGTATCTCTTCTTGATATGATCCAAATTTATATTTTGGAAGTGTTGCTAAGGGTACCACTTTGACATAAATTCTGGTCATGGGGATAATTGCATGGATAACATCATTCATGATCCTACACTAAATGATTTTGTATTAGAACAATATCTTTTGAAGAGCTTGAAAAAGCTAGGTTTAAAGTATTTAGAGGCCTTGTATAGCTTAACTGAACTTGTTCCTAAAAATTTCCTTGATAAGGTTGCTTTTTAGGTTGGTAAGATTGATTATAAGGTTGATAGGGTCATAATTTTATGATTATTTCCTATTTAAATCCCTTTCCCATTACCAAATTTCTATAGAAAGGTTTTTAATTTATATAATTCATTGGGAGGGGCAATAAAAATAGTTGATTGAATAGTTGTTACCATTGGAAGAGGCATCAAGATTGGTTGGGTAGTTGGATTTTTTAGGAACAAAGGAATTGGGAGCCTTAGGGCGATTTTCCATACTTGTATTAAATAATTTTCTACTTATAGAAACATCATAATCATTTGGAAAGGTTGTTCCACGCATGAACTATATCATAACAACCATGCCATTCTTTAGAGCCCTTAGATAATACAAGAATGCATGATTTGGAGAAGGCTTGACCAAGGTTGGAATTCTATTTTAAGTCTTCTAGAACCTAAAGTTAAAGTCCCTCATGAATCCATGGGGAGCTCTTTTGATAGTGGTTAATTATTCTATTAAGGATAGGTGGTCAATTTTGTTTTCAAACTATTCATAAAGTTTTTCACCTATATCATCCCAATTATGAATTGAATTTGGCTACAAACCTCCATACCATTGTAATCATTTGACTTGCAAGGAGATGGAAATAATTTTAACTATATTATCCTTTGTGATGTTATGAATTCAATTTTTTTTGTGGTTGCTAAAAACTTGTGCCTAACTAGCTTTGTGTGCATTTCCATGTGAACCATCTTAATTTTGGTTGGATCCTTGCATTTCCTTGTCCTCTTGGATTCTTTTTAATGAGTTTTTGTTGTATAAATTTGTATGCTATGTGGATTATATCCATATACCCCTTGAAATTTTGCAGTGTAAGAATGACCTTTATTTTTTGCTACCATCCCCCAAGTGTTTGAAAAATGAAAAAGTGAACTATGGTGGCTTGATCGTGGGTCTTAAGGGCCAATCAATCAATGCTAGGTGTTACACAAAGCTTGAACCCAAGGCTACACCAAAATTCCAAATTATGGCTTAGTACATGTTTGGTTGGGAAAGGGGATCTAGGTTATAAACCACAATCTTCCCAACATGAATGGAAGGGATTATAAATAATCACAAAACCCCACTTGGATTCAAACCTTGTAGGAAGAGCTAGATTGATGGATCTAGGTTCTAATACCTTTGTTTGGTGGTGGTGGGAATGCTTGGATAGTTTGAATTTTATATGATGCAATGATGTAACTAGGGCTAATGTGAAAATGTAGCATTATATTAATAATTATGAGAAACTGAATGCAAACAAACAAAAATTAAATCCAAAAATGTAGAAGACAAGCGCAAAAGAACCTAATATTAAAATTTTATGCATATATAGTTGGTATAGGATGTAGTATGCCTTAGAGTGTCCTCCCTTTTCACTAGATTTGAAAGTGCAAGCTTGAGGTCACTAGTTCGTAGCTTCTATCTGTCATGAGTTGTTGTCATAACTTTGTCTGTTGATGAGAAAATGCTGATTCCTTGACTTGTCAACTTGTAGGGCATAAGTGAAAGAATGAATAAATAGCCTTCAATATTCCTCTAATTCAATTCAAATATTCAACCTGCACACATAAAAAGAGGGGAAGGGTTGTGCTATATAGGCACTTTCTTAAGTCAAACCCCGTGTTGGTATTCCTAACTCCACAATGACAAAGTTGATGATGAATGAGAGCTTATCCTTGGATGACTAGAGACTAATTGATAAATAAGTAATGAGTTGACAACTTGCTAAAACTCACCACTTCAAATCTGATCTCCTTGATGGATTGAAGTAATACTTATCACCTTCAAGGATCAATTGTTGCTTGAAGTGAATTGATTTGAATACCTACAAGTACATTAGTGCTCAAAAATAAAATGCATGAAAAACATGAACAAAACTCACATAAAGCTTGACATGATGCTTGAATGAAAAAATGTTGTAATAATCTAGATAATTCTACTCTTGACTGCTCTTGAATTGATTTTTGAACTATGATAATTGCTCTCCAAAATTGCATATTTATTCAAATGGTAAAAATACTATGTATTTATATGCAATTATTCTAATTTATCAAAAAATAAATCCCGATTGTTAACAATTAAAATTGGAATTTCAAATACTAAATTATCAAGACCGACATAATTAAATTTGGATCCAAAATAGGTAGTCTAGGGTGTAGGGCACCCTAGACTGGATTCCTGCTTTTTAGGGATCCAAAGTGTTGGGGGAAAAATATTAAATGCTTAGTTTGAATTCCCATGTTTTATTTTTCAAGAGTGTTTATAAAAATGAGCAATTAATGCATAATTAGGTCCAAGCACATAGGGGGAGAAAAACCTAGTGTGAAATTGTCAAGGGTGATAATTTTTGATGCTATAGTATAAAATTGTAAAAATCTTCTTATCTTGTAGAAGAAGAGTTTAATGGGTGCTTGTGTTTCAAGTTTGGTGGAATTTGGAATTATTTTCAAGCATGTTTTATTGTTGTAGATTTTGAGCTCTCATTTAGATCTTTGAAACTTTCAACATGTTTGAATCCCCCTCAAAACCATACTAAGTCCCTTTAGACTTCATCCTTTCACTAGTTTCTAATCCATGTTGAACTTGCAAACAAATTGACCCTTACTAACTTGCAAAACTTGTTGGTGTAAATAAGTAGTTTACCTATCTAGTTCACTTATAGGTCCTATTTACATGTTAAGTTTACTTAGGTCCTAGGGAATATTTCTATAATCCTTAGGTGTCATGTGATCTTATCATATCTTATCATGACATTTAATAATTGTGTCCTAGGTCATTTAATAATGTTGAGGTGTTTAGGTAATTGTCTCATTGTACAAGATTAAGAAACATGTCAAGATATTGTCTAATCGTATCTCACAACCTTGCCTTTATAAGCAAGGCATTATATGTATATTTACATATTCAATGAATCAATCTTGCATCCTTAATCACAACAAGCTATTGTTTCCATTTCTCTCTTGTGGAAAATATTTTGGTTTGGTAGCTAATCCTGGGGTTGTTGGGAGTTCACATTCAACTCCTACAAAACTTCCTTATTCTACCAAACTTAATCTAGTTCCCCTTGACTTTCCTACAATCCTCTTCCCGTTTGAATCTCCACAATGTTCCTTGAGCCTAATTTTCCTACAAAGGAAAAAATTTCCTTGCTACGTGGATATTATCCACATCCCCTTTGAATTCTCGCAACATCCAAAACTCCTCAAATCTCTTTAGTTTCTCTTTGTGCCCATTTTGAAGGCTTAAGACAGGATTTTCTACACATCTCGAACACCCTTGTTTTTTTGCAATTGGTCAATATGATGTCTTTTTGACCTAAGATAACTATCAAAATTTCAACCACTTCTACAATTGCCAAATTTGATCTACGAATGCATTATAAGTGATCTTTAATTTTATTCCATGAATAATAAAGAGGGAAAACAACATGTGCTACATTTATGAATTGCATACCTTGTTTTTGTTAGAGGGCCCTCCTTGGTCAATTTTTACCTTGGGGATTTTCTTCTTCCCTTCATAAAATTCATCAATGGGTTGTATTGTAGAAATTGGGGGAATGCTCTTTCATGTTTCTTGATAACCAAATCGAATTTGTAGAGGACACTTATCATCTATGCATTGGAGGGGGTTATGGATGGGTTTATTTGTGTAGTATGGGATTCTAGCATTATGCATGCCTTATTACTATGAATATATCTACTTTGGTGACTAAATTTGAGGGGAGGATAACATTTTTGGTATGGAGAGTATAGTAGAGAAAAACTTACATTGCAAAACTAGAGGGTTCATAGTTCGAGTTTTGGGTGTTGATATTTAAGATTTGTAATGATCTAGGTTTATCCCAAGTATGCAATTATTCTTGTAACTATTATATAATATATGATAAATGGAAAAATTGACCTTGATTGAGTGTCTCCTTGTGCATGGTGTATGTTTCAAGATATGTGTTGATTAGTTGGCCAACTAGATGAATTTAAAATTCTTGTAAATATTTTACAAGATATCTTTTTAGAATAATAAAGGGGATGTATCAGTATGTGCATGGATTAGGAAGTAGAATTATTTAATAGTATGCAACTATTTATTATTTTTATGGATGTATTCATAAAACCTAGCTTGCTTGTGCATTTTGGAAAACCTAATCTTTTTTGATGTATTGATTAATGCATCACCTTAGTTATAGCCATTGCATATTTGATTATATTCACAAAGTCTATTTCCCTACTAGATAAAGGTACCAATTTGTTACTCACTTTCTCTCCCCACCTTCCTCAACACACTTCAAACTCATAAATTAAACATCTTTTAGTTTTATTTAGTTTAGTGTGTTTTACTACTATATTTAAATGTCCTTGAGAATTTCCTTGATAAGGTTCTTTATTGGGTTGGTAAGATTGATTATAAGGTTGATAAGGTCTAATATTTTAGGCGTATTGCCTATTTAATGCCCTAACCCATTACCAAATTTCTATATCAATTTTTTTAATTCATATAATTCATTGGAAAGGGAAATAAAAAGAGTTTGTTAACTAGTTGTTGCTACTGGAAGAGGCATCAAGATTGGATAGGTGGGTGGAGTTTTAGGAATAAAGGAATTGAGATCCTTAGGGCTCTTTTTCCAACTTGCATTAAATAATTTTCTACTTATAGAAACATCATAAGCATTTGGCAAAGTTGTTCCACCCATGGACTACATCATAACAACCATGTCATTGTTTAGATCCCTCAAATAATATAAGAATGCATGATTTGAATAATGCTTGACCAAGGTTGGAATTCTATCTAAAGTCTTCTATAACCTAAAGTTAAAGTCACTCATGAATCCATGGGGAGCTCTTTTGATAGTAGTCAACTATTCTACTAAGGATACATGGTCACTTTCATCTTCAAACTATTCATAAATTTTTTCACCTAGATCATCCCAATTATGAATTGAATTCGGCTACAAACCTCCATACCATTGTAATCCTTTGCCTTTCAAGGAGATGAAAATAATTTTAAAAAATACATTATCCTCTTTGATGTTATGAATTCGATATTTTTTCTGGTTACTAAAAACTTGTGGCTAACCAGCTTTGTGTGCATTTCCATGTGAACCGTCTTAATTTTGGTTGGATCTTTGCATTTCCTTGTACTCCTCAATTCTTTTAAATGATTTTTTATTATAGATTTTTTTTGTGCTATGTAGATTATATCCACATACCCCTTGAAATTCTGGAATGTAAGAATGACCTTTATTTTTTTGCTATCATCCCAAGTATTTGAAAAATGATAAAGTGTTATGGTGGCTTGATCATGGTTCTCATGGGCCAATAAATCAGTGCTAGGTGTCGCGTGGAGCTTGAACCTGAGGCTACACCAAAATCCTAGATTATGGATAAATATATGTTTGGTTGGGAAAATGAATCTAGGTTATAAACCACACTCTTCTCAACTTGAATAGAAGGGATTAAAAAGGATTAAAAAACCCCTCTTGGCTACAAAACTTGTAGGAAGAGCCATATCAGTGGATCAAGGTTCTAATCCCTTTGTTTAGTGGTGATAGGAATGCTTGAATAGTTTAAATTTGATATGATGCAATGATGTAACTAGGGCTAATATGAAAATGCAATGTTTTATTACTAGTTTTGAGAAACTAAATGCAAACAAATAAAAATTGAATCCAAAAATGTAGAAGGTAGACACAAAAGAACTTGGTATTAAAATTTGATGTAGATCTAGTTGGTCTAGGGAATAGTATGTCTCAGACAATCCTCCTTTTTCACTAGATTTGAAAGTATAGGCCTGAGGTCACCAGTTTGTAGTTTCTATATTTCAAGAGTTGTCAGAACTTTGTCTGTTGATGAGAAAAGGTAGATTCCTTGGCTTGTCAACTTGTAGGGTTTAATTACAAGAATGAATAAATAGTCTTCAATATTCCTCCAATTCAATTCAAATCTACAAACTACACACATAAAAAGAGGGGAAGGGTTGTTCCATATAGGGGCTTGCCTATGTCAAACCTTTTGTTGGTATTCCTATCTCCATAATGGAAAAGTTGATGGTGAAAGAGAGCTTATCCTTGGATGGATAAAGGCTAATTGATAAATAAGTATGAATTGAAAACTTGCTACAACTCACTACTTTAGATTTTATCTCCTTAATGGATTGAAGTCATACACATCACCTTCAAGGATCAATTGTTGCTTGAATTGAATTTATTTGAATACCTACAAGTGCTAGTGCTCAAAAACAAAATTCATACAAAACACGAAAACAACTCACATAAAACTTGACATGATGCTTGAATGAAAAAATGCTGCAATAATCTAGATAATTCTACTCTTGACTGCTCTTGAATTGATTTTTGAACTATAATAATTGCTCTCCAAAATTGCATATTTATTCAAATGCTATGTATTTATATGAAATTATTCTAATTTCTAAAAAAATAAGTAATCAAAATTAGAATTTCAAATAATAAATTACCGGCACTGACATATTTAAATTTGGAGCCAAAATTGGTAGTCTAGGGTGCAAGGGGCCCTAGACTAGATTCTTGCTTTTTAGGATCCAAAGTGTCGGGGGAAAAATATTAAATGCCTAGTTTGAATTACCATGTTTTATTTTCCAAGAGTGTTTATAAAAATGAGCAATTAATGCATAATTAGGTCCAAGCACATAGAGGGAGCAAAACATAGTGTGAAATTGTTAAGGGTGATAATTTTTGATGCTGCAGTATAAAATTGCAAAAGAATTCTTATCTTGTAGAAGAAGAGTTTAATGGGTGCTTGTGTTTCAAGTTTGGTGGAATTTGGATTTATTTTCAAAAATGTCTTATTGTTGCATAATTTGAGCTCTCATTTAGATTTGTGAAACTTTCAGCATGTTCAAATCCCCCTTAAAGCCCTACTAAGTCCCTTTAGGCTTCATCCTTTTGCTAGCTACTAATCCATGTTGAACTTGCAAAAAAATTGACCCTTATTGACTTGCATAACTTGTTGGTGTAAATAGATAGTTTACCTATCTAGTTAACTTATAGGTCCTATTTACATGTTAAGTTTTCTTAGGTCCTAGGGAATTAATTTTTCTTAGGTCCTCGGGAATATTTCTATAAGCCTTAGGTGTCATGTGATCTTATCATGACATTTAATACTTATGTCCTAGGTCATTTAATAATGTTGAGGTGTTTAGGTAGTTGTCTCATTGTACAATATTAAGAAACATGCCATGATCTTGTCTAATCCTATCTCACAACCTTACCTTTATAAGCAAGGAATCATATGTATCTTTACATATTAAATCAATCAATCTTGCATCCTTAATTATAGCAAGCTATTCTTTCCATTTATCTCTTGTGGAAGATATTTTGGTTTGGAAGCTAATCTTAGGGTGTTGGGAGTTCACATTCAACTCCTACAAAACTTCCTTATTCTACCAAACTTAATCTTGTTCCCCTTGACCTTCCTACAATCCTCTTTCCCTTTGAATCTCCATAATATTCCTTGAGCCTGATTTTTCCACATGAATTTCAAAGATAGAGTTTTCCTTGCTATGTGGATATCATCCACATACCCTTTGAATTATTTCAACATCTAAGACTCCTCAAATCTCTTTGGTTTAGCTTTGTGCCCATTTTCAAGGCTTAAGGTGAGATTTTCTACAGATCCAAAACACCCTTGTTTCAATAATTGGTCAATATGGCATGTTTTTGAACCAAAAGAACCATCAATATTACAACCACTTCTACAATTTCTAAATTTATCTATGGATGCACTAATGATCTTTAATGCTTTTCCATGAATACTAAAGGGGGAAAACAACACCTATGCTACATTTATGAATTGCAAACCTTATTTCTGTTAGAGGGCCCTCCTTGGTCATGTTTTTAATTGGGGATTTTCTTCTTTCCTTCATCAAATTCATCAATGGGTTGTATTATAGGACTTGGGGGAATGTTCTTCCATGTTTCTTGACAACCAAATCAAATTTGTAGAGGACACTTGTCAACTATGCATTGGAGGGGGTCATGGATGGGTTTATTTGTGTGGTATGGCCTTCTAAAATTATAAATGCCTTAATACTAAGAATATATCTACTTTTGGTGACTATATTTGAGGGGAGGATAATATTTTTGGTTTGGAGAGATCATAGTTGAGAAAAACTTATACTGTAGAACTAGGGGGTTCATAGTTCTAATTTTGGGTGTTGATATTTTGGCTTTGTAATGATCTATCTTTATCCCAAGTATGTAATTATGATTGTAACTATTGTAGAATGGATTATTAATGTAAATTTTAACCTTGATTGAGTGTCTCCTTGTGCATGGTATATATTTTTGGATATGTGTTGATTAGTTGGCCAGCTATATGAATTTAAAATTCTTGTAAATACTTTATAAGATATATTTTTAGAATAATAAAGGATATGTATCGGTATGTGCATGGATTACTAAGTAGAATCATTTAATAATATGCAACTATTTATGATTTTTATGGATGTATTTGTAAAGCACAACTTGCTTGTGCATTTTGGAAAACCTGGTCTTTTTGGTGTGTTGATTAATGTATCACCTCAGTTACAGTCATTGCATATTTGATTATATTCACAAAATCTATTGACCTACTAGATAAAGGCACCAATTTGTTACTTTTTTTTCTCTCCCCACCTTCCTCAACACACTTTGAACTCATAAATTTACACATCTTTTAGTTTTATTTAGTTTAGTGTGTTCTACTGCTATATCTAAATTATAACATCTAAGGGGTTATCATAAAACACATTTGAATTGACCCATATATGGTAGTTATCTGTTAATAAGATGCTAAGACTTATAGTTCCAAAATAGCACATAGGTATATTGCGACACTAGTATTGGGATATTGTGCAAAGGTAT
Source organism: Sequoia sempervirens (assembly GCA_007258455.2). Taxonomy (NCBI): domain Eukaryota; kingdom Viridiplantae; phylum Streptophyta; class Pinopsida; order Cupressales; family Cupressaceae; genus Sequoia; species Sequoia sempervirens. The sequence goes on from VDFB02270651.1 coordinate 70,009,171, forward strand.
AGTTTTTTGTTAGGAAGTGTTCAATCTTTCAATCATCAATCTAGCACCTCAAGGCAACCCCCCTTGAGCTTGTAGAGCCAAAAGTGAAGGAGGTCATACCCACCTTAATCATTGGTCCTTAGCTGCCCAAACTAAAGACAAGTTTGTGGTGATCTTCCCAAGCTTGACACCCCTAATGCTTGGGAGATTACTAGGATTTAGGGATTTGGGGCCTACAACTCATACGACCAATAGTAACTTTGATATTCAACTATTTGATATCCTATATAAGGTGAGTTTCATTTAATGTGATTGGTTCCAAATGATATTTTGGGGTAACTTCTTTAGGTCTCTCCAAAAAATGGGAATTTTTGAAAATATGATGTTCATCTCTTATTCTTTGGTTAACTCTTGGAAAAAATCTAGAGAGGGGTTTGATAACATTTTTTAGTGGAATATTTTGGTAGGTTGTGAAGAGACTTCTTTGGGGAAGCTCTTAAAAGTGACTTCAAATAATATTTGAAAGATAGCTCTAGGGATTTACCAAGAAGATCCTCGATAATAGATTTGAAAGATAATTTTAGATGATTTCTAGAACGTTTTTCTAGGCTATTCTTATTAGTGGATATTTTATGAGGTTCCCTAGTAGGTTGTTGATCATTTTGATCAAAATGACTAGCTTTATGTTTTAAAATTTCTTCTTCCTCACCACCTATTATTTCAATTATGGTAGGTTAAGATGATTGATGAAAAGTTTTCCTTGACCTTAGTTCTACACCTTCACAATGTATAACATTAATTCCAACCATGTTTTCTTATCCATCTAAGAACACAAGTGTAGCTTGTTTGTTATTATTTTGATTAGCGTCTAGTTGGACTAATAGTTGAGGTTGTGTAACTTGGTCAACTTGTTGATTATATGAGGGTGGTAGTAGGGATTGTTGTTGATTTGGCATATAGCGAGGTCCTTTATAAAATTGGTTATATTGAGGGTTCCATTATGGTGTAGGGTTTGCAAGATACCATAATTGTTGTGACTGATTAGACCATTGTGGATTTTACCATTGTTGATTTTCCCATTCCGGGGGTCCCCAAGAGGAGGTTCCATAGTGTTGTGGTCCTTGATGTTGAGGATAAGGTTCTATCCATTGATTATTACTCCAGCTAGACTATGGTTGCCAAGGTGGATTTGAGGATTTACTGTAGTAAAAAAATTTCTAGGTCTTTTCCTTACATAATTAACCTCCTCTATTAGGGAAGGGTTTTTCTTGGAATTTTTGATTTCTTGGAGTAATTCACACTAGTTAGTATGGTGGTTTTTGTCACAAACTTGATAGACATATATCTTTTCCAAAGTATATTCTAATCAAATGTGTTTATTTCTACATCTTAGCCAATAGATAAAGAGTGTTTTTGAGTTTGAATTTTTAGCCTATATTCCATCAAGGGTGGTATTTAATTAAACAAGAATGTTAGTCTTTATTTTTTTTAATCTTCCCTTAGTTTTCCTATTTCATCAGTTCCACTCATTAAGCTAGATTTCCTAATTTCTCCTTAGATTTGAGAGTAGTTTCTACAAAGTACAAATATATCTACAAGATCTAGTTTGGCTACATCTCCTTTCTCCATTAAATCAAGAGCTTTTTGTGCATCCTCATCAATTCATTTTAAAAATAGTTTTAACCAATTCAAGGGTCATTATATTCTTACATCATTTTAATACAAAAAACTTATCTAGTAATTCTTCTAGACTCTCATCTTTTTTTAAGATGTAAAAACTCATCCTTCCTATCACTTACCCTATAATAATCTTATATTTATCTAGAAATGCAATTCCAATTTCTTACCAAGTGTTAATTAACATTGAAGACAAACCCATAAACCAACACATAACTGGATCCCTTAACATGGAAATGAATAACTTAAGTTTTCGATTGTCAATTTTATGATCATATGTTTGGTGGACTTTAAATTAAAAAATAAAACTAGTTTGGGTCTTCTAAGGCTATACCTCTAAAATTGGGTAGGATGGAGGGAGAGATATTGTTCATTGGAGAATCATCATTTGGATTTAAGTAAATAAACACTATTTCTACCCTTCTTGCTTGTCCTCCATTATTGTTATCCATGGTTTTTGTTAAAATATTTTTTATTAATAGTTTAATCTCAAGGGGTTGGAGTGATTTCTTAGGTGGGTCTTGAATGACCAGTTGATATTGTTAAATTCTTCATATAATATTTCTTTCCCCTTAGGTTCAATGATTGATATTTGGGGTTCAAGGGTTTTTATGATAAATATTTTGTGAGGTCCCCTTTTTCTTAACATGTAAAACAAGGATATACATGTTTTTACACTAATTTTGGTTACCTGACTAGATTCCTAATGACGCCTAGAATAAAGGACATGTCCCTGACAAGAGTGCCAAAAAGTGACTTGGTATAGTGAAACCTCGTACTTTATTCAATTGTTATATTGCCAATTTGGGTGGTGTTTGATGGTTGTATGCAACAGGAAATCACATATCTCAATCCAAAAATTATTTTTAATGCTACATAATAAAAGAAATGCTTATGCAAGAGTAAAATCTAGATTATGGAAACATTGAAATCTACACTAGAAAAACGTTTGAAATTTTAAACTAGGAAAATCATTGAAGGTTGTTACAAAAAAGAAATAAAGTTTCAAATTTTTGATCTATTTGGAGGAAGCAAGCCTATGCTACTAAATTATTCAAAGAATATCTAATTGATAAACTTTATTAGATAAAACTATCATTTGTTTTTCTTTACATAATACACTAATCTAACATTTTAAATTTATATAATGCATAGAACAATACAAATCACAAAATGAACTATCCTATAGGGGAAGATTTAACAATTTATTCTGTTTACTAAGAGCAACTACTTTAACATAAACACTATGTTTCATTTACTAAAAATAACTATGCCAACATAAATACAATAGTTCATAATAACAATAGAAATTAAAACACATCTATAAACTGTTATTTTGCTTTCCCAATTGAGTGGCCAACTCTGTAGAGGATAGAATTTCCAATACTTACAATATCATCCATAGATTGTCAAACATATTTAAAAATAAAACTAAGTTGTATTTCTTATTGTATGCATTCAAAAAAATAGACATCTCTTTAAAATGAACATCGAAGAGCTATATATCTACACACTTATGCCTAAGATTTAACATCATGTAATTCATGTATGATTTTTGTTTAGAATTTTGAATAGAAAATCATAAATACTTGTCCAACTAAAATTAATGAAACCATTTATCCATAACAAATAAATCATAAATTTGAGGAAGTAGATGTTAAACATGAGTCTTCATCTTCACAAATTTTTGGATTATCGATAGATGAGTAGGACATTCCTTTATATTACCATTACTTCTCCATGAATTCCTCTATGACATTCTAGGACTATAAATATTCTAGAGGCATGACTATTCTAGAGCTACTTGATATATGAGAATTTATTCCTACTTCTTTTGAAGTCTATTTGCTAGAGCTAGATTTTCTTTTATTACCTTGTCTCAACCAAAATAGATATTTCCACCAAGATTGTTAGCATTGGAATCCTTTTTGACACATAAAAAAGGAATACATACACCATTATTAACTAGGATAGATAATAATTCATTATATAATTAGATTAATATCATGTCATGATAGGGTTTTTAGGTAACAAAGGAAAGGTAATTTTATTCAAAGTATAAGGCCAATATCTACCTCATCACTAGGAATTAAGCCTTGGGGTTCTAGGTTCTCATAAAACCTTGAACTTGGGGTTCTAGGTTTCCTACTCATCCCTTATTTTTGCCCCTTTTGGATTCCAATTCCTTCCCTTATTTTTGCCCCTTTTGGATTCCAATTCCTTCTTGGAATCCCAACAAACACCTAAAGTTCCAAAATTTGCATTGAGGCTCATTGTGCCTAGAAACCCATAAAATGTGTAGATACCCAAAATTGTTTTAGCCCACGAAGTAATATTTTAACACTAATTATCGTCTTTCCCTAATGATTAAATAATGTTCAATTATTTAATTATTATCTAATGTCATATTTCCATTATTAATTAAATGACTTTATGTTATTTAATTAATTCACTTTATCGTTAATCTTCTCGATTAATTAAATAAATTATCCTATTTATTAAATTATATCTTAATATTTATTCCTCCTGATTAATTAAATAAATCCTATTTATTTAATTACATCTTTAATTATCTTATTCCTCTAAATTAATTAAATAATAATTACTAGTTAATTAACATTCACCCACTATCTAAATTAAATAATTACTTTAATTATTTAATTATCCCCTTTATAAACTAAATAATTACTTTAATTATTTAATTATCCTATTTCTTCACAACATTATCCACTTCTTCAAATTTCATTTATTTATCTAATTCCCACTTGCACATTCCTCAAATAATTAATTATTATCTCATGCATTCCCACCTCATTTGTAACATACACTCTCTCAATCGTCTGGATAATCAATGTCAGTCCATTGATCAATCAAATTAGTTCACTCCCACTCAGTGAGAGTTAACGAATCAATCATATCCCTTAACTCTTCAATAAATTCTCCATGCAAATAGTTAACTAAAATCCTACACCCAGTTGCAGCTAGTTAACTTTTTCATCTATTCCTCTCAAGGATTCTTGACCCTTGATCTTGATCATCCACCTCTTAATCCTGATTTTCCATCCAAATCAATCTTTTCTATAAAAGTAGCCCTCATTCCTCTTTGAAGGCTAACCATGAATCTTTGGCATTTTGCATATGTTCATCTTATTCATTTGTATTGAGCTTGAAGCAAAGTAGTACACACATAACTGAGAGAAAATAAAGACAAAGAAGAACAATGGAGGTAAATCATCATTGACATAAGGAAAATAATTGCATAGCTTTATTATTTTGATTTCATTGTGTTAATTGTACTTCATTGGTTGAATTGGATTGACTTTGGTATTGAATTATAGTTTAGTTGTTACTATATTTAATTCATTCCCTTTTATGATTAAATCTCGTTTTCCATTCAACAATTTTTTGAACCCAACGTGAACATTCTAATCTTCTCTTGAGTGTTTTTAAGAAATTTTGCAAGTTGCAGCATAAAAACTCACTTAAAATACATGTTGTTCTTTCAACTATAAATTTTTTGCACACCTAATTTTACAAAACCTGTTTTGGGTCTTTTGGATATTAGTATTAGCTTTCTAGATCATTTTATGGTTTTAAATTTTATTAAGAATTGAGAAGGTCATCATGATTTTAATTCTGTTGTTGATCTTTTAAAATTTGTGTTCTTTCATCTATAACAAATTTTACATTTAGAATTTTGCAAAATGGTTTTTGGGTCTTTTAGATCACAGTCTTACCTTTCCAAATCATTTTATAGTTTTAAATTTCATTAATCATTGAGAAAGTTATCATGATTTTAATTATGATATTGATTTTTTTAAAATTCAGTTAATCTTTTAAAATCCATGTTGTTCTTTCATCTATAACAAATTGTACATGTAGAAGTTTGAAAAATGGTTTCTAGGTCTTTTAGATTTCAGCCTTAGCTTTCCAAACCATTTTATGGTTTTAAATTTCATTGAGATTTAAAAAATTTATCATTGTTTTAAATCATTTTTGTAATTGCTCAATCAAAGGTTATACAAGCATTGGATGCTTATTTTGAAACTAATGCATTTGACCTATGTTTTTTGGCCACTAATGAAATTGGTGCAATATTTCCTTCATTTGTAGAAGACTCAAAATTTGAAACCACTGACATATCTTTGCAAGTTGACAATCATTGGGAAAAGAGAAATTCTAAAACTGTTGACTTGTGGTTTTGCAAGACGTTTGATAAAGATCTTTTGTTTTTCTTTTTCCACACTAATTCTAGGAACATTTTAGGACATAATGGAATGAACAAACTTGTTTGATTTGTCTTGTGCACTTGCAGGCTTGTGAGTTAGTCTTGTCACCCAATTGTTGGTACATATCCTCTCCCCTCGTGATATTACGCGACCTAGGGTGTATGAGAAATACCAACAACCCTTTTTTATTTTCAAGAGGCCTTCTTGGGGACCTTATCACCCCAAGGTTTGATCTCAAGCACATTTTTTTCAATGGGCTATATAAAGGGGTGAGAGAAAGTTGTAGCTCAATCCAATCACGACATGTCAAGCATTCCTCTATGGTCCCGGGTGATTCTAGACACAAGGAGCTGAGATTTCAATCTCACATTTGTACATGTGTTGATATTTATGGAGTACCTCCACTAAGAACCTTGTTATCTAGAAACCTAAAGTCCTTTTTGGCCGTCAGCGTAAATTGGTGCAACGCAATAGGATCAATGCGTGAAGTTACTCACTGTGTACCAATCTTTGTTGAGGCAATAATAACCCCATGCAAGGAACTTTTACTTCAAGGGTAAGAGGTGTCAAGGTGGTACATGACCTTGGAATACTCTAGTCATCCATTCATTGTGCAATATTTTATCAGTGGGTCTGATTTAAGTTGTCAAACTGGTTCTACCACTAGATAGACTGTGTATCTATGAATTATTTTTATTATCATAACTAGTGAAACTAATTAGTGTGGTCTTGTGGAAGAATACACACAAAATTTATCCAAGTCACCAAAAGTTAGAGTCACAAATATTCTTGTTTGCTATATATTATTTTTTGTGTTTTTACAAGTGTCTCAAGTAAAAACCTAAAATAAATCAAAGTTGTAGTCACTTAGGAAGTTGTTATTTACCAAATATCCAGTGCACCATAATTAACTTGTGCACCACAACTATGTTTCTATAATGCATAAACTATGTGATGCATTTGTTAATTTCTATGACACATCTATCTCTATCAGAAAACTGCAACTATCTTTGTCTGCAACACAATTGTCAAAAACAATAACAAACATACCATTGTACATGCTGATCCAAGTTTATAACCATGTCTTCATTTTACCTTGATATTCTTTGTAGTAAAACTGAAAACCTCATAAGCATGCTCCCTCAATACTAACAACCTACAAGCTTTAGTCATCCATCCATCTACCCCTCATACCAACAACCTACAAGCTCTAGTCAGCCATCCATCTACCCCTCATACCGACCTACTTATCAACAACCCATATTCCCTAGTCATCCTTCCATCTATCCTCAATATCAGGAACCAATTAACACCATCCATAGTGATGGGTCCAGTTGTTAGCTTATTTTCTATTACTTTCATGCGTACTTTTAGATAACTTTAGATATGCCTTCCAGATAATACTCCTATATTAGACTATCTTTTCCTACTTACTATGCAGACTTGGACCTAAATTATAATGATGGAAATATGGTTATGACATAATAGTATTACATTATTTATATGTAAATATGCATGAAATGTGGATGCAATTCTATGTTTTAATTATGGTAGTTAGTCTTGTGCACATGCTTTGTGAATTAACCTTCTTGCAGCCAAGGAGGAACTATAACAAGTTGCAGTTGGAAGCTGTAACCCACAACAAAAGGAAGACTAGGACAACTGTTATCACCTAAGTACGTACCCTTGTTAAGTTGTAGAATTTAGCTTACTGGTGAAACGTGGGATCCTTTCTAGGTTTGTGGATCACCTATGATGGAAAGGAACCTCCAGAGAGGGCTGGTTCCCTTGGTTCTATCACCTAGTATAACCTATTTTACTACTCCACTTGATGGAAAAGGGTAGAAAGAATTACGTAAAATGAATCTACTACTAAGGTGCTGCACCAAAAATGGTTGTAACTTGCACTACTGTTCTAGCATATATTTTCCCAAATTCCTAGCTAATATTCACACAACCCAATTGTTTAACATGCTCATGCATAAGTACTTCATAAGAAAGTTGAAATGTTTACAATTTTTTAGAAGGAAACTAGGCGTGTTTTCAAAAATAAAGAATGTAAACCTTAGTAACATAACTTATGACCTGTACGCAACATGTTATTCTGCCTAAAGGTGTTGGAATGAGACAATATATTAGAGGATTTGTAAATAAAAACTCAAAAATATATATTGATCACTCACATAAACACAATAAAAAAACTATTGAGAAGGCAAGATCACTTAATTTTATTGAAAAAAGTATTCTTACAGATGTGTAAGTTTGAAATATGCTTTTTCTTTGAAAATGTGTTACAAAGTGTTTTATTTTGAGTCTTGAAACTGAAAATATGAGTTACAATGTCACTATGACCAAAAATAAACTTTAGTAAAGTTTACAATGCTTTGCCAAAATGAAAAGAACTGAAGAAAAAAGAAAGTAAACTCTGCTTTTGACTATCCTACGCTGGAGGAAAAGTAGGACAGGTTTAAAACTCATTAAATGTTTCCCTTATGTCTAAGCTGACTGCTTCCTTAAACCTTGGGTGCTTGAAATTTCCTTTGTCTCATGCTTTGAATGCTTAAAAAATTCTTGGTGGAGTTGGAGAAGATGTGTTGACCTTTTCAACTACTTTATTGTCTCATATTGTTGCCAACAAGACCCTTATATCCACTCTTCAACCCCCTAAATACTTGCAACTCCTACCAGAAATGCTCTCTTGACCTTAACCGCCCCTTAACAACTTTTTACTCCCTCAAACTGCCTTAACTAATCTTTGTAATATAATAGGGAATATTTGTTTGAATGCGTCTTGAGGGGAAATATGACTTTTTGAGGCATAAACTAATCTCCCTTAAACTGTATGCACCCATCCCTATAGTCTTCATGGTGACAAGCAATAATTACATGGAAAAATAAAGTGAATGTCATACATTAGCATGTCTTGGCTACCTTTGAATACATTAATAAGCCCATCCAAACCCTGGTTTATGCTGCCCAACAAGACTTTCCTAATTTTATGTAAAACTCATTATAACCTTGCTACTCTTATTTTGACTATTCTCATGAAATTTGTCTTTAATGGCTTCCATGCACATATTTGTTTTGCACTTTTGAACCTCTTTCAAAGTTTTTTTATTTTTTAACTTTGCCCATGCCTCTTGAAAATAACACTGTCTTTCTTGGATGGGAAAAGACCATGCATAGGGTTTCATTGTCACATCCTTAACCACTATCATTTCAACCCATGAATGTCACTTGACACTCGCATGCCTTATAGGCACCTACAAAAATTATGTCACTGAAGATTATCACTGCAAATATGACACTTAATAAACTACCCTTTCTTTGGTTTCATACATTTAAGATGCATAGCATGGTTTTCACATAGTTGACTACCCCCTTTTACTATGCCATCTATTGTTCATGCTCTTGCTTTACCACTATCCATTAATGGTTTTGACTAGGACTCTGAGAACCACCCTTTTGTATGCACAATACTCTAATTCTTTCATAATTTCTTACGAGAGTTCAAGCATAGCCCTTTTCTTTGTTTGAATGCCCTTAGAACTGTTTGTGTACTTATTCTAGTAATGTGACTTCATGAGAAACCCCTCCTCTAGTTAATATGGTAAATTTTGCATCCACATGCATACTATAGGTGTCTTTACTACCTTCTAGTTCAAGATAGATCTTGGTCTTCTTCATAAGACTATCACCTTCTTGCTATTCCATGGGATTGTCACTTTCTTGCAATCCAGAGCACTACAATGCTTCTCCCAAATAATAGGATTGAGAAAAGTTTCTAGCTATTTTCTCAATAAAAGATTGAATTGTTGATGTTTTGGGTGTAGTACATCCTCAAGCTCATGCAATCCATTCTCATAAAAATGAGCAAAAGATTCAAACAATTTCAAATTGATATCAATTCCATAACATCACCCATATTGTACCTCTTTGACATTACTGCTAAGAAATGCAGCCACTTAATGAAACTTGCTATGTGTTTAAGGACACCATTGATCATTTCATCTAAAGCATATAATGGAAAGATTTGTTGTGTTGTTGAAGCGAGTTTCTCTGAATAAATTATCATGTCATTAACATACTCACCACCATTTTATTGAAAGTCTTTAGCTGGCCAACTTGAGGTTATCAGTAAGCTTCATAACTCTTCAATTTTAAAATTGACAAGCCTTTGCATAGTATAAAGGACTACCCTCTTTGCACCTTTTAACTGTCCTTTCATATGCATGATGGCTGCTTCCCTTGAAATATGGAATCTTTAATATCAACACATAATTATGCTTTTAAGGGTTGCTATTGCGCTCTCAAGTCTTGAAGAAATTTTTCCTTTAAACTACCCTAATGGCTATTTTTCCTCTTGCTTCTGATTGTGACTGTCATGCTACCCTTCCAATTCACTTTCTTTTCTAATTGTCATAAGTTCATGACAAGGTATAGAGACCTCAATCTTTGAAATTAGACAAAGGGACTACCTTCTTATCCCTTTTAACTTTCCTTTGAAGTGATTGCATCACCATTTAGTGCTTTTTTTGACTGCGCTTTTGAAATATTTACTTTATTTGTGAATGGTGATTGGCATGTTATCCTTACAAAGTACATTTGACCTATGAAAAATCTTGGTATCAATATTTGGTTATTTCATTTTGACTCATATCATCCTCAGGACTGCCTCACTTAACATTCATAGACCTGGATTTTAATTTGGATTGTCTTATATATCTTAAACATTTCTTCTTATTATTTCAGATTTGTCATTTTCCTTATGACTGCACTCATTTGATGACTTATCAACTTTTGTGATCATTTCCTTTTATAAAATTGAAAGTTGTCTATCTTCATTTACTGTGCAAACTACTCACCCTTGACTGTATCCATATTGTCTTGTCATCTTGGCGCTTGAGGTTCTTGGAACTTAAATACACAACCCCTACAAGCATTTTGAAAACTACTCTATTCTATAATGTGAGACTATATTTCATCTTCTTTTACTTTGCTTTGTCGCTTACATTATTGTTGCCATTTACCATATGTCCTTTACTGCTATATGCCTATTTGCTCATCCTCACTTGGTTTACTGTGCTTCACTAATTGTGACCTTATTTGGCACCATCCAGTGGCTCTTTGCCTTTGAAGACTTGACTGCCTTCTATCTCCTTGAGGGGACCATGGTTTATGGATTTTTCACCTTTATAATGTCTTTCCCATGCATTATGCGCTCCTTGAATTTCCGTCCCTTATGATTACACAGTGACTGTGTTTTTTGAAGTGAGATTGTCCTTTTATAATTAAAAAAACACATAGGTAGAAGTTATATAGGTATCTCTATGACTACCATATATTATGTTGTCCACTATCTTTTATCTGCATTTCATGAAACTTTGTCCTTACTGGCACTTCATAATATGCATATCTGAACTTCCTTTGTACAAAAGGATCAAAGTGGTTTAGTCTACCTCCAACCAAGGAACCAATTCCATATTGAAGAGCAACTGTCTCATAATTGTTCTCTAATGACTCTTAACTATCATTTGTTAATGATCTACAAGTTTTAAAGGTTGATCTTCAACATTGTAACTAAAATTCATCCTCTTTTGTTGTTGGCTAAGATGAAATACATATTTAATCAGCTATTCACTCTATGTTCTTCATACATTTTGGATACAAGACCCTTGGTAGAGCCCTGAAATCTTGTAATTGAGAAAGCTAAGTTACATTAATGTCTTTAAACAGTTCTAATTAAATGTAATCACACTCCTAATCTGATAGGGACTAAGACTGCACTAATATTGGGATCAACTATAATTTTATGAAAGAGACTATAATCCTCAATGTCAAGCCTTTTATTGCTCTTTTTTCCTTCCTATTGATAGCCACATGATTGTCTCATGAATACTAAGGGACGTTTATAGATCTCCTAAGCACATCATGATGACAAAATATTTGGAAAACCCTGCTCTTTTAACCAACAATGAAGAATATTGAATTTGAAGAATATTAAATTCTTAATGACATTCAAGAACTCTCCTTTGACACATATATTTGACCTAGAATAAAAATGGTGAAAGATCATGTGCAAAAGGGAAAACTCATACTCTCAAAACATATACGAGTCTGTAACAAATGAAAACCCTTCTAAAAAGAGCTTGAATGAAACTAGAAGAGGATACTTGGTTATGCAAATGAAAGCACATGTGGATGCAACATGGGTGTATACTTAATCAACTCTTGGAAATTATTCTTTCTCCCGGAAATGTGCCTTCATCTCAGCTTAAGATGTGCAACATGGGGATTTAACTATCCATATTCTACAATGTGTCTATGAGTTGGAGCAATCGATTGTTGTTTCTACTCTATGCCATGGAATTCTTTGGACTCCTTCAAACAACCAAACAAGAAAAACCTAGAATCTCTCACTTTTTTTGTTTAATGCTCAAAAATTACTCTTTCATTTATTTTATTTGAACTTAAACTTCACTATTATTAAAGCCCACATTGTATTTTTCTCCTTTTTATCATCCTTAGTGAAACTTTATCCATTACTTCAAAATTCTAACACTCATCCTAAATATTCTTGAGTTCTAAATTATAAGTCTTGTGACTCAATTCATAATGAAAGCCTTTAGAATAAAGGATTTTGCAACATTCTTGTAATTTTGAGGTGGATAAGTGGGTTGAATGTTGCAAAATCCTTTATTCTAAAGGATTTCATTATGAGTTTTGTCACAAAACTTATAATTTAGAACTCAAGAATATTTAGGATGAGTGTTAGAATTTTGAAGTAATGGATGAAGTTTCACTAAGGATAGCAAAAAGGAGAAAAAGAAAATGTGGGTTTTAAAAATGGTGAAGTTTAAGTTAAAATAAAATAAATGATAGAGTAATTTTTGAGTGCCAAACAAAAGGGATGAGAGATTCTAGGTTTTTCTTGCTTGGTTGTTTGAAGGAGTCCAAAGAATTCCATGGCGTGGAGTAGAAACAACAATAGGTTTCTCCAACTCAGACACATTGCATAAAATAGATAGTTAAATCCCCACATTGCACATCTTAGCTGATGGAGGCACTTTTCCAGGAGGAAGAATAATTTCCAAGAGCTGATTAAGAATACACCCACGTTGCATCCACATGTGCATTGCTAGGTATCCTCTTCTAGTTTCGCTCAAGCTCTTTTTAGAAGGGTTTTCATTTGTTGCAGACTCATAGATGTTTTGAGAGTATGAGTTTTCCCTTTTGCATGATCTTTCAATTTTTATTTTGGGTCAAATATATATGTGTCAAAGGAGAGTTCTCAAATCCTTTAAGAATTCAATATCTTCAAATTCAATATTCTTCATTGTTGGTTAAAAGAGCAAGGCCTACCAAATATTTTGTCTTCATCATGATGTGCATAGGAGGTCTTTAAACCCTTAGTAGTCATGAAACAGTCATGTGGCTATCAATAGGAAGGAAAAAAGAGCAATAAAATGCCTAAAATTGAGGATTGCAGTATCTTTCATAACATTATAGTTGATCTCAGTATTAGTGCAGCTCTTAGTCCCTATCAAATTGGGAGTGTGAGTACATTTAATCAGAACTGTTTAAAGACCTTAATGTAACTTAGCTTTCTGAATTACAAGTTTTTAGGGATCTACCAAGGGTCTTGTATCTAGAATGTATGAAGAACATAGAGTGAGTAGTTGATTAAATATGTATTTCATCTTAGCCAACAACAAAGGAGGATGAATTTTAGTTGCAATGTTGAAGATCAAACTTTAAAACTAGTAGCTCATTAACATATGATAGTTAACAGTCATTAGATAACAATTATGAGATAGATGCTCTTCAGTATGGAATTGATTCCTTGGATGGAGGTAGACTAAACCACTTTGATCCTTTTGTACAAGGGTAGTTCAGATATGCATATTATGAAGTGCTAGTAAGGACAAAGTTTCATGAAATGTAGATAAAAGATAGTGGACAACATAGTATATGGCAGTCATAGAGATACATGTATAACTTCTACCTGTGTGTTTTTCTGATTACAAAAGGACAAAATCACTTTAAAAAACACAGTCACTGTGTAATCACAAGGGACAAAAATTCAAGGACCACAAAATGCATGGGAAAGACATTATAAAGGTGCAAAAGCCATAAACCACAGTCCCTTCAAGGAGATAGAAGGCAATCAAGTCTTCAAAGGAAAAGACCCACTGGATGGTGCCAAATTAGAAGGTAGTGAAGCACAATAAACCAAGTGAGGATGAGTAGATAGATAGGCATATAATAGTAAATGACATATGGTAAATGGAAATAAGAATGTAAGAGACAGAGCAAAGTAAAAGAAGTTAAAATAGTCCCACATTGTAGAATAGAGTAGTTTTGAAAATGCTAGTACGAGTTGTGTATTTAAGTTCCAAGAACCTCAATCCCCAAGATGACAAGAACAAATGGATACAGTCAAGGGTGAGTAGTCTACACAGTAAATGAAGATGGGTAGATTTAAAGTTTATAAAAGGAAATGATCACAAAAGTTGATAAGCGATCAAATGAGTATAGTCATAAGGAAAATGACAAATTTGAAACAATAAGAAGAAATGCTTAAGATACAAAAGATAGTCCAAATTAAAATGCAAGTCTATGAAGGTTAAGTGGGGAGGTATTAAGGATGATATGAGTCAAAATGCAATAACCAAATATAGAGACCAAGATATTTTATAGATCAAATGTACATTGTAAGGATAACATGCCAATCACCATTAGCAAATAAAGTAAACCTTTCAGAAGCAAATTAAAAAAAAGCACTAAATGGTGATGCAATCACTTCAAAGGACAATTAAAAGGGATAAGAAGGTAGTCCCTTTATCCAATCTCAAAGATTGAGGTCTTTATACCTTTTCATGAACTTATGAAAATTAGAAAAGAAAGTGAATTGGAAGGGTAGCATGACAGTCACAATCAAAAGCAAGAGAAAAAACAGTCATTAGGGTAGTTTAAAGAAAAACTTTCTTCAAGACTTGAGAGTGCAGTCACAACCCTTAAAAACATAATAATGTGTTGATATTGAAGAAGGGACAGTCCACATTTCAAGGGAAGCATCCATCATGCAGATGAAAGGACAACTAAAAGGTGCAAAGAGGGTAGTCCTTTATACTATGCAAATGCTTGTCAATTTTAAAATTGAAGAGTTATGAAGCTTATTGATAACCTCAATTTGGGAAGCTAAAGACTTGAACAAAATGGTGGTGAGTATGTTAGTGAGGTGATAATTTATTCAGAGACACTCACTTCAACAACACAAAAAATATTTCCATTGTATGATTTAGATGAAATGGTCAATGGTGTCCTTAAACACATAGCAAGTTGCATTAAGTGACTGCATTTCTTGGCAGTAATGTCAAAGATGTACAATATGGGTGATGTTATGGGATTGATATCAATTTGAAATTGTTTGAATCTTTTGCAAAAAATCATTTTATGAGCATGGATTGCACGAGCTTGAAGATGTAGTAAACCCAAAACGCCAACAATTCAATCTTTTATTGAGCAAACAACTAGAAAATTTTCTCAATCTTGTTATTTGGAAGAAGCATTGCAGTGCTTTGGATTGCAAGAAAGTGATAGTCCCATGAAATAGCAAGAAGGTGACAATCTTATGAAGAATACCAAGATATATCTTGAACTAGAATGCAGTAAAGACACCTACAATATGCACAAGGATGAAAATTTACCCTATTCATTAGAGGAGGGGTTTCTCATGAAGGCACATGACTAGAATAAGTACACAGATAGTTCTAAGGGCATCCAAACAGAGAAAATGGCTATGCTTGAACTCTCGTAATAAATTATGCAAGAATTAGAGGATTGTGCATATAAAAGGGTAGTTCTCAAAGTCCTATTCAAAAACCATTGATGGATAGTGGTAAATCAAGAGCATGAACAATAGATGGCACAATAAAAAGGGGTAGTCAATTGTGTGACAACCATGCTATGCATCTTAAATGCCATGAAACCAAAGAAAGGGTAGTTTATTAAGTGTCATATTTGTAGTGATATCTTCAGTGACACAATGTTTGTAGGTGCCTATAAGACATGATGACTGTCAAGTGACAGTCTTGGGCCAAAATGACAATGGTTAAAGATGTGATAGTGAAACCTTGTGCATGGTCTTTTCCCATCCAAGAAAGACAATGCTATTTTCAATAGGGATGGGAAAAGTTAAAAAAATAGAAAAATTTGAAAGAGGATCAAAAGTTTAGAACAAATATGTGCATGGAGGCCATTAAAGACAAATTTCATAAGCATTTCATGAGCATAGTCAAAATAAGAGTAGAATGGTTATGATGAGTTCTGCATAAAATGAGGAAAGTCCTGTTGGGTAGCATAAACTAGGGTTTGGATGGGCTTATTAATGTATTCAAAGACAACCAAGGTATGCTAATGTATGATAATAACTTTATTTTTCCATGTAATTCTTGCTTGTCACCATGAAGACTATAGGGATGGGTGCATACAGTTTAAGGGAGATTATTCTATGCCTTAAAAAGTCCTATTTCCCCTGAAGACTCATTCAAACAAATATTCCCTATTATATTACAAAGAGTAGTTGAGGTAGTTTGATGGAGTAAACAGTAGTTAAGGGGCGGTTAAGGTTAGGAGAGCAAATCTGGTAGTAGTTGCAAGTATTTAGGGGATTGGAGAGTGGATATAGGGGTCTTGTTGGCAGCATTATGAGACAAAAAATTAGTTGAAAAGGTCAACACATATTCACCAATGCCACCAAGAAGTTTCCAAGCATTCAAAGCATGAGACAGGCAATTTCAAGCACCCAAGGTTCAAGGAAGCAATCAACTTAGTCATAAGGGAAACATTTAATGAGTTTTAAACCTATCCTACATTTCCTCGAGCATAGGATAGTCAAAATTAGAGTTTACTTTCTTTTTTCTTCAGTTCTTTTCATTTTGGAAAAGCATTGTAAACTTGACTAAAGTTTCTTTCTAATCGTAGTGACATTGTAATTCAGATTTTTAGTCTCGAGATTGAAAATAAAACTCTTTGTAACACATTTTCAAATACAGTTGTAAGAATACTTTTTTCAATAAAATTCAGTGATCTTGCCTTCTCAATAATTGTTTTATTGTGTGTATATTAGTGATCAATATATATTTCTATGGTTTTTATGTGCAAATCCTCTAATATATTGTGCAAATCCTCTAATATATTGTCTCATTTCAGCACCTTTAGGAAGAATAACATGTTTCATATAGGTCATAAGTTATATTACTAAGGTTTTCATTCTTTATTTGTGAAATCATGCCTAGTTTCCTTCTAAAAAATTGTTAACATTTCAACTTTCTTATGAAATACTTATGCATGAGCATGTTAAACAGTTGGGTTGTGTGAATATTAGCTGGGAATTTGGAAAAAATGTGTGCTAGAACAATAGTGCAAGTTACAACCATTTTTGGTGCATCACCTTAGTAGTAGATTCATTTCAAGCAATTCTTTCTACCTTTTTCCATCAAGTGAAGTAGTAAAATAGGTTAGACTAGTTGATAGAACTGAGGGAACCAACACTCCCTGGAGGTTATTTTCCATCATAGGTGACCCAAAAACCTGGAAAGGATCCCACGTTTCAATAGTAAGCTAAGTTCTACAATTTATCAAGGGTGTGTACTTAGGTGATAACAACAACAAAACAGGGGAGTTCCAGATTAAGCTGAATGCAATAACTATTATTTGAAGACACCTGATGGAGATTGAACGTGCATCATTATAGCAAGTCAATAAGCAGTGGAGAAGAAGGACACTTTTACTAATAGGATTTTGATGAATGTGTGTTTTACATGCAATCTTGTTCTATAGAGTTTCAATTTTAGTAGGATTCTTCTTTATTTTTAGTTATGGTTTGAACAATTCAATCTTAACTATAAGCTCTGATATTTAGGAGTGAAAGTTAATGATTTAAGTTAGTTGTTGTTTAGAATAAGATTCCCCCGTGCTTGTATATAGCCATGGGTTGAG
The DNA here is from genome assembly GCA_007258455.2 of Sequoia sempervirens. Classification (NCBI taxonomy): domain Eukaryota; kingdom Viridiplantae; phylum Streptophyta; class Pinopsida; order Cupressales; family Cupressaceae; genus Sequoia; species Sequoia sempervirens. Next base: position 70,027,059 of record VDFB02270651.1, read on the forward strand.
TCCTTAGATCAATTAGTTGGTTTCAGTTTTTCATCATAATTTATTTTTAGTTTCAAGACATGATGGATGTTTAGAATGATTTTCATTGAATATAATATGTGAAGAAGATCTCATGTAATCTTTCATGATATGCAATGAATGAATTCAATTTCTTATGGATGCATCAAATATGTTAGTTATATTTGGTTCTAGTTAAGTGAGAACAACCACTTGACCAGGCCACTCAAGGTAACTTTTCTTCACTTTATTTTCTAGTTGTTTACTTTTGTTTAAATAGTTATTTTCTATTTATCATTACTTCATGAACTACATGCAAGTTAAGCTAGAATCTCATTCTTTGTTTATTGGTAGTGAATGTTCATGAACATGCATATAACGGTTAACTAGTAGTACCCCAGAGGTTAAATTAGTTGAGTTGTTAGTTTTGATCAGTTTTAAGTTGATACAATAATATCTTATTAACAACAGTTCAATTATAGTTTAAGTTATAGGTACTCATAGCCATTAGTTCTGGTTTGTTTCTTTTTCTTTCTTTTTTTTTTAAAAAAGGGGTAAAAACTTTATTGAAATCAAGAAGTGAATAGTACAAAGAGATCAAAGATCTAGTGGGAACCCAAGAAAAGAAAGCTCATGAACACTCAATCCAAACAAAAACCATCACCCTCACATCCATCGCCACCTCAATCAGCCAAATCATTAGAAAGGACCCTCTCTAATAAATGACGATAATCAGGGGATAACTGCCCCCAACCCTCAATCTTCCAATCCTCATCCGGCTATGAAGCCCATTTGGCCAAACAATCAACAACCCTATTCCATTCACACGAGATGTGGGTGAAAGACACCACCTTCAACATAGAGCACATATGTAGAATCTGATGAACAACCAAAGAAATCTACCAATTAACGTTGGTCCACTTTCTCTCATTCAAGAAATTAACAATAATCTATGAGTCTGACTCACAGATAATCTTATGCCAACCCAAAGCAAAAGCACACTCAATAGCTATGAGAATCACCAACCCCTCCATAAAATTGTTAGAATGTTGCCCTTTATGAAAGGAGAAGAAGAAAATAACCAAGCTAGAGCAATCCCGTCCAGTTCCACCAATCTTAGTAGGCCTAGGATTACCCTTGGAGGAACATTAGCATTGATCTTCAAAGTATCCATCAAAGGAGGCAACCATCTACCAACCCTTTGAACCTTCTTTTTAGCCCGCCTACCTATTTTGACACAAGGAGAGCCTAGAGTCAAACCCTGAAAGCCCATTCTATTCACAATCTCATCATCACTCCTTTCCAAAGGATACATCACTTCACATTTAGCTTCCACTTTCTCCTGGATCATACCAACAATTTTGTGCCAAACTTGTTGAACTAATAGCCTGTCCCCACGAAAAATCCTATGATTCCTTTCAATCCAAATTTTCCAAAGAATGAAGGTAGCCCCAATGCACCAAGCAATCTGGAGGAAAGAATCCTGAGAATGGGGTCTACCCATATTGTTCTAGAACTCAACAAGGGAAGAAACATGAACACAAGGATGTTTCCAAACATCCCACCAAAAATTCCAAAGAACCATAGAGAAAGAATAATGAAAAAATAAGTGGGTAGAATCCTCCTCATTGCAACCACACAAAACACAAACAGAAGGGCCCTGGAATCCCCGCTTCTGAAGATTGTCCCAAGTCAAACATCTATTCCAAGCCAAAGTCCAAACAAAACAATTACACTTTGGCCAAGAGAACTTATTCCACACATTTTCCCACCAAGGAATCTCCATTCCCCCAAGCTTACAAGCCATCAAAACCTAATACCCACTAGCCATAGTGAAAGCACCCTTAGGATCTGGACTCCAAGCAAGAATATCCTTATCCTAGAGAGAGTTGCAATGCCTACCAGTCAAAATATTATGAAGTTCAACACTGTCCTACTCCAAGCCAACAACATGCCAGTCACAAGGTTCCTTCCACCTAGCCACCTTTGTCTGCCCACAGGGATAAGAATACTTAAAATAAATCACCCTTGACCAACCAGCCTCCAAGAAGCTTTGGAAAATATTCAACAAATGAGCATACTCATGCAAGATGGGGGGAAAACCATCCCAAGAATCAGACCAAAAGAGAGCCTCAACCCCCCTATTATATATCCAAAATAATCCTTCCTTGATCAGTGTGGCCCCTTTCTTAAGAGTACCCCAAATCACAAAGCCTTTCCCCACCAAAGGGTAGTAGGGAATCTCTTCCTTTGGAACCCCCCGAAGGTACTTGCGAGATAAAAACACCACCTCCAATAAAGCTTTGCAGCCACCACCAACCTAGATAAGGATGACTGCCGCATACCTAGACCCCCAAACTACTTTAGAATACACCCAATATCCCACTTCACAAGGCTCCACTTAGAAGAAGACAAACTGCCAGCCCATGAGAATTATCTAGCCAAAGAATCCAAATCCTTAACAAAACCAACCAGAGCCACCTAGAGCATACACCTATAAATGGGAAGAGCTTGCACCATAGATTTAAGTAGCTAAATAAGCCCAACAAAGGACATCCATCTATAAGTCTAATGATTAACCTTCACATGAAAATTGTCTAAAATATTTTGCCAAGAACCCCTAGAAAGAATACCAAAATAGGAATACCAAGATAGGTTAAAGGGGGAGATCCAATTTGAAATCTCAAAATGCGAGAAATCCTCTGCTGAATAGGTTTTGGAGTATTGAAGAAGAAAATAGAAGATTTATCTTCATTAATCCTTTGACTAGAAGTGGCAAGATAAGTATCCAAGGCCTTGTGCAAATTAGTGGCTTCTCTAACTTTAGCGACACCCATTAAAGTAGTATCATCCACAAATTGCAAATGTGATTGAGGAGGAAAACCATTCCCCCACCCTAACTTTGAAGAAGACCCAACTCCACATTATGCTTCAACAATCTTCCCAATCCTTCAACAAGGATAATAAATAAATAAGGAGAAAGATGATCCGCTTGACGAAGGCCCCTAGAAGCACCAAAAAGAGAAGAAGGCTCACCATTTATCAACACTAAAAAGGAGGTGGATGTGACACAACTCATAACCCACTGGACCCATTCCTCAGCAAAACCAAAGGCAATAAGAACTTTACGCAAGAAGGACCACTTAAATCTATCATAAGCCTTTGCCATATCCATCTTGATGAACATAGCCTTTTCTTTGGAGGAAGCCATGGAATGAATAGTTTTAGTAGCAATGACCACTCCATCCAGAATCTACCGATCCACCATGAATCTACTCTGTTCCTCAGAGATAATCCATCTAAGCCATTGTTTCAACCTTTCAGCTATCAACTTGGAAATGATTTTATAAACCACATGGCAGAGGAAAATAGGCCTAAATTGACTCAATTGATCTGCCCCCTCACATTTGGGAATGAGTGCAAGGAAAGTAGAGTTCAAATCCCTCACCATCTGTTTATTCCTCTGAGACTCATGAACCACCTCCAATAAGTCCATCTTGAAGATATTCCAAAATTCCTAAAAGAATTCAATTGGAAAGCTGTCTGGGCCTGGGGCTTTCCCTTTCTTCATTTGAAAAACAATAGTCTCCAATTCATCCAGCGAAATGTAACCTGATAGATGCTCATTCATCTCCCTAGTAACCAAGGAAGGAATACAAGACAACACATAGGTTTCCTCTGCCAAAACATCTTGTGAATCCTCACTAAATAAGGATGTCATTCACCAGACTCGAAATAGAATTAACATGTCTCCTAGCTTTCACTGAATTGAAGAAGAAAGTGGTGTTTTTGTCCCCCTCCTGTAACCACTCAACACAAAATTTTTGTTTCTAATATATTTCTTCATGCAACTCACACTCTTCAAGAGATTTCAAGGCCTTTGCTTCTTCCTTGAGTAAATTTTCTGAAAGACCCAACTCCCTTATCTCCTGGGTAATAACATCCAAGTCAACTTGAGCAACAATCTTAGCATGAAAAATATTTCCAAAACATTGCATGTTCCACCATTTGAGGTGATACTTCACATATTGTAGCATTTTAGATAAAAGTATACATTGTAGTGCAGGTAGGTCTCCCCTTCTGCCACCAATCAACCACATACTCCTGCAAAGAAGGATGAGTTAACCACATAAGCTGGAACTTAAAAGATGGGGACCGAGGAGCACGAGACAAAGCAACAAATAATTTAATAGGCTAGTGATCCGAACCCCTCCAGTCCAGAATCTCAGAACTAGTAGACCACAATCCTCCAATCCAGAAATAGGAAACCAAGAAATGATCAAGTCTCTCAACAATACAATCCTCCCCCACCCTCCTATTGTTCCAAGTAAACTGACCATTCCAAGGCTTGATGTCAACAATATTCAAGGTAGAAATATTATCATGAAGAAGGAAAGTCGAGGGTTCCACCCGCACAATACCACACTTCTTCTCATCTAGCTCAATAATGGCATTGAATTCACCAACAATAATCCAAGGCAAAAGAGGAGCAAGGCTCTGAATAAAATTAATATGAGACCACAAATACTACTTACCAGGAAAATCAGTAGGCGCATAGATGTTTGAGAGAAGAATAGTTTCCCCCATCTCCAAACTTGAAGTGATTGTAGAGATAGATGACTTCGAGGACATCCACTAGAGAGGATGAATCTTCAGAGGATTCCATAGACAAGCCACCCCCCCCAACATTACCATGAACCCCAATACATAGACATTCACCCTGACTCCACAACTTCAGAACCAAACAAACAATACTCTCAATAGACAACTTAGTATCTTGAATAAAAAGAGCATTAGGAGAGTGAATTCTCACCAACTGATGAACAAACTTTTAACGAGGGCCATTGTTCAAGCCCCTTACATTCCATGAGAGGATGATCATTTTAGAGGGTTAGAAAAAGGAGAGTCTAGAGTATTAATAGACCTTGACTCCACCAAAGTCTCCCCCATCATCTTGATTTTCTCTAAGTCCTTCTTTCTCCCTGCCTTGGAGGTCTTCTCAACAATCCCTTTTCTTTGATCTTTCTAAAGAAGTCCCAGGGAAGGAGAAGCCTTATTTCCTTTTGCCAAATCAACTCCTGCTTTCAACAGTGGTTGGGAAATCTCCCCCTCACCCATCTTCACATCAGCAAGGGTCTTAGTCTTCCCTAAATCCACCATACTAAGATTAGTATCCATTTGCAAGGCACCAACCTCCTATGAATTGTGAATGTTATCTAGAATAAATCCCCCCTGAACCACTTCCATAACACCTTGATCTAAAACCAACAAACCCAGGTTCACCTCTTGCTAATTGAGATCATCCAAAACCTCAAAGCAATTAAAGGTGTCACTTTCCATTCGAACCTTAAAAGTCCTCTTCTGTCCACGATTTCTATTACGAGTCTTAACAGGAATAAAACCCTTAGAACTTGGAACATCACTTGGAATGGGAGCCTTACCTTTATCAGCCTTAGGAGGGTTGCAAGGAGACTGAGAAGCCTGAGGCTCTAGGGCTTTGGCCTTAGGGCATCTACGCTGTAGATGCCCATATTCACCACAAAGATGACATTGAAAAGGAAAAGTCTCATAATCAAGTTGCTACACCCAAGAATATGAGCCCGCATGAATTTCAATAGAATCAAGAAGAGGGTGACTCAAATCAATTTCAACACAGATGCAGAAAAAATTCATAACCCTTCTATCTTGTGTTTGTTGAGAAGGGCTCACTAGTTTCCCCAGGGTCGAAGCAACCATGTGAAAAATTTCATTACGCCAACACTCCATCGGAAATTAGGGAAGACACACCCAAATCGACACTCGATTTGGAAGCTCCTCTAAGGGATTAAAGCTAACATGCTAGGGTTTAATAAATAGACCAACTTGATTATGGAAGCAAGGCCTACCCTCAAAGACTCTGTTGCGATCAACCATGAAATTGAAAAACCACCATGAAATAACTATTTGCGAACAAAATTATTTCCATTTCACCCTTAGGAGACCAATTCAAATGAGTCTATTTCTTTGAAAATTGGAGCGAAACTCGCATTCCCATAAATTTTCAAATCAAGGCATGTTTCAAAAAATACTCTATATCCTTCACAATTGATTTAGGTTGAATAACCAACACTGACCTCTCTTTACTTCGTTCAAGGAAACCATTAATCTTTGGGATCCGAGGTCCACCCGTTGGAGAAAAACCACCAATCCCCAAATCATTAGAGAACAAACTATTTTGAAAAACCCTCGTTGATAAGGACAAGGATTTTGCACCAACAATCACACGAAAATCTAGAGACTCTTTAGCCCTCGAAGCTTCGCTCGGCTCCATTGCCAAGAGAGAAAAAAAAAAACACCTCCACCAAGCACACAACTTGAACAAAATAAGGAAAGTTGACACTTAAAAAAAGGGACTCCAACACCCCACCTGAGCAACCAACAAAGAGGCACTTTAAAAGGGAGAGCACATAGAAAGAAAGATGAATCCCCACCCTCGATAACACCAAATCCCCAAACCAGAAATGTAGCCTCCTTAAAAATATGATCCCCATCTACATAAACACATGCACAACTGAATGAGAGGCATGGAGTCACAGCCTAGTTACAGGTCGTAGGCAGACACATCACCCCAACTTGTCATCATCACCATCCTCTCTATCAAACCTTTGGTTTGTTTCTTTCATTGTTATGCAATTTTGTAATTTCCAACTAGTAGAATAACTTGAATAGGATAATTTAGGTAGTTTTAGGTCTCTGAAGGCACATATAGTGCAACACCATCACAAGTTTACAAACCTCTGAATTGTGTAGGTTCTACCAAGTTTATAATACATTAGTTTATACTTTACACATATCGTTGATCCCCAACAAATATCCATTAGTCATCCTTATCCTAACCTTGAGAAGGGAAAACAATCTTCCATCCAAAGCATTCCTCAACACCAAACAACATCACAAAGCCCTATTA
>VDFB02270651.1:70034101-70276311 GCA_007258455.2 Sequoia sempervirens
GCCTAAAAATTAGCATTTTTAGAATTTTAGTCATTTTTAGTCCTCAACAAGTTTAAAAGTGCACACATTCAGTTTTATAACTATTTTTTTAACTTGCATTTCTATTAATCTTTCTAGGTCTTTTTGCATACAACACTGTGTTTTCAAACACTTTGCATTTCCTTAGTTTTAATTCAATAATCGATCTATTTTATCAATTTTCTACATTTAGGATATTTCATTTAGGTACATTTCAATCATACTTGTATTAGTTTGAGTGAACCACCTAGATTTTATGTGGGGTTTGTCTCTCTCCTTTAGGTGAAAAACCCTAATTGAGCAAGAGAGTCAGCATCCTAAACCACAAAAATCTATGGTTTAGGAGGCCATTGAGCCATTATCCGAGTAAAATTAACAACTAAGGGGACTATTGTACTGTGTAAGATAAGGGCTTGACAAGTGGAAGAATTGTGAGTATTCCTAGTTGGCAAGGAGGGTCTAAGTTCCTAGATATAACCCTTATATTAGAACACACATAAACATAGAAATTACCTTCTTGTAAGGCTTCAAAAATCAAGTCAATAATACATCTCCTTTCTCCTCTAGTGTATCTTCTGGAATCTAGGGTGACTAGAATTAAATTTACAAGGAAAAAGTACATGAATAAGGCCACTTCAAAATTTTCCATGCTCAATTTGTATCCCCAACAAAGTCACCAAAAATCTATTTGCTAACATATTTGCACCTTAGAATTTCTCATGTAAACTTAGTTCTCTACCACAAAATAGATGCAATCAATTCCTAGTAGTTGAGATAATTATTCTATAGAAAACAATTACTCTATAAATTTTAAAGAGGTGTGGCTCCCTGTTAGGTTTTCAATAAAATATCAGAAGAAATATGAATCTAGACTATTGTATTCTTTTAACCAAAAAGAAGGAAAGACACAAATATTCAACACCAGAAAGCTTTCAAGTATTGAATGCAATAAAAATAAAAACACATATAAATACTAGTTTAAAGGCCACCAAGAAGGATATCTCATATCAGTAAAGAATGGTCAACTTGATACAACACCAAAATTGAAATCAGTCATCTAAATGAACTAGTTATTAATTCATATAGAAATGAGGTAACCCAAAGAATAACTTAAACACACAAATTTAAATAAATTATCCTTTCATTCAAATGACGTACTAAATACACACAAACTTGTAGAACTTTCAATTGTGCATATGCAATACAAAAATTATGATCAAAATTGTTAAGAGTGTTTTGAGCTTGTCTTAATTACATAAATACTAAGCAGACATTTAACTACTTTGAAATAATTGTCCAATGATTAAAAGTCTTTAACTAAAAACATAAAGCTTATAAAGAGAAAATGAAAAGTCACTGGGGTGGCACTTTGTTTGTTATTCCCTCGGCTTACTGGGACGTTGATGTGGCACTCATTACCTGGTATGCATAGAAGGCATTCACAAAAGGTGGGATCTCCTCATGCTGGGAGATGATGGAATTCCTAGCTCTAAGTTTCCAGAGGGCTTTTCTTGGTTTTATTGCATCAATTTTTCCAACATAGGTTGTACAATGTTTGGAAAAATGGAACAAAGCCAAATCAAGACAACTGGTTCTCCTTAAACCTTAGCATTGAGCTGCCACTTATCACAAATGTCATCAATCAGCTTCATGAAGCCTCCATTTAATGATTCTTCATTTACATCCCCATTGTTACCTTCATGCCTAAGATTCAAACCAATTCCCAAGAAATTCTTTTGAATTTCATCCCTAATATTGTTGCATTTTGATAGTACTTTTTTGAATTCTTGTACATTCAGTTTCAGGATGAATATTTTATATTCTATACTCTTCTTCCACATAACACCTCTATTAAATGTAACACTTGGGAGAATATTCTCACTCGCCAATCACTCAAGGCCCAATTATAACATTACTTTGAGGTCACCAAGGGTATTTTTCCACACTATTTCTTCTTGCCTAGATGAGGCAATGTCTTTATCCACTTAAATCTTTAGAGTATCCACATTCTTAAAAACCTTTTTCATATAAATAATAAATTGATTCCCTTTGTTTACAATATTAGCAACCCATTCCTCTATAACTTTCACCGAGGCTTTGTAACCTTGCATTTTATCCAATACTTCCTTTCCCATTTATGATGTTGGATCTAAAGCATCTTTTTCTTAGGAAAATGGTTGTGTGACAACATCAAATATAGATCTTAAGAATTTGGTTAGAATTTTCACTTGATGCTTTAGTTCATATTTGCATTTCTTATCTTTAGCTATCCTCATAACCAATCTTCTCACTGTCACCTAGAAGTTGTGTACATCTCCATCCCTTGTGGAAGGTCTTAAGTTTACTCTAGTGATACTGAAATTACTAATAGTATCTTGGATTGTTTCTTTTTGCATGGAGGTGTGAGATATTTCTACACAGATATGACATGTGCTATCATCCTTAAGTATCCTAGAAGTACAATTTTGAACTTCTTGGGATTTGGGGTTCTTCAAATCAATTGACCAACAAGATCTCTTTCTTGAAGGTCTACTTGAAATTTTTTCCTTTTTTTGGATAAGGTTTGTTGGAGCCAAGAAGTAGTAGTGGGTGTTGTTATTAATCTAGAACTAGGAGAACCAAAATTTAAAACCCTTCTCAAAGGAGGAGTATTTTTTGGCCTATCTTCAAGGGAAGAAGGGGCAATAGGACCCACCCTAGGAGAGGTATGTGTATTCCTAACATGAGAGGATTTAGGAGAAGAAGAGGCACTTTCCTAAGAAGGGGAGTTGGAAACATTGATTGTTTCTTCTTCTCCTTCAACTACCTTATTTTTGTCCTATTGCAGGGGCTCAGGAGCATCTTCTCCACATTTATTTTCTGGCAATATTTTCTTCGGAAGCTCATCATCACTAACACCTTACCCCCCTTTATGATACATGTTGTACAGTAGAGGTTTGCAATCCTGAAGTTGAAGGAAACTAACTACTTTCCCTTTGTGACTAATTATTTTGTGACCTCAAAGGAGGAGCATATTTTTCTGTAGTTTTATTTTCCACCTACTCTCATGTTCTCCTCAACACAACTACAATATTAGCCTCAATAGTTTCATGTTATTTGATGCTCCAATACATTGATAAAATAGGTTGAGTCTAAACATGGTTAATTTAAGTTGAAGGAAACTAACTACTTTCCCTTTGTGACTAATTATTTTGTGACCTCAAAGGAGGAGCATATTTTTCTGTAGTTTTATTTGCCACCTACTCTCATGTTCTCCTCAACACAACTACAATATTAGCCTCAATATTTTCATGTTATTTGATGCTCCAATACATTGATAAAATAGGTTGAGTCTAAACATGGTTAATTTAAATGGGATCCAATAGATCATATTCATCATCCTCAATGCCTTGAACATCCCAGCCTAGCCTTAATGTTGTAATTTGCTTCAACCACCTTTTGAATATTTGAAAAGGAACGGCTAGTGGAAATTTTTTAGTGAATTGAATAATTTTGGAAACCCTATCGAGGACTGAAAAAGGTTTCAAAACCCATGTATGATTTTGAAATGTCATCTTTGAAACATTCTTCATTTTTCTACTCTTTAGAACAAAGAGAGAGTATTGAAACTTGCTTGTTGTTGGAAGAAACTATGGTTTTACAACCTCGTCGAAGAACGATTGAGGTTTTGAAACCTCCATAAAGTTTTGAAATCACTTGAACTTTCTTTTCTTTCATTGTTATTTACAAGAGTTGTGACAAACACTTTGGGCCCCGACATAGTTCAAAAAACCTATGAAAAGATTGATTTGTTAACGCAAGCCTTAGACTTAAAAATTTGAAGCATCAAATGGAAACAAGGTTGTGACAACCTAAGTGAGACCCAACAAGGTTTCAAAAACCATGGGAGAGGACAAAAAATTTAACTTAGGTAGAATTTTCATAGGTGGAAATGGTTTTTAAAAGAGGGAACAAAACCATGGCAATAGTAAGATAAATATATTTGACTGTAAATTAATTTAAAATATTGGTAATGTGCTACATAGTTATAAATGTTAAATATGTTTTGGCCAAACGTGTAAAATAGTAACAACACACCACATACTATTAAGTCAAATATATTTTATATAAAATAATAACACATACATAGAGGATTACATTTGAAATCCACCACACCCTTATCCCAGTTTGGATACTTTTTATCACATACTTTAGACATGAATATAATATTTAATGGTTTTTTACATGTCACAACATAATTTTCTATGAACATGAACACTCCATACCACATGAGTAAGACACGCACAGAATTCACTTACTCCCACAGGGCTTATTCCACTTTAATTGCATAATTATAATTATTCCCATATATATTCATTTTTTATTGTTAACTCATTCTAAATTATATACAATCATAGTTTAACTATCAACCAATTTTCAATTAAAATATGATATATACAAGATGCACCACATTTTTAATTTTACCGTATTGAACACTAGGTTTACTCGTTTTATTCATCACTACTATCATTTGTCAAAAAATACATATAAGGCGAATGATAGTTTTCTATTTCTAGTCCTAGTTTCTTATTCTCTTCATAGAATAATTAAGCTCACTATATTTTCAAGTTTTCATGTTATATCTTCATGCCATTCTAAATTTCTATGACTCATTGCATGAGGTTCCTACCATCTAGGTCAATTGTCAAAGAATTCCTAATTTTATAATATTATAATGTATGGTCATAATACAAACAATTCATAACTCTTTAGGAGAATTATTAGATGTCATCATTTACAACTCATTAATCCTTTGATGTATGTAAAGGTTTTACATTCCTATATTTTAAAATTAAACCATCTAGTATATTTTATGTTTATCTCTTCACATCTAAGTTTTAATCAAGTCATAAAAATACAACAAACACTTATAAGAGATCAAATTTCTTAGTCAAAGTTTGACTCATAAATAAGTTTTGACTCAAACAATGGTTGTACGCAATAAATTTATATATCTCAAATACTAACAAGGGAAATAATCAAACAAAAAATTAATGTTAATTTACTTGAAAAGAATGAAATATAATTACTTATTTATACTTCTAGGTAACATATTTCCTCCCTTTAATAACATGAATAAATTCATTTCCATTTACAAATCCTAACTTAATGGTCACATCAAAATAGGATATGGTTTCAAATTATTATCAACATTTCATGAAAGAGTAACAATATGTGTAGTTGAGGAAATATGAAATATACATACATCCCTAAATCCTAAATATCTCATACCATCGTACCAATCATATTGCATCCTAATATCATAAAATATTATTGTATTTTCACATATTAAACCTATACTAACCATACACAAGAGCACATGCACAAGGAGTAAAAGGCATAGATAAAAAAACCTACTTCTAATTGAATTTTGATTAAAACATTATCATTCCCAAGGATTTTCTACATTTAAATACTAATAGGTGAGAAAATATTAACATTATTTTGATCACCTTATAAACAACACAAAAAACATGTACTCTACTTACATGTTAGCCTCTTGGGTGTATAGATTTTTTAAATGTTGTAAAATTAGTATTATTCATCATTTAAATAAGTGCACCATCAAGCATTAATAGATTAATTAAATGAAACATATATTAATGGGGAAAGGGGTCACAAAGTTAACTGTGCTTAATTATAATTATAAGATTTTAGGAAGGTATAGAAGGCTATATTTTTAAAATGCTTGAGCTTTAAACACATGAACGATTTAGTCTAGCACACTAAGGTAAGGTTCTCTTTATATGGTAAAGTAAATTAGAACATATTTTTTAAAGGAGACAACCCTATACTCTAATTGTAGTGTCATAAAATTGCACCCCGTGGCAATTTCACACTTGCGCATTTGGCCCACCACATTTATGACGCCTAGCCACATTTATGGAAAGAACCTTATGAGTCAAAATTTCACCATTCCAACTCCATAAGGGGAAATGATAAATCATCAATAGTTTTCCACCTCATTTCTTTCAAAGATGTGATTTGGACACTTGCGCGATGTGTGAAAATCTTTGCGGCGCACAAGCATCCTCAAACTTTACAAGTTTAAATGACGAAATCCTAGAAACTTTACTCGTGACATATGTCATCATGGAAGAATCTCAAGTGTAACGACTCTTCCCACCCATCCAACCACACAAAACTCTCTCTTTCACCTTCATTCTCACTATTTGGCTTCACAACTTGCTCTCTCACTCCTCTTCTCTTTTACATCTCGTTTCTACAATGAAGCTCTATCGAACTCATGCCTTGTCAATAGCCAAGGCTCTCTTACAATCATTCAACGTCATATCTCTCAAGCCAAGAGGAAGCCATGAACTATTGGTAATGCTCTCTAGCTATCTTGTCTTGTCTTCTCGCTATAATATTTATTGTGTCTATATTTTGTGATACGGATTCTCCTCCATATCAAGGTTTGCATTTATCACTCATCCATATTTCATGATATGGGTTCTCCTCCATATCATAGTTTTCTTTTATCACTCATTGTGTCTACTTTGTGTCTTTTCTATTCTCTATCTATCTGGCTATCTATGGAGGTGGAAAACCAAATCAAGGGTTTGACTGAGGAAATCCTTGAAACAACCCCAAAATTTTATCTCATTCACCTTGTGTGTAGGTTGATTTGTGGGGTAAGTGCACAAAGATGAGCAACCAAAAAGGGGTCTTAAGTGGCCACTTTTTTTTAATCAAGAAATATTGACCTTGGATGAGAAATCGATGATAGTTACACTCAAAAATTTAAGATGCAACAAGAACAAAGGTCATAGTAATTTGAACCTACTTTCTAAACTATTGATTTTATTTGAAAATGGTAGAGATTAAGGGGTTCAAAAAAGGGAGCCACAAAAATTGGTCTTGTTTTGTCAAAAAAGCATAACATAGCGTTTGTTTTGGCTCCCTCAAAATGTTAACTTTTTTTTAGTATTTTTAAAATCACTTCAGTGAGAAATTAGCTAATAGTACGTAGTTTATGCCTAATGTTTTTGATAATTTTTTAATGAATATATGATTTTTTACTAATTTTCAAAGTGGGAACATCTTGAAAAATAGAAATTTGGTTGTGCTACCCCTATAATTTTTGAAAACTAATCAAAAATATTTTTTTCAAATATGTGTAGAATAGAGTCTACTTTATAAAAATGTAATTTATTTGAAATTTCAATGAATGGTTAAAAAATAAAGTAAAAAATACCAAACATTGGTTTTTGACAAAAAATTGATACACCAACAAAAGAAATTAAAGATTAAAATCCTTAACATAATAAAAATGTGGAAAAAAATTGCATCATTAAATAGCTAAGAGAGATTTTAACATTACCCAAGTGTTTGTTTTACTAAACCTTGAAACATGTGCAAAGCTAATGGTCAGCATGAACAAGATTATGTAAAATTTTGTAGAATATGAAAAAACACATTTTTGGGCATTGGAAAGGTAGTCCAAGCCTTTGGGTTGGAAATCCAAAGTGAATCCAAGCCAAAGTCCTGGAGATTCCCAAAGAAGGAAAAAACATGAGCACATTATAACGCGCTCACATTTGGGTTTGCATTGAAATTTTTTCCTTCTCTTTTTTTCTCTTTTTCTTCTTGTTATCTTTCAGGGAAAGTATATACATGAAATAAACATTTAAGTATAAGTTTACATTTTCATATGGAATTTTACTTTCTTATACTTTAAGTTATATTTCATGTATATAGTTTGAGGATGTTTGAGAGTGGTTTCGGTTCTCTAGGAGTTATAATGTAAATTCTAGTTTTTATAAGATCTTATAATTTTTCATAATTGGTCAAATTTTAGTAATCATCAAGTTGTATCATTGATCTCTCTCTATCTCACTCATTATTTATCCCTTACACTCTAGACCTCTCTATCTCTCTCTCTCTAGTGATCCCACATAAGTGTGTTACAATTGTATTGATGAACAAAAATTGCTTGGGCTCTCAAAAAAATTGGGGGGGCTTCACTACAAGAGGGGTCACTCAAACCCCATGTCAACCATTTTTTTGAATAAAAAAATGATTTTTTCTTCTTCTTTTTTAATGTTGTTTTTAGGGGGTTCTAGCCCATATTTTTCCCTTGCACCCCCTCCATATATAATTTTATGCAAAATTTTGGATTTTGAAGCTTACGTTGATGATCAAAATGGAATCAACTTGACAAACCTAGCTGGAGGATTATAGTCCTCGAAACGAGCTCCCCATTAAGTATATTTTTAATATATTTTGGTTTTAATATGTATTTTTTTAGTTTAATTAAACATAGTTTTTTCACTGAAAATCAAACTCTTTGTTTTGCTCATTGGAAAAATAGTAGATTATCAAAAAAAATTCTAAAAAAAATCTAGGTGCTTTGTATTGATGTCCTTGATCCAACAAAAAAAATGAATTTTGATACATACAAAAAGTTATGTGTTATATAGTCCACCTATGTCTAAATTGTAATTGGTTTGACTTCAAAACTTAATTAAGAAACAAATATTCAATAAAACACTATGAAAAAAAATTAAGGTGCTATATATCGTAGTTACAAATATAAATTCAAAAAAAATAGAATCTTGTCCTTCATAGAAAAAAATTTATTTGTTATGCAGTCAACATCACTCTTTAAAAATGGTGTTTATTGTTAAAAACTAGTTACCGAAGGAGATGGAAAAAGAAATTCAATTTGATTCCAAAAAATTCAAAAAATATATATTTAGAATATATAGACAACATGTCACAAATCACTATTTTGCATCATCTTCAAATTCCTCATGGTTTAGCAGCTATAGGTGTCTAAAAGTGAATATTTAGTTTAAAAAGTTCAATTCAATGTCAATTTTGGTAAAAAAGTGTAACCCACTATTGTGGGATCTCTCTCTCTCTCTCTCTCTCTCTCTCTCTCTCTCTCTCTCTCTCTCACACACACACACATTACCTCCCTTCTTATCTCTACCTACCTCTCCCTCCTTCCTCCTACCACTCTCTATTTCTCTCTATCTCACCTCTCTCTCCTTCCTCTCTTCTTCTTATGTCTGAAATCACGGTCTGCATGCTTATAGCATCAATCACCAATCTTCCTCGCATCTGCATAATCATAAGCATCGGCCCTGGCCTGTCCATCATCCCCCGTTCGCATCTTTTGGCTATGTCATATCTCAATCATATAGCATCATTTTATCTTTGTCTTTACGTGTCTGCCTGCATCATCATCCGTCGAAAATATGTTTTAATGTCTGTCGCATCGCCATCACCATCATCATCATCTCAGATCTTCATCGCGATCTGCCTGCATATCGTCCGTCACTTCATTTCGCCGTTCATCTGTTGATAATATCATCGCATCACATCATGCGTCCATGCCTCCTCGGCTGTTTCCACATATCACCGCCGCATGTCCGTAGATACCATGTCTGGGTATCTCTTTAATCTCGCATCATTTCATCATTTACCTCCATTTCCCTCTGCTGTCTCTCCTTCCCTCCTTCATATCTCCCCTCTCTCTCTCCTTTATCCACCTCCCCTCCATCCCTCCTCTCTCTATCTATCTATTTGTCTCTTTCTCTCTATCTCACCTATGTCTCCCTCCCTTTCTGTCCACATTTTCTCTCCCTCCTCTACATATATATATAGTTTCTCTCACTCCTCCTCCACTCTTTTTCTATATATATCTCTGTCTCACCATTATATATTTTCATCTCATATATCCTTCTCTGTCTCCATTTCTCTCAACTTAAATATATATATATATATATATATATATATATATATATATATATATATATATATATATATATATATACCATCATGTCTTATGTTTTTTGTCTGCCGTCTCATCTGTCATCCCCTCCCCCTCTCTCTCTCTTAATATCTCCTTCCCTCTCTACTATCTATCTATCATCTCCCTCTCTCCCTTCCTCCCTCCCTCCCCCTATGAGAGTTGAGGGTGTAAGGTTTTAGTGTTTAAGGTATAGGGTTGAGGTTGTAGGTTTATGTGTATAGGGTATAGGGATTAGGGTTTAGGATATTGGGTATAAGGTTGAGGGTATAGGGTATATGGTATACGGATGAGAGTTTAGGGTTTAGGGTTTATGGTTTAAGGTATAGGGTTGAGGGTTGAGGGATAGCATTCATGATTGAGGGTATAGGGTTAAGTGTATAGGGTATAGGATTAGGGTTTTGGATATTGAGTATAGGGTTGAGGGTTGAGGGATAATGTTCAAGGTTTAGGATATAAGGTTGATGGTGTAGGGTATAGGAATGAGGGTTAAGGGTGTAGAATTTAAGGTCTAAGGGATAGAGTTCAAGGTTGAGGGAAGTTTTCAAGGTTTAGGGTTAAGTGTATAGGGTATAGGTGTTAGGGTTTAGGATACTAGGTATAGGCTTGAGGGTCAAGGGTTTAGGGTTTAGGGTACCAGGTTGAATGTAGGATTTATGGTTTAAGTATGAGATTTAAGGTTGAGGGTATAAGGTATTTATGGTTTAAGTATGAGATTTAAGGTTGAGGGTATAAGGTTAAGTGTATAGGATCCCTATGGATTAGGGTTTAGGATATTTGGTATAGGGTTTATGGTGTAGGGTTTAGGGTATAAGGTATATGGTTAAGGTTTAAGAGTGTAGGGTTTAGCCTTTAAGTATAGGGTTGAGGGAACTGAACGGCATGTCTTGATACAAGAAATAATTTTAAAAGGGGGTATGATGTTAGCAAGGTACATGGAAGTGCCAAAAGCTACCCCAAGTTATCACATAGGACTTGTAGAACCTAAGGTATACATGGAATAATAAGTAAAAGGTATCTTATAAGGGTCACATCTCTCCAAGAGACAAAGGATAAATATATGTATGTAACAGATGTAGGAAATATGATATCAGAGGAGAAAATAAGGATAGAATAGAAGATAATACAAAGTAAAGACTAAGACCTTCCATTGTATCTATCACATGATATTATATAGAGTTATAAGGATTTGATCACTATATGGGTTATAAATGAATATGGTTCTTATTTAAGTAACATATGGAATAAATTTAAATATAGTTTTCTTTTTTTCAATTAATCTTTTCTCTAACTATATCCTCTAGGGTGTAAATAAACTACATAAAGGATATTAGGGTATAAATCTTCAAATTGTAATTCTCATTTCCTCTTACCAACAATGAATATAAGGTTGTATGGCACATTGAAGGTAGAGAGATGTTTCAAAGTCCATATGCATCTATCTTATGCATTTAAATATCTTCTAGAATGTATGTTTGTGTGAGTTTCATTTTGCAGTAATGTAGAAGGAATAAGAATGTGTGAAGAGAAGTCCCTAATCATGCACCCAGATTCAAAGCTTCTCTTAACTGAAATGGAGAATTATTTGAGAGCCCCAACTATTACAAAACTTTAAAATAATCTAAGAATTCCGCTACACAAGGTAACCCTCAAAACTCTCTCCAAAATAGGTGCTTCTCAATCTTTAAGGTTCCTACATGAGACTTTAGTTTACAAAAAAAATCTATAAGAGATGGTTCAAAGAGTAGGAGCACCTATGCTAGTGTACACCACAATGCATTTTGGATTAGGCTATCTACCTATTTTCATATGTACAATCAATTTAGTATCATGTTGTAAGGGAGAAGACAGTCAAGGCATGGTTTCTAAAGAATGAAAACTCTTTATAGTGAGAATAATTTTATTCACATATCAAACATTGGTTAATGTTGTCATAGTGGTGTGAGGATTTGGGTTGCATTGGATAGGATATTTAATGTCCCTATTATTGATCTTCTCTTTATAAATACCAAACACTATAAATAGGAAGGGATCAAAACCTTATTTGATTGTAACACATATCAAACTTTAGATAGGTTTTACATAAATCTTTAAGATAAAAGATGATAGCATTGGAAGATAAAATTTGGTGTTAAAAGAATGCATAATGATGTAAATATGCATGAAGCCAATCAAAAATAATCAAAAATGGAAAGTCAATGTATTTTAGGGTGTGATATATATGGATGCAATGAAATTCCATGAGTATTTATGAGAAAATTCATGTGTGGGCTGGTAGTTGTGGTATATTATGTGTGATAGTTAGAAGTTTACTTAATAAAAAGGAATAAAAATGACAATAATAGGTCCTAACTATGTGCCTAGTGAGAAGAATGATCTATATGTAAAGAGTGTTCAAAGGACTATCGTATGGACATGAAAGAAGCAAGAGACAATAAATGATGTTCCATGTGGAAACTATTGAAGTAATTAGGAAAATCACATAATAATTAATTAATTACTAGGTCTCTTTTACTTTATTACACTTAAGTTAAACTCATGAGTGTTTTTTTATTATTAGATTGGGCTAATTATAGGTCTCATTATACCATTGTATAAGATGAAGACACTTGTCACAATCTAATCAAATCCTCATCTACAGTTTTTTTTATTTAAATCTTTTATAAGCATTCATCTTTCATTGTAATCATTCATTCAAATTAATTCAATACGCATATAGTTGCTTTTCTAGATCAATTATTATATCAAGGTTGCATAGAAAGTAGTTGCTTGCTTTCTATTTTTGATAGGTGTTTTGGTTGCAGGTGATTTTTGGGAGTTGTGGGGTTCACTATCAAATCCAATAGAAACATTGTGTCCATAGTAGAGAAGGACAATGTAAACTAGTGTAGGTATACAAGAGTCCTCAAACTCTATTTGATCTTGTGAACACCTCAAGACCCTTAATATATATATAAATATTGTTAGAAGAAATTATAAAGTGATCCACAAATATCAATATATATTATTCTATAGATGATATTGAGTTATTGTCTGAATTTTTCAAATGCTTTTGTTATATCAAAACATGTATATGGGTTCTTGAATTTATCTCAAAATAATGTTAATTTTTCACCATCAAAACAACATGAATATGGTTCATTCACCTATGAAATATTTGTAAAGCATAAAAGGTTAACAAGTAATGTCAAGATCCATAGCTTTGTAGGGATTCTTGAAGAATGGTAATTATCGGGTGTAGAATCTCCATACTACTAGTGATTGAAAACATTTATTTGTCAATCACGTTACCCATAACAATAGAAATGTTAAGGGATTTTAAAGTTGTAGCTCCATGATGGAAAATAATAATTTCTTTAATAATCATTTGAATTTTGGCAGGTCATGAATAAAGAATAGTCTTATGGAGGTATAGTCATCATGATAATAGCATATAATCCAGTCCACACAAAACAAATAATAGTGTTAAGGGGTAAAGAATATCATAGTGAAATCACAAAGGAAAAGTATGAAAAAATTAAGAGAAGGTAGGCCAATCCAAGATCATGAAAAACTAAGGAACCCTTGTATACCTACATAGAATAGTTAATGCTCAAAAAGTTGGTGTCAAAGGTAGTTCATGACAAGGATGAGAGTCTTATGTATTAGCAATTCATTGAGAATACAGTTCTAAGGGGAAGTCTACAATAGTATTTCATTAGATAGATTTTGGAATCCTGTAAGGGGATCAAAGAGGGGGGTTTCACATTTTATTATTAATGAAACATAGATTTTTGGGACCCTATGGACTACTCTTGCACTTCTAAGGTTTTTCACCTAAAAGGAGAGAGATAGGGCCAAAAATTCTTATGATTAACTCAAATAAAAATGTATGCAATTTTTTTTAATGTAAATGAACTTAACTAAATGCAATTGACTAATCTGAATGACTGAAAATGAATGCAAAAGTGAGATTTATGCTTTGTTTGAAAACATGATGTGATATGCAAACAATGAAGAAAATGAATGAAATGTGTAGAATAGAAAGAGATGGGTCAAATTGGAGTGCACCTGGGAAAATTATGATGAACCTAAAATGTTTTGGATGTTGGATGAGATCACTAATTTTTCACAATGGGACTCATTCGCCCAGGGTGGTGAATCAGTCCTCCTCCTAGAGAAAAAGTGACGGGAGCTAGTTTCTATCTGTCGGGATCCAGAATCTAACAAAATTTAGATTTTCAATCCTAAGGTGGGACTCATTCACCACAGGTGGTGAATCAGTCCTCTCCCAATTTTTTGAAAAATCAAGAGACAACTTTGCAACACTAGATCTGGAAATGTCTGCTTGTCAAGTTGCTGAAGTCAGTTCTATAGAAAATGGACAAATAACTCTCTCCAAGCTTAAAATTGACTCAAGTTGCCTTGAATAACCTAGTTGACTTAGAAATAAATATTCAACACCTAATAACCTATAAAATCCACATACAAAGGGTTGCAAACAAACATTCAATAGGGGAAAAATGATTGAGGGTTAGTGAATATGGGTTCACCTTGGTCAAACCCCACTTTTGGTAATTAAACCCTTGAAAAGATAATGAAATGAAAGAGAAAGATAAACTAATAACATGCAAGTTTTATCAACTTACCTAACCCTTGATGATGCAAGTCTGAAGAAATGTCAATGGTTGCTTCAAAGTGCTTGAATAGTGCTTGAATTGTTGATGTAAAATGTTTGAATGCTTGAATATGATATGTGAATGTTGGAGGATTGTAGGAGATGAAAAACACTTATTTATACAATTCTTGTGCCTTAGTATTAGTTCATACCTCATCACAGGCCAACATCAAGTGATTTTGAATAAAATCCTGAAAGGAAATTTAAAATATTTTGAATTTGGGGCCAAGGGGGACTCATTCGCCACCCATGGTGAATGGGTTTTACTTAGGACCTAAAAACATGTGTCAGGAAAAATGATGTATTTAATGTTATTTGTCAGGATAACATTCAAAAATACACTTAATTACAACTTATGAGGGCATAAAGAGACCAAATAAAGCATGAGAAGGATGTAAATAGTGAAAATATGCCTAGAAGAGCATGAAAGCTTGTTAGAAGACTTTACAACACTTCAAAATAGGACTTTTTGATGAGTAAAAGGTGGTTTTTAGGTAAATTTCATTAAATAGAGTCTAGAAGAATGTAGAAATGTCTTACAACACTTCACAACACCTTCACAAGATGTCGTTCTTTGAATTTTAGTACCTAAATCAGCATGTTCAAGCCATGTTACAACATAAAATCATAGCAACTTAGCTCCAACACCATGAAACAAGACCTAAAAGGCCATGAAAATGACAAGGGGCCATTTTTCTATGGCACATTTAGCCCCCACTTTAGTGAGAGGATGAACCTATTTCAAACTCACACTAAAGTAGCCATTAACATCGAGGGGGGGTTAAAATACACTTACGTTAGCAAGATGGAATGACAAAGATCAAGAGGGGTGATCAAGCCCCCAAGATGAAGATCCCATGGAAAACTATACATAAGAACAAAGGAACACACAAGTGTTGAAAATAATTGGATGAAGCTTCGATCGTCAATCCAACTAGTTGTGGAAAGAGATCTAGGCTAATTGTTTGAAAAAGAGAATGTGTACTCACTTTGGGGCCACGAAACTTCAGGCTATCTGTGGGGTGAGAAATCCCAACTGTATACTCACTCTAGGGCCACAAAACTAGTTGTCTGTGGGGTGAGAAATCCCAAAAAGGTAAGATACATACGCTAGTGGTATGCACTCACAAACACAAAAGTGGCTATGGGGAAAATTCATGTTGCTAGGTGGGCTTCCCGCTCAACCATGTCAAAGTTATATTGCCTAATAACTTTAAGAAGGCACCACAAAGCAAAAGGAATGTTCATGAACAAAAATAAAAAGTACCACAGTCATGCAAGTTACGTTATGCAAGGTGGAAAAAAGGAATGCAAAATGTAAAATGTAAAATGTAAAAAGATGTTCAAAGGAGCCTTGTTCAGTTTATGCAAGGTCAATCACTTAGGGAACATTGTGTCTAATGTCTCCAAGAAAGAACCAATCAAAGAATAGTATATTCACAACTTAGGGGATGCAGTGCATCACATCAAGCCACCAAGAGGAATGTAATATGCTAAGATAGATCACACTTATAAAGGACATCACACCCAATGTCATCCACAAAGTGATAAATGCATCATGTAAATGACAAGGGTACACTAGGAACCAAGAATGTAAATGAATTATGGTAATGTATGCCCCCCACTTTAAAGGAATTTCTACACATCATTCTGTGAGCAACTACTTTAAAGTATCGAAGGGAAGAAAAAGAAAAAAGAAAACAAGACATGAGAGCCAACTCAAAAATCCCTATGCCAAGTCATATGTTTCAAAGTTAGGCTACGTCATGTCAAGGAAAATGAAAAACAAAGAAAGGGAGTTGCTCCCCAGAAAAGAAAGCACACCAAACACACAAGGTATCTATGGATTTGGGGTCAGTATGTTCGTTGCTGCAATATTTTTATGAAAGAGCTCAGAATTGTCATCATTCCCCAAAGCACATAGAACTGGAAGAATGACACAAGGAGAGCGAAAAAAAAGGAAAGTTCATTTTGGGTCAACATGGAAGAGACATTGCAATCTCAATTCCTTGCATCATCCCCAAAAGGAAAACACAAGTGAAAAGAAAGAAAATGAAAAGGAAAAAGAAAATGAAAAATATTTTGGGTCAACATGAAGGAGACATTTCAGTCTTGATGCCTTGCGTTATACCCAAAAGGAAAACACAAAACAAAAAGAGAAAGACAAGGACCTTTGGGTCAACATGGAAGAGACATAGGGACTTTCTACTTTAAGGCCATCCCTAAAAGGAAAACACAAAACAGAAAGAGAAAAAGACAAGTACCTTTTGGGTCAACATGGAAGAGACATAGGGTGTCTCTACGCTTTGCATCATCCCCAAAAGGAAAAAACAAAACAAAAAGAGAAAAATACAAGGACCTTTTGGGTCAACATAGAAGAGACATAGGGCATCTCTATGCTTTGCGTCATCCCCAAAATGAAAACACAAAACAAAAAGAGAAAAAGACAAGGACCTTTTGGGTCAACATGGAAGAGACATAGGGAATCTCTACACTTTGCATCATCCCCAAAAGGAAAACACAAAACGAAAAGAGAAAAAGATAATGCACAACAAATAGAAGAATAGAGGTGCGAGTAGAAGTGTACAAAGAGAGGAATATCAAATGCACTATATAGGGGAACACGATACGCACATGAAAAGGAAAACAAAAAGAGAAAAACAAAAAGGCTAGTTAGGCGAATGCAAGTCAAGCATCTAACAGGTCATCTGCATCCCAACCATGTTCAGTGTAATGTGAGGGTGGTTGACTATCCAAAGGAATAATTGCAAGTGTCAAACCAAGATTCATACTAGGTTCTTCACTTGGTGGAGAGGAAGTATCATTTAAGCTCATTGTGGATGAAAATAAAGAATTTAAATCGTTATTCACTTCTTCATCTATTTTTGCTATCGTCGCATCATCATCATCATCATCAATATTAATGACAACAAGAGGACGAAGGGTGATTTCTAAAGATGGATGTATCAAAAGTTGAGGTTGTTGGATTGGTTCAATTTGTTGCGATTGTTGCACTAGCCTATCTTGTGGTAGGTCAAGAGAAGAAGGGTGGTCATCTATTACTTCTGCCAAAGGTAAAGGTTGATTTTCTTTATCTTCTTCTATGTAATATTGACGAGCAAGGAGACAATGACGACACCTATGTTCCCTAGCGTTGTGGTTCCGTTTAATTTTGTTTTGGAGTTGTTGAGGTGTAAGAGTGGATTGTCACATCATAGGTTCTTCTGCTTCTGAATGGGGAAGAACGGAAGAAACTAAAGAGGATGGATCAACCACTTTCTCTTTGGCTTTATACACTTTTTTAAGGTGAGGAGGCTGAGCAGGGTTTGTTTCATGTTCCCTTGGTCATTTAAACGATGGCTGGGAAATGTCGAGGGGTGGTTGTTCAGCAGGTTTGATGGTTTTCTCAATGTTAGAATTAGGTTGAAGCACAATTTCATTTATGATAGGATGTGTGGAAGTGTATGGGGATGTGTTACGAAGAGATAATTCAACTAACTTTTTGGCTTTAAACTTTTGATAAGCTATGAAAAATAAGTCCTTGTGAGGCGTGATAGGTTCCATGGGTTTAGGCCAAAAGGCTTCTAATGAGAAGTTACCTTTGGAACATAAAGGATTAAATCAACTATGGTGTATGGTGACTATCTCATTTTAATGTGGAAACTTCAAACACTTATGAACAACTAAGGGGACTACTTTCATTAAGTGAAGCCAAGGGAGGCCTAGCCACAAACGAAATTGGTCAGATTGTGGAACAATGGATTTTGATTTTCATTGTTTTGATTTGGATGATGAACTTGTAAACCATAAGATGTTAGATGTGATATTAGGATGAACCTTTCCAAAGGGGTGCTAATTTAACTAGAAGCATGAGAAAGAATTCATTCTCACCCATCTAGTCAAACAAGGTGGTTTTGATTTGTTTTAAATGATTTACCCAAGTCTAGAATAATAATGTTCCCAAAATTCTAACAGTTGTTTCTGAGATGGGTTTTGGAAAATGTTTTGGATGGATGAAGTGTTTCACTTGATCCTAAATGAACCTAAGAGGGACCTTGTTTACAAAACCAAGATAGTGAATAAAACACTTTACCTAAGAGTACTTAAAACCAAAAAGATCAATGTTTGCTCGAAATACCATAAGACCAAAGATAAACAAGCACATGTGTGGGGTTTAATTGAAGTTCATCTTGATTAATGAATTTCTTTTACCACATCAACTTATCTTGTTTAAATTTTAAACTAAATGTCTATGTCTTAACTCTTTTTCATTCCACAAGGTCCATTATTTGAAAATCAAAGAGCCAAGGCCATAGTTTCCCTAGGTTGACTTTGGAGAGAGAAAATTGAGATATAGGCCCAAATATTTAGAAGCCTCTAAGAATAAAATCCCTAGGGACAAGTAGCAATAATTGGACTCTTCAAGGATATTTGTTCTTTCCAAAGGGTTTGGAATTTTGACAAATTATTGAATGTTTGTTTTTCAATGTTTTAGATCCAAGCAATGTGCTTTAAAACCGACTCACAAGCAATGTAACATCCTAGCTCAATTGGTACATTTTTCCCGGTGGGCTTGCCTCATGCTCTTCATAGTAGAAGAGACGACTTTACATGCAACCAGGGAAAAGTATAAAGGTGTGTTAAGAATGAATTCTTAACCTCTATATTTTAACCAAGATCGGACATGGCAAGTACAACCTCTTGGAAACTAAGTTCCAATGCACCACTTTGATAATATCATTGGATGGACTGGTCGGTTACTACAAACAAGGTTATTAATGAAAACAAACTAAGAACACCTAGTCGTATACACACCCGCTTTGCCAAGTTTAAGGCTCTTACTACTTTTCCCATTCCACTTAAGGCATGGTACTAAGTGCAATATGGTATACGGTCCAAGATAGAAGGTACTTTCTCACAATTTCCCAACCTTTAATATAGCCCACTGGTAAACATGCTTGCAAGAACTTGCCTATGAGTTTCCCGTTGCGGGGTGTGTCTCATAGTAAGCCCTCTCTTAAGGGTGACACAAAGAATAAAGGTGTACTTAATTATCTATCTTCACCCAAGATCGCACAAAGCGCAAGGGGAGAGGATATGTACTACAAGTGCACAACAAGCAACGAAGTACACTTGAGTGTTTCCTTTCACAAAAGATCACACAAAGCGCAAGGGGAGTGGATATGCACTACAAGTGTGTCACAAAAAAGTAACAACTCATTCATTTTAACCTTGTAAAGCAAGATGAGTTCGTTTTAAGTACCAAATTGAGTGTGAGTTTTCCTTGTTCAATTTTATCCCACATAGCAATGTCTAGTAAATTTCTAAGTTCATTTTTTAACCAACTTGAAAAGCTTGAGTAGATGGTTAATTTTAAGCCCAAAGTAATGCTAATTGGTCCTAAAAAAAAAATGAAGAGAAAAATTGGAAATCCTAAGCTCTTACATTGAGCATTAAAAAATGTTTTAGTTTTCCAAGTTGATGTTTCTCTTTAATCTGCAAATAATATAAAACTATACATGTTATCAAACGTGGCGTGTTATCAAACCCAAGCACAACAAAAAGCACAACACAATTTTCCCTCCTTCTAGTGCCAAAATGTGAATTCCAACCTACACCTACTCAAACATGGACAAACCCAAGAGTATTAGTCATTTAAACAAGAAAAATAAGCATTCCCTATGAGATTATTAAGCATGCTAAGAAAATGAAAGCATGATTAAAATAACATGAAATAACAAGTAAATGAACATGAAATCCTAATCTAAGCTACTCAAACCCCTTCCCATAGGGGGATTGGTGTCACTTTGATGTAGAAAGTGGCCCTTTCTCAATCCCAAATTGATAAGCTCCAAGATCCTAATGAACAATGGTGATTTTGATGCAAAATGATAGTAGATTCAAGCTAACATGATATAAAAATGGATGAAAATGGAATTCATAAATGCCAATTTCCCTCAAAGATAGTGATAGCAAT
Source organism: Sequoia sempervirens (assembly GCA_007258455.2). NCBI lineage: Eukaryota > Viridiplantae > Streptophyta > Pinopsida > Cupressales > Cupressaceae > Sequoia > Sequoia sempervirens. Next base: position 70,054,553 of record VDFB02270651.1, read on the forward strand.
TGGATGATTGATGGATGAAATTAGCATAATGACATTGCATGAGATGAGGGATCCATTTCAAGTAGAAGAGGCCTCTTCTTATAGGATTCAAGGGTTGAAGAAAGATTGAAATTGATGAATGTGGGAGTAAAATGGGAGCCAATAGAATGTGACACTTGTCACAAGGATAATGGATGGAGGTGGAGCACATTTAGGAGAATGTATAGAGTTAAGGCATGTAGGTGGATGTGTAAGAGGATGTGAGGGAATTAAATGAATTTGGTTGAAATGTAAGATAATGTTGTTGAGGACAAGATGGCATGTTAATGAGGATGTAAGAGAAGTTAATGCCTTTGTAAGGGGCATTAAGAGCTTTGGAAGACGCATTGAAAACCTTGTAAGAATTTTAAATTCCTTTGGGAGAGAAAGTCAACAAAAGTGGTTTTAAGAGAATATTCCTTAGAATATGCCTTTGTGAGGATAAATAAGGTAATTACTTATTTAAAATAATTGATTTTCTTGTGCAACTTGGTTAGTTGAATTGTAGGTGAAGGGGTAAGGGGGATGTAAGAGAATTGAAGGCATGTTAATGAGGATGTAAGAGAAGTTAATGCCTTTGGGAGGGAAATTCAACAAAAGGGGCTTTGTCAAAGGCTTAAATGCCTTTGGAAGAAGCATTGAAAACCTTGTAAGAAGTTTAAATACCTTTGGGAGGAAATGCCAACAAATGAAACTTTAAGGGAATATTCCCTAGAATATGCCTTTGAGAGGATAAATAAGGTAATTACTTATTTAAAAGAATTGATTTTCTTGTGCAACTTGGTTAGTTGACCAAGGGTTGACTTAACCAAGGGTTGGGTTAAAGGCTAGGGAAATGGGTAATGGAGATTAGGGTGTAATTAGGTTAAAAAATTTAGAATTAATTAATCTAAGTGGGATTAGGGGTAATTAGACTAATTAATTTAGATTTAATTAATCTAAGTGGCATTAGGGGTAATTAGATTAATTAATTTAGAATTGATTTATCTAAGTGGGATTAGGGGTAATTAGATTAATTAATTTAGAATTAATTAATCTAAGTGGAATTAGGGGTTTTTATGGCATTTGTTAAATAAAGTCTAGATATATTTAAACAAATGAGAGGACATAGGGGATTTAATTAAATAATTTGATTTATTTAATTAAATTAGATGAACATTAGTGAATTAATCTACTAAATTACTTTATTTGATTAATAGTAGAAATTGATGAATTTAACTAAATAATAAGATTTATTTGGTGCAAATGTGATTTAGGAGGAAGTGATGTTCATTAATCAAAATCAAGTGATTAGAATATTTGAGTGTCTACAGTTACATCCAATGTCTTAGGTCTTATTTGTAAGGGTAGCACAATCGATCCAATTGTAGGGCATGCAAAACTAGTATGTCTTTTAATCCATGCAATCAGTTTATTATAATCATCTTGATATAGCTCATGTAATACTAGAAACCCCTATGTGATCACGTTCTCACCACAAGCGGGATCTATTAATATCCCATTAGTGGGCTTATTATAGATTTGGCTTGCTATTTAGAGAGGACCATCAAGAAGATTTTGTAGTATGTCTTTATCAGAAAAAGTAATATCCAGTGATTTAGTGGTTTGGCCCCTACAAGGGATAATGTCTATCATAGCCACAAATTTATCCATAGGACTAACTTGGGTAACAATAGGAGTTGTATCATGTTGTTCACGATTTGTACCAACAGTCATTACATTAGTCTTTGAAGGTTCACTAGCCTTGACAAACGAGGTAGTATGTTTAGGCATAGGGTTGGTGAAAATTTGTAAATTTTGGTTAGGGGGTGCAATGGACTTTTTGCCTTGATCATTAACGTCAATGGAAAAATGGCCTAACTCAATGAGGTCTTGAACTAAATGTTTTAGATGCTTGCAATGTTCAATGTCATGTCCATTTTGGTGATGAAAGTGACAATAAGCATTAGGCTTGAAATTGGGAGGTAATGGTTGGTTTGGATCAAGTGGTCTAATAGGTAGCAAAGTGAGCATGCATTTTTGAATTAGTTGGTTCATTATATTATGGAGAGTATCAGGTAAAGGAGTGAATTGTCTCTTCAGATCCCCATAATGATAAGGCACAATTGCCTTAATAGGATGCATGGAATTTTGAACTTGTTGGGTTGGTGGAAATTGTGGTTGAGGAGGCAGATTAAACTGTAAAAAGCCTCTACTAGGTTTGCAAAAGTTTTAGGTGTTATTTTGGTTTTGATTGGTGTGTTCGGGTTTTTCAACTTGGCTAGAAGTGGATTTTGAATCATGACTTGAAACCGAATTTTGGTAGTCACATAAGGTTGTACATAAATGCATGAATGAAGGGAATTTCATCATGGTGAGTTTATCCTGAAGGTTGGTGTACAATTTTTTGGTAAACATCTTTTGTAGATGTGCATCTAGAATATTGACATCAATTTGAGCATATAAGGATTAGTAACGTGAGATGAAATCTGTCACTTTTTCATATGTGTTTTGTCTACATCTCATAAGGTTTTCCATTGTCTTTTTAGGTGTCATGTGAAATTGGAATTGACTAATGAAATCATCCACCAATTCATTGAATGAATGGATGGAATGATTGGGAGAGTTGGAAAACCATTCTAATGCAATATCTTTCAAGTTCCTTGGAAAAAAATTTGCTAAAATTTTATCGTCAAGGACAAAGTCACTACAAAAAGTTGTATAAGCATTAACATGGTTGATAGGATCTCCTTTTCCTCCGTATTTCTCAAACCAAGGAATTTCTATCCCTTGTGGCATCGGGGTACGTAAGATTTCAAGGGATAAGGGGTTGCTACAAACATGATATGTGGGTGGAGCGGTTTGACCTTACTAATGGTGGAAAGTTGGTGTTGCATAGATGAAACAGTGGTAAGGAGTTATGTAAGAAGGGGATCGAGGTATGTGGATTGAGGTTGAAGGGAAAATGGTGATGGAGTGTAAGTGATGTTAGGGGAAGTGAAAGGAATGCTAAGGGGTATGAAAGTGGTGGAAGGGACTTGGGATGCCACAAAAGAAGTAGGAATGCTAGTGGAAATCAGGAAAGAAGTAGCCTAATGCATAGTTGTATGGATTTGCGAATTGGTATAAGTTGGTATGGATGTTATGGTTGAAGGGGGAGGAACTTGAGATGCTCCTTGGTTTATAGGAATGTTTGTGGATTGGGTATTTGAAGAGGCATGCTTATTGTAAATCTTAGTAATTTCCTTCATCACTTGCCAGCCATCATCACTTTCAATCAAACGATGAAGATTCTCAATGGCGGGTATGGTAGTGGTGGAAATGTTTTCAAGTGACAACTCTTGTAAATGTGTAAAGTCCTCATGAATATTAATGACCTTTCCTTACGGGAGGGAATTGTTTTGGTTGTCAACATTCATTGGATGGAAAGGTGAAGGCATGGAAGTGGTATTGTTAGGGCCTAATGCACCATTTTCCATACTAGGAGTAGGAGCTCGTGAGATCCCAAGGTCCACAACGAAAGTGTTATTGTGGGATGCAATGAGTCTAGAACTTCCTCTCACTAAAGTATTATCAATGGGGTGCCCAAACACTCATGCAAGTACCACAATGGATGGGTGAATGAAAATGCAAGCTAATCTAAGAGCTCTAAAATGAAAATAACAGAGATTCTACTAACTGTAGCAGAGATCCAACTATAGGAAACATAAAAGCAAACAAATGCAAGAAAAATGTCAGAAATGTTGTCTAAAAAGTGCAGAGGGACTAATTCGCCCTGAGTGGCGAATGAGTCCCAGTATGAAGTTTTTTAGTGTTTTTTAGAAATTTAAAGATGATTTAAATGGTTAACAGAATGCAATTACAGATGTAGAATGCAGATTTTGACTTTTTTCAATGAGATGTAATGCAAAAATGAAAGCTAAATGAAGTTTTCACTAATGCAAAATGAAAAGTCCTAGAATGCAATAACAAATTAATGTCCTAATTAAATGCTAATGCAAATGGAAACTAAGATGCAATATGTGAATGCAATCAGAAATCCAAAGTGTTCAAAATTTGGGTTCACCAAAATGAAACATAGATTTTTGGGACCCTAATGGACTACTCTTGCACTTCTAGGGTTTTTCACCTAAAAGGAGAGAGATAGGAAAAAAAATGCTTATGATTCACTCAAATCAGAATGTATGCAATTTTTTTTAATGTAAATTAACTTAAATAAATGCAATTGACTAATCTAAATGACCGAAAATGAATGCAAAAGTGAGATTTATGCCTTGTTTGAAAACACAGTGTGATATGCAAATAATGAAGAAAATGAATGAAATGTGTAGAACAGAAAGAGATGGGTCAAATCAGAGTGCACCTGGGAAAACTATGATGAACCTTGAATGTATTGGATGCTGTATGAGATCACTATTTTCCACAGTGGGACTCATTCACCCAGAGTGGCAAATAATTCCTCCTCCTAGAGAAAAAATGTCTAGAGTTGGTTTCTATCTGTCGGGATCGAGAATCTGACAAAATTCAAATTTTCAATCCTAAGGTGGGACTCATTTGCCATAGGTGGTGAATCAGTCCTCTCCAAAATTTTTGAAAAATCAGGAGACAACTCTACAACACTAGATCTGGAAATGTCTGCTTATCGAGTTGTCGAAGTCAGTTATGCAGAAAACGGACAAATAACTCTCTCCAAGCTTGAAATTGACTCAAGTTGACTTGGAAATCAATATTCAACACCTACCTATCAAATATGCATACAAAGGGCTAAAAACAAACATGCAATAGGGTAAAAATGATTGAGGGTTAGTGAATAGGGGTTTTCCTTGGTCAAACCTCACTTTTGGTAATTAAACCCTTGAAAAGATAATGAAATGAAAGAGAAAGATAAACTAATAACATGCAAGTGTTATCAACTTACCTAACCCTTGATGATGCAAGTTTGAAGTAATGTCAATGGCTACTTCAAAGTTCTTGAATAGGGCTTGAATTGTTGATGTAAAATGCTTGAATATGATATGTGAATGTTGGAGGATTGTAGGAGATGAAAAACACTTATTTATAAAATTCTTGTGCCTTAGTATTAGTTCATACCTCATCACAGGCCGACATCAAGTGATTTTGAATAAAATCCCGAAAGGAAATTTAAAATATTTTGAATTTGGGGCCAAGGGGGACTCATTCGCCACCCTTGGCGAATGGGTTCCACCTAGGACCTAAAAACATGTGTCAAGAAAAATGATGTATTTAATGTTATTTGTCAGGATAACATTCAAAAATACACTTAATTACAACTTATGAGGGCATAAAGAGACCAAATAAAGCATGAGAAGGGTGTAAATAGTGAAAATATGCCTAGAAGAGCGTGAAAGCTTGTTAGAAGACCTTACAACACTTCAAAATAGGATTTTTTGATGAGTAAAATGGTAATTTTTAGGTAAATTGCATTAAATAGAGTCTAGAAGAATGTAGAAATGTCTTACAACACTTCACAACACCTTCACAAGATGTTGTTCTTTGAATTTTAGTACTTAAATCACCATGTTCAAGCCATGTTACAACATAAAATCAAAGCAACATAGTTCCGACACCATGAAACAAGACCTAAAAGGCCATGAAAATGACAAGGGGCCATTTTTCTATGGCACACTTAAATCCTATAGTATGATGTGACAGATGGTAGTTGAAAACCATGAATTATCACATCAAACTTAAAAGAACAATCATATATGTAGACACAGTGAGTGTTAGAATGACAATCTACAAGACTTATGAATGAGCAGAGCATGATGACAGTGTTTCAAGGTGATGTCAACAATTTGAAGATAAAAATACCATTATCATGTCAAATCATGGAGGTAATATGTAAGAGTTTTTCTAACCTATACTTGGTTTTCTTCAAACCATGAAAGACTTATATAATAAACATACAAATAAGGGTAGACATGGAGACTATGTAAGCATGGTAATTCCATACAAAATAGTAGAGTAAGGGTAAATCAATGTTTATTTGATGACTTCCACATCAATTTTTAAAAGTGAAAAGTATGATTAGTGCATAGAGAGATCAATAAAGATACTTTAAGAGACAATTACCTCCCATAGTGTAGAATACCATAGTCCTACACTCAAAAAAGTAATTAAAATAGTTGCACACATGTCCTATTTATATGCAAGGTAGTTCTAAGGCAAGAAAGACCAACTAGAGAAGATTAAGATAATTTTAGGAAATTTATAACAACTTTATGGATAGTTGGATCTTTGTGTACGCATCTAGGTGGCTGAAGAACAGATATAAGAGCAAAAAAAGTTGACAAAGGTCGAAAAAGTTAAGGACCTTTGACTAATGCCTACTTGGAGCCTTCAAAAAATTCAAAATAGGAAAGTCAATTTTTCAACACCCAAGTGGAGGATCCAATCAAGTTACCAAGTCAACGAAAATAATTATCTTTAGGTCATGTTCTATATTCTCTCTAATGTTGGATTGAGAAAAAAGGGGCACTTAGGTGAGTGATTAGACAATTCTTTCTAGTTTGAAAACTAAGCATTGTAAACTTAGTTTTGGCTGAGAGAAGTACAGTATGGACTTGCTATCTGCTATAAAAATATATTTTGATTAATGAAATCATATTTTTATTATTCTAAGTTGTTTTATTGTGCATGTTCTGAATTGATTGATTTTGTATTGTGTTAAACTATTTATCTTTATGTCTCAATTTATTTCCTTTTATACAATAAAATATTAGTTTGCAAGTCATCGTTTGTGTTATTCTATTTTCATGTTATAATTCAATTGTCAACGTTGTTTCCTTTTGATATTTGTCATAAACTTGAAAACCTTTCTATGAAACACTAATGTAAACATGTCAAAACCTGAATTGTGCATAGTTTATTGGTTTTTCTAAATCATATTGTATAAACTAAATAAAATACAAGTCACTAAACATCTAGTGTATCACCCCTTTCAGGCTTTAAAATTCAATTTTATATTGTTTCATGCCCTTTTTCCTTGTGAAATATCAAGAGGATGGATTAGTTTAGGTGAAACACCAAGGGACCCAGCTCTCTATGGAGACTCACTATAATATATAGGAAACCCACATCCTTGGAGTGTTTACATGATATCGAATGAAGAGAAAATTAACTTATTACTCTCTCAAGGGTGCTTTCAGAATTTGATAATAGTTTCATCACATGATTGGTAAATCTTTTGCTAGTGCCACCTTGATTGTAGTAATGGTGAGGTTGTTCTAGTTGTTAGTGTCCTTTTTTTGTTTTGTTTGACATGAAACATGTGCATTTTTTTGTGCAGTGTGACATGTTATTGTATCTTATTTGTTGTTTTTGTTTCAAAAAATGAATTTGTTTGGTAAGCTAATGTCCTAGGTGTGTGGCTTGGGACATTACCCTTGGATTGCTAGCTTGTTATAGGGGAAATGAAAGGTTTACCATTGGTTTTTTTGTGATTCATTTGTTAAATGTGTGATTTCTTTAGTGGATAAGGTGAGGATGAAGGTAATTCAATTTAGATGTTACATTTCTCTAATTTTCAGGACGAGATTAATAATTTTTTAATTAGAATTATGTGGTTTTGTTTTCCTTTATGGTGGTTAGATTTCAAATTGTTTTGGATTTATACTAAAATTTTTGGGGTGATGGGACTTGATTTTTCAAGTTTCCTGATGTTCGGTTATAGATTGTTGAGTTTTGAGGTTGTGTAGGTGCTTGTGATGTTTGAGGGGTTTTTGTTTTATTTGAGACTTTAGTTTGGAGTGGTGATCTAGATAGTTAAGGTAATGGTCTAAGAATTTTGTAGGTTTGATTTGGATTTTAATGTAATATTGGGATGTTTGGGGTTTTCTTGGATTTTGAATTTTTTTTAAGGTTAATGTGGGAGATAATCTTGTGTTAAATTTGGGATGAGATGATTGACTTTGATTTGTTTGGTATGTCCAAAATTTGATATGCTTTGAAGGTAATATGGTCTTAAATCAAAAAAAAATGGGTAGCATAAACCTTAGGATAAGTGGAGGTGGATTATTGAACTCTTTCCTAATTGAGATAGGTAATTTCTCAAGCAATATTAAGTTTGGGTTCTTGGATTGCTTAACTTAGGATTGGTCAAGTTCCTAATTCAATTTATCTATGGTGTACTATGGATTTTGGATGCTAATTAGCTTTATGTTACTTGAGATAGGAAATTTCTCAATGAAAGGTAAGCTAATGTAGGGAGTGATTTTTGAATTAGAGGTTTAGATTTGGAAAAAAAAATTGACTTAAACCTGGACGAGTGTGGGATGACTAATGGTGGAGTAAAGTTTGGATTAGAAATGGAACTCAACAAGGTTGGATATTGGAATTGGACTAAAGTTGGGAAAAAGTGAGATCTAATATTGATTTAAGGTTGAACTAGGTTGAGATGTAGAGTTAATGTGTTGGAATTATGTTGGACTAGGATTGTCTTATGTTTATGTGTGAAGGTTTGGGTATGACTTGGGGTTGATTTCTAGGAAATTTTTGGTATGGAGGTAATGATGGGGTATTTTTTACTATGATTTCTAAGAAATGAGTGGATTTTAAGGTTTTAATGTACTTTATGATTTTGGGGCATAATATGAGGTTCAAAGGTTCTTTTATTGTGGATTGGATGGTGTTGTGCCCTCAGCACACATGCCCCGTTCAGAACAGGGACCCTCTTTTCTTTCACCTTGTCAGGTGTTCTATCGTCACCTCATTTTGTGTGCCCCTTTTTGGTCACCTTGATGGTCAGAGTACCTCTAAACTCTCATCTTAAATTGACCATGTTTCATCCCCTCCATCTTAGTTAATTCTTGGTGCCTTACGAGTCTTGCCTGGCAGTTTGCTTCTGTTAGCGGCCTTGGGGCCTGGCGGGCCCGCCTCACCGGGTTTCCCTAGTCGGGTTTCCTCTAGATGTTCATCATTCCCAAATAGCGAAAGGCTTCCACCCTCCCAAGCCCCGGGGCTCGGCTCCTTCTTTGCCACCCCATTTAAATTTGTGAAAAAATTGGACTGCTTTTTCCCCTCCCAGGCCCACACCCCCAAACTTCCATGTCCAAAATTCTATGTTGACTTCATTGTTCTCGATGGCCAAATTACAGTGGCACTCCACCCTCTGGGCCTCGAGCTCCCCTTCACTGAAGGCTTCCTAAATGAACTTGGAAGTGGCCACAAGGCCACGTCTTTCTGGACCCTAGGCCCCAGTCATCCCGCTACCATCCAGGATTTAAACTCACCAACCCTCCTATCATCTATACGGGCATTAAATGAGGGTATTAAATGCTAAATGGGGTATAAATACCTAGACTGACCTGTCAGTTTCACATGTTAGGTTTTCCAGAGGATTTTTAGAGTTGAGTTTGAGGAGTCCAGTGCATCCATTGACCACTACTCTCGCACCCGTTGTCATCATTTGGCCATCCTTAGCGAATTTAGCAACCTCTTCCATCGAAATTTTGAGGTAGGTTTGTCATCCACCCTCCTGAGAGGTCTTTTGTGAATTCACACTTAAAAAGTTAAATGAAATGGGTTAGAAATGCATTAAATTAATAAAGGAGGACAACACCTAAAAAACCCATGAATTCAAATTCTTGAAAACCCTCCAAAACACCCTCAAATTTGAAGTCAGAACTGCGTGTTGTCACGGCCATTCTTCGCGCAAGGAATTCGTGCCCTTTGGGCCTGCATCAACCCACTGCTATCGATATTTTACAAAAAAAAACTAACTTTTCAAATGGCGAGTTTCCCTCTTGGGCCTGAGACCCCAGATTTTCGTCGGCTGTTAGCCGTCGGATTTAAGCTCGACAAACTTGAAATTTAGCATCCGTTTTGGATTCCCAGGCCCGAACCCTCAAACTTCTATGTTCAATATTCTGCAAAGTTCCTAGTCATTCCAAAATGGCAGGGAGAACCCATCCACCTGAACTCTGGGGCCCGCTTCACCTTTCACCATTCGGAGTTAAACTTAGAAATCAACTAACCAAGCACATCCCCGGGTATCGGTCCCCGGAAGTCCATCTGCGGACTTCCACAATGTCTTTGCCATTTCAAACGGCCACCAAATGGTGTCCTTCTGCCTCCCAGGTCCCAATCCTTCATTCACCGCAAAAACTAATGAACATCAAACCTCGGCATCCATACCCTTGTCAGGCCCCGACCACCAAGATTTTGTGCCCTTCCATCCGACATGCAAAGGAAAAGCTACCTCACCTTCTTGACCTTCGGGTTTCACCCTCCTGTTTTCCAAGAAACATAAAATTTAGTGGCCAAGTTTGATGGTGGGTCTGGTCCTCCAAGCCGCTCCCATAGGGTTTCCGCGCCACGACCGTCGTTCCAAACAGCAAAACCTCGATGGATTCCCGCCCCTTCGGGCCCGAACACCTTGAAGTCGAAAGTGAAAATCAACTATCTTTTCAGCTCATGAGTCCCATACCCTGAAGTTTTGGCCTCAAAATTTCGTTTCTTCTTGGTCGTTTCAAACGGCAAAGTCCCGACAGCTTTCTGGCCTTGTACCCCAAGGTGCTCCAAAAGTGATCTAAATAACCTCAAATTTGAAAACTAATCTCGACCCACGTGCTCAAATTTGACCCTCTTCAACACAAACCTTTCAAACCATCAAAATATGAAGATGGGAGAAATCACACAGATTGCCCTACTATGTTCACCCTTTCACAACAGCATTCCTGCCAAGGAAGTCCCACACCCTGGGCCCAGTTTGCCCAAAATCCCTCCAGAAAATGACTAGCAGTGCCTTGAAGTAAAAGTTTGATTTCATGAATGATGAATTATTTGATTGGATTCCATAAATGGGATTTCAAATAATTTTAACACTTTCATGATTGGTTGAACTCGTTATGTCTATTTGCAGGATATATGGAATCGGGTGCAAAACCCTCAGGGCAGCTGCAGAGAAGGACAAACAAAAGAAAGCAGGCAAGACTCCTTATGGAAAATAGGACAAGTACCAAATGAAGTACCAGTTCCTGGGTGAACCTCTACATTCAAAAATCGTCACCGACTAGAAGGAGATCATAGACACCAATATTGGCCACGTCGATAATGATGAATTTATGCAAAGGGTCAGGATCCACCAAAAGACTGATAATGCAAGGTCAATAAGAAAAAGTGGAATTGCAAAAGCTGGAGGCTTCCCTCCATCCCTCGTAGCCCTGAAATTAGTCATGGCCTATCGGCAGGCCTATCAGCCACAGACACGAACCATTGTTGATAGAGACGAGAACATCCTTGTTGATATGTCAGCTGAGGCCATTACTAAAACTTTCCACATTCCCACATTTGAAGAGATGGAGATTCCCACGATGGAGGAAGGTAAGGCAATATGGGATGAGGACCCTATGGGCTGCAAAAAGTTAATAAACCAATACTGGCTTAAGGAGAAAAGGGGTAGCGTTGCAAAAGTGCCTCAAGAACTCTTTCGTAGCGATTTATATGAGGACTACCATGACCTGGTAACCATGTTGAGCAGGGTGATGGTCCTCCCTACTGCTCTACTTTTCCAAGAGTGGATGGTGTATTTCATTAAATAGATCCTCCGTGAGGATGAAGATGTCACCACAAAATCTTAATTCTACTGGGGAGGCATCATAAGCGACTGCTACCACGAGCAGTTTATGAATGTGAAGAAGAGCTCTAAGTTCTACATGACCTCCTATCTGGTCTACTCACTAGCTGAGAAGAGGAAATACAGTAGACTATTTGTGGCACCCGATGATGAGCCGAGTAAAAGATTGAAGGTATATGACAGATATCCCCAGCTACAATTCAGGAACTTCAAGAAGGAGTACTGCAGGGTGAATGACGCCTTCATCGGCCACATCATCAGGTTGCTCAGAGGGGATTTTGAGAGAAGGGTCTCTCATAGTGCTTGGGCATTTTTGAAGCAATACGCCTTCTTATTTTACAGTACCCCAAATTCACATATATTCATGCCCAGGGTTTCACAAAAAGTCCGAATAAGCTGCCTCGGTACCCCAATGATGGGATTATACTATTAGGACTCTCCCGGTAGCTACAACATATGCATTCAGTCCCCGGTAGTAGACATTTGGTAGAGATCCCCTATCCCTTAGACTTCGGTAAAGGAATGTACAAATTACAAACTTCCTAGTGTGTTGGGAATTCTGAGAAGGAATTGGCAAAGTACCATTTCCGCCTACACACTGCTCGCCCATGGATGGACCCATATGGGCATGTAAGAAAGGCACTGGGACCAGGGTATTCCCACCTACATCACGTTGAATATTTCTAGGAAAATTTTCAAGATGACAAGAAGGTGCGTGCAAGACATTACATGTGGATGGCCGCATACTTCGTGACAAGGGTGCAACTATTTCCCATACCATATCAGGTCGAAGAAGATGAGAGTACCATCATGGATCCTAGATATAACGCAATCACTAACTTGCCACTTCCTACAATAGATTGGGATGAGCAAGAGGTCAATCACCTCGATATTGTAACTAAACCAATCGTGGCTCATACTGAAGAATGGGTTAAGGGACAAGTAGCCTGATTAAAGTAACAAGGGGTTTTCCTGATGTATGAAGGGCTCAAGAGTGAGCCTAGTGCCATGGAGGATGTTGCCGCTACAACTTCAATAGGCAAAACATCCAAATCTCCTCCGCTCACAAGATCGAAGAAGAGGAAAGGGATTGAAGTGAAACAGTCTCCAGACCCCAAGGTTTATTCAATGAAATATTTAGGAGGCTCGCCCTCTAAGAGACCCAAAAGGACGGGAAGCGCCGCAAAGTAGCCAGAAATTCAAGAGGGTGAGGAGGGGAAAACAAATCAACCAAAACCTCCTCCATCTCTCCCTGTCTCCACCACCCTTCCACCTAATTCCCAAGCCATGGTCACCACATCCCCACTTGTGGTGGACATCTAAGTCCATCTCGCCTCCTCTCCCCCGGCCATACCCATAATAATGGTTGACTCTTCCTCTGCCGCAACTACTCTGCTTTCCTCCACTGCCATGTCACCTACTACATCACTCCCATTGGTAGCAATGACAACACCAATGCCCGCACTAGCATTACCGGAGGCTTTCTCGTAGCACATGCAGAATGTCCCCTCTAAAATTTCTCAGATCTTTCTGGATCCCACCATTCAAGTTGCCTTAGCATGGGTCCTCGCCAATGCTATGCCCTCGCAACCTCCAACAGGACTGCCAGTAATTGAAGCCACAATGTTAATTTCATAAGAATGGGAGAAGCAGGAGAAATAAGCCTCGGTGGAAATGGAGGAGGAATCCAATAACTACCATGAACACCCAAGTATCAACACCTGTCAATTGATAGGGTGGATCGCGAAGAAGAAGAAACAAGGTCTTCTAGAAGTGGAGATGAAGAGGAGGGTATAGGTGGTAGAACCATCATTAAAACCTTCAATGATGAACTCGAGGTGGAAATAGCCAGACAATTGAAGCATGATGAAGAAAAGGAAGGAAAGTCACCTCCTAGAGGAGAAAGGCAAGAAGGTGGCAAGACAGCGGAAAATGTAAAAATCCCTATAGGGGAATAGCAGGAGGATGTGCCACCTCCTTATGAAGAAGGAAATGTAGAAGAAGACAAGCCCAAGGAGCATGTGCATAAGGACGAACAAGTTGAAGAAAGGAAAGAGAAAGGAATTGAGATAGAAGAAATCCCATAGGAGCGATTTCCTAATAAGCCTCCCATCAAACGCCTCATGTTCATCCAAGACTCTGATGAGGAAGAAGGAGACAACACTAAAATAAGGAAAGGGCTCCCACAGGTGAACAAATAGAGATCCAAACAAGAGAAGGTGAGGGTGATCAAGAATCGCCCAAGGGAAAATCCACTATGCCTGAATGGCTGGAGAAGCAGCTTGAAAAGAAGACTCTTGCCCCAAAGGATCCTAGAGAAAGACTAGAGGCTATCCTAGTCCAAGCATAGATCACAACCAAAAAGGAGAAGAAGCCCAAAGTTAGATCCAAAGTAACGATGGATGCTTTTGGGTCCCGAACTATGCAAATAGCAATGCCGGTGTTAGGCCAAGGAGTAAGCTATAATATCTCCACCATTAACTTGGAAACTGCTACTAGGGAGCAAAAGGTGGAGCACCTCGAGGAGTCTGTGGCTACAGTGGTGCATTTAATACAACAAGATAAAGTCTCAAAAGATGAGCTTAAAGCACAAGTAGTCAACTTGATAGCTTACATCTAACAATGGTCTTCAGCTGAAGACATGCCTACCACATCTGTGGCTCCACCCCAATTGTTGTCTGAGGAACAAATTGACAAGCTGGAAAAAAGAAAAAACCTGGAAAAAACTACAGAGAACTAGTTCTGACAGGTCCTATACGTCAGGAACATGGGTATCAGTCGGGTTGTTTGAAAATCCAACAAGTTCTTTGATTTACAGTAGTCTCTGGAAGGCTCAAAGAAGCTCTGCACTGACTTCCCTGTAATGTATAGGTCCACCTATCCAAAGATCAAGGCTATCCTCCAGCTACCAAAAGCCACATGGGAAAGGGATGATCATTGGCTTGTGGATGTGTGGAAGCGGGACTTTGATAACAGGAGAGAAAGGTTGGAGCAGGTAATTGATAAGGTGGATCCAGATATTGAATGGGTCAAAGAAGTTAGGGCAGATTGCGCTCGATATTTGAGGCTAATGATGGGATATGACATGCTCGCAGTGCAAATTGATCCAGAGAAAATAAAGCCCCATTTCAAGAAAAGGATGGAAGACGGGATGTCAGATGAGATAACAACGGATTTCATGAGTTTCGTCGCTCGCGCCTTCACCTAGTTAGAGTTGTTTAGAGATCACGCCGCCAAGTATGATGAATACTAGAAGAGGCTTGAGGACAATTCCAAGGAATGGAGTTATCAGGTACTACGGTCTAAGATCATAGAGGTCAACAAACTCCAACCGTTAATTCTAAAATTCATGGAATATGTAGCTTTGAAGAAGCATGAAGGAAACCCTATCGTCAGTGAAGAACTTCTAAAGGAATAGCTATAGTAAAAGGATCAATCAACAAAAGAGAAAATGCTACAGTGTTGTCACTAGAGGACAAAATAGGGATGAAGACAAAATTGTATTTTAAATTGTAATATATTGGGGGGGTAGGTAGAACCCTAGTTTGTAGTGAATCTTGGCCACACAATGAGATTAAATCTTGTCCATTCATTCTACTTTTTGGGCACTATAAATAGGGGGTCTCCTCTCATTTTCAAAGAGAGTTGAGTTGTTGTAAAGGCATGTTGTAGAAATTTCTAATGAAAATACATTGACTTGGTGCATTTTCTAAGTTCCTCACATGTTTCATGATTCAATCTCCATTGTTAGATGCTTTATTTAGATTTTCATTGTTGTTCTAGTTATATTTAAATTGCTTGGATAGATTTTAGTAATGTTGTTTTGTGATTATAGAAATTTATGTTGTGTAGATGCCTTCCTAGTCCATACTTTTTGTTGTTTGTTGCTGGTAGATGGTTGTGTAAAGTTAGTCTGGACATGAATTCAAAGATGCTCCACACTTTTGTCTTTGTTCATGCATGTATATGGTGAATGAATGGTGAAATACTTGCAGACCTTAGAAGATAGCACAAATTTCATGACACTGTGCATTTCTAGTTAAGTGCAATTTTGTTTGAAGGAAGTTGTCCATGGCAGGAACTCCATGATTACTGTTCACAAGTAGTTATAAATCCAGGAACCTCCCCTCTTCCCTTCTCTTTTCCCCCCTTTTTTTTAGAAACAGCCTGTGTTAAGGTTCATTGCACATTGTAAAGCCAAAACTTGAAGAAAATATTGAACTTTTAGATTGTTGTCTGAACCTACAGCAAAGTGCACCTTAACTCCCATCTCAAAAAATTCAGATTTTAAGATCCACTCTGCATCCAGCTACGTAATTCTACCCTATGATTACCAGCAAGATCACATCAAACATCAACTGAGGATTTCCATGCAAGTCATGACCTGAAACCCAAGAGACCTTGGAGATATTTTCAGCAACTTGTTGTTAGAGATTTCCTTTCAAGAGAGGTAGTGCACGTGTGTATTGCCTGTGTTGACAAAGTGTGCAAAAACACCCATCAATAGAATTGGCGCTAGAAGGAGGGCCTTGTGAAGCTGGATCGAATTGGATCATTCTCCTCTGAAATATTGCAGAGAATTCTATGGTCGACACCAAACAAGGGAGACTTCTGAGAATTGCAGCCCCCCACAAGGGAAAAACTTACTAAGGGAGGAGATGCTGCTTCTTCCTCTTCCTCTACCCCATCCGCTTCCCTTCCACCTCCATCTCCATTCAGCTCTTGTCCATCTTCCACCCAGTCATACCAAACTACTTTTCCACCTCTTGTTTCCAACAGCCAGGAAGTTGCCTCCCTCCCAACCTTGCAAATTCAAGGTACAGTCTGAATAGCCGCAGCCCAGGTGCAGCCCCAGGTTGTTGTTTTACAATAGGTTCAGCTCCAGATTGCTATACCATAGCAACAAATACCGCCTCCGCCTCCCGCCATGGCTTGGTTGGCACAAAATCCCTCGCCATTGTACTTTGACACTTACCACGACATGCTCAAGAATCTGGAGGGCTTCTGTTCAAAATTCAATCCTCGTAACCTGCAAAGAATGGCAGAAGAACACATCAAGATATTTGAAACAACAATTATGGAAATGCAAACCAGTCGTGAAGATGTTGCATGCTGCCTCTTTCCATACTCGTTAGGCGAGGAGGATTTCTATTGGTACATCAATTTGTCAAGGGGGTCCATTACTTCATGGGACCTTATGAAGAATTCTTTCCTGCAGAAGTATAAGATTTCAATCAGCCCTTCAGAGTTGTACCGACAGTTTATGTCTGTCTGGAGGGAAGTTAATGAACCCATTGGGTCCTTTAATGATAATTTCCACCGCGTCTTCATGAGACTTCAGGATCCATACATACATAATGATGTTGCAACCCTCCCCATCTACTATGCAGCATTAGATAATCTCACATCAGCTTTGGTAAAGAGGATGTGTCCGGCACTCACCACACTAGTAACTGCTTATGCGGAGGTGGTTGTTGCCAATACGGATTTGGGACAAAAAATCTCTGGTTCGCTGCCTTCTTTGGGACCTGTAGCTCACCCGATGAAAGTTCAAGGGGAAACCAGGTGCCTCAGCTATCCATCATTCTACACCCAGGGCAGCCAATGAATTATGCACCTCTCATGCCTTCTTATTTCCAACCTCAACAATAGCAAAGCTATCCTCAGGCTCCCCAAAAACAACAACAGGTGTACTCTCAGCAGCCACAAGCACCATTGTACTTGCCGAGACCAGAATTCCCTCCAGCACATCAAAATCAGCCAGCGGCCCTACCTGTCTTTCTCCAAAACCCAATGTCGCAGCCGAGCAACGCTGAGAAGGAAAAATTGGAAGAATTGACTGAGATGATAAGGAAAATGTCTATGGAAATGACATATTTAAAGAACCAGAATAATCAGTACGTTGCAAGCATCCCAGCGTAGCATCCAGGCTAATTTTAATTAGGAAAGTCGAGACAATAGGGATGGTAGGGACAACCGGGAGGCAAGCACTTCTTTCGGGCAGAACTATGATAGAGGACAGAATTCAAATTAAAACTTCGAAAGGAGACCTTCTCAGAGGAAAAATTGCACATGGAATACAAGGCGCAATAATGGAAGTGTCCCTGCTCCTCTTGATCAGCCTGCCAATAATGAAAAGACGACCAGTGGAGTGTACCTCGCCAAGGAAAATTTATCCAGATGGTGTCAAATCCACAAAACCAGCAAACACTCTGAATTGGATTGTCCTAAATTCCAGATAGTCACTGAAATCTTCTAGCTGGAGGTCCAAAATGTTGTTGATAGTGCCAGTTGCAGAGACATTGTTACATCTGAGCCCTATGACTCTTCTTGTCTCGTAGTAAACCAAGCGCCATTTCCATGAAGTGACCACAATCAGCCTGAGGTCGATCCCACCCCCATTGAGAGTGAAGAAGCACAAGAGGTAAGTAACGAAGAAACCTTGGCTCAACTTTTTGATTCCATAGATAATGTTCCAGTAGATGAGGAAGAAATGATTATAGATGAATTTCACATGTTCCACCAAAGAACTCCCTACATCCTCATAAATAGGCAGGCAGGTGGACCCTTCACAACCTCTACTCCACGAAATAATTTTTCTACCCCGCTTGACCCTAATGCCAGCAACAATCTTGGGCTTCCACATGTACCCACTTAGTATCTTAACAAGGATAGGCCTCAAAATTAGTCACAAAATCAGCTCCAAGGCCAACCCCTAAACCAGTCAAGTCAAGCAAAAGCCCAACCTTCTAGTTCCACTATAGGCTGAGCCTTTGACTCTTAGATTGAAAAAATGGGTGAATATGTGGCAGAAGAGTTCAAGAAATTAAAAATTAGTTTATCTGTCTTTGAACTACTCAAAGTCCCTGCTGTAAGGCATGCCTTCTTCAGGGTACTCAATGGGACCCCATCCTCTAACATGATACAAGAGACTTCAACTAAAACAGTCACCTTTAAGGAACCTAGGAATGAATCCGAGATTCAGCATGTTACAGGGAAAAGGAAGGATGCTCCCCTAAATTAGTCTACAAGTAAGCGGCCGGAAAAGGAACCAAATCAAAACAATAGGCATGTTTCCAAAGATCAGCCATCTAGGAAAACTGAGGATAGAACTGGCGATAGGACCAGGATGCAAGTAGCTCAAATATATAGGTCCCTGGGCCTCTTCCAAGGAAAATTTGAAACCCCACCTTTCCTTACCACCATCTGAGTATTCAGAAATAATTTTCAAAACTTCCTACTAGATTCAGGAGAGTCTACCAATGTTATGCCCCTGGCAGTGTGCAAGGCTCTAGGGATTACTCCCACACCCTCAAGAAGAAAGGTGACCCAGTTGGACAAAACAAAGATCAACATTGTGGGAGAAATGAATCAGATCCCAATGCAAATTTTTGTAGATCCAAGGATAAAACAAGTCATTGATATTCAAGTGGTTGACATCCCCAATGCATATGGGCTTATTTTGGGAAGAGATTTCACTAGAACGTTGAATGAATATGTTTCCACAGACCATTCTCACATGTGACTACCATGGAAAGTGTTGCCAAATCAAATCTGTATAGACTGGGAGCCTCGTATGAAGTACATGATCACGGAGTACAACAACCTAAATGAGGTGTTGTTTGTTGATACAGAATTAGGAAATTACTGTCCTTTTTCCTATCAGGGAAAATTTGAACACCAAGAAGAGTTTGCTGCCGAAGTACTCTTGATGCAATGCAACCCTCCAACCGACTTCCCTCAAATTCCTCAAAGTACAGAGATGTTGGTAGAACCAGGTGATAAACCTGATGAAGATGACAACTTGGGACTACTCAATGGTTTCCAAGAATTTATGGAAAAGTGTGCAAAGGACCAACTCAATTTTGGTGCCTGAATAGATTTCCAAGATCTCTTGCTACCAAATTGGTGTAGAATTCACAATGTTGCCCACTCTGAGTCTGATTGTTGCTTGTGCCAAACAGCGGTAGAACATGTCAAAAAATCAGCTATCCCTCAGAAGGAAACACCAAAGGAGGTGCTAGAAAAACCACCTGCTGCTAAATACATTGATCTGGAAGATTCCCCAAGGGTCACGTAGGAAACCACCCCACTAGAAGGAAACGAAAGCCTAGATGGGCCTGAATTCAAAGAGTGTTCCAAGTTTTGGACGCTTTGATTTGATGGATCCAAATAAAAACAAGGAGTTGGTGTCAGGTTCAAACTCATCATCCCAATGGGTAATACCTTTCTTGCTGCCCATAGGTTGCAATTTCATTGCACCAATAATGTAGTAGAATACAATGCGTTAGTGCATGGTCTTCTTATGGCTTTGAAGAAAAATGTCAAAATTGTATTGCTGCCATGATAGAAGACTTGCAAACTATAGGCATAGGGTTTGGGATCTCTTAGAAGGTTTAGATGCATTTAATGTACAACTAATCCCTCGTGCTCAGAATCATATAGTCGATGCCTTGGCCCAGGCAGCCAGCACTTTGCAACCCCTCTCCTTGTCCAGGCTTAAGAAATTTACAGTTGAGTTGACATCCACACCATCTGTCCCAGATAATGTCACTCATTTTTAGGTCTTCAATGATGATAAGCACATCATTCGAGTTCTTATGTCTTTGCCACCCAAATAATTGATGAGGTTGATCTAAAGGAGGTTGAATTGGACATAGAGATGGTCATCAACCTCAAAACCAACATGATTCCCAAAGGTATGGTTCAACTTGAACGCATATTTGATTTGGACCAAATCAGAGACCAGGATCGACACACAAAGAAGGAAGCCATAAGCAACCAGTGTGATGCTTACAACCTTGGGACCCCCGAGGAAATCAGAAATGTTTTTGTTAGAAAAGTGTGCATGCCTGAGGAAAGGAAGGGAATCATCGATGCTTTGCAGAGGTATCACAACATGGTGGCATGGAGCTATGAAGATCTAAAGACTTATGACACCTCCATCATCACGTACACCATCCCTCTCAAGACAGAAGCGAGGTCATTCTGCCAATGGCAACGTCCTATTAATGCCTTGCTAGAGCCCATAATTTACAAAGAGGTACATAAGTTACTTTCAGCAAGAATTATCTTCTCGGTCAGGCATTCCACATGGGTGGCCAACTTGGTCCCGGTTAGAAAAAAGAATGGATAAATCAGGTTGTGTGTAGATTTTAACAATTTGAACTGAGCTTCAAAGAAGGATAACTATCATGTACCTTCATTGGATGAGGTATTGCAGATTGTCAATGGCTCCCGAATGATGTCCTTCCTTAATGGGTACTTTGGATATATCCAAGTTATGGTGCAATACGAGGACCACCATAAGACAGTGTTAACAACTAAGTGGGGAACCTTCGCTTACAAGAGAATTCCCTTTGGACTCATCAATGTTGGTACCACCTTCCAACGCGTTGTGGATATCGCCTTTAAAGATCTGATTGGGAAGTGCATAATCATCTACATGGATGATTTAACTGTGTTCTCTAAAAGACGTAGTGATCATGTCTCTGATTTATGCCAGGTGTTTCAGAGGTGTAGGGAGTTTGGAGTTTCCCTTAACCCAAAGAAGTGCATTTTCGGTGTGATTAAGGGTAGGTTGGTTGGACATGTTATTTTAGAGTAGGAAATATCCATAGATCCTAAACACATCCAATATTTGCTAAATATCTTGCTGCCAAGTAGCAAGAAAGAATTGAAATCCTTCTTTAGAAAGATCAACTTTGTCAGGAAATTTATCACGGGTTTTGTTGAGATTGTTAAACCACTCAATGCCATGTTAAAAAAAATGTCAAAGTTGAGTGGACTCTTGAAGCCAAACAGGATTTTGAAGAAATCAAATGGGCCATTGTCGAGGTGCCTGTACTGGTCATCCTGAACTATCTAAAATCATTCTACATCTATTCATTTGCTTCAGAGCATTCCTGTGCCAATATTCTGACTCAGAAAGATGATGAAGGAAATGAGCACCCGATCACTTTCATGAGTGCTCCTTTGAAATATGCTGAATTATGCTACCACAACATAGAAAAGCAAGCATATGCCCTCGTTAGAGGAGTAAAAAAAATTATGCATTATATCTTGCGCAATAAAGTGCTCACCATTGTCCCTGAACCAGCAGTGAAAATGCTACTTATACAAAATGAATTGGGTGAGTGAAGAGCTAAATGGGTCACACTGTTCCAGGAGTATGATATGGAAATCCAACTGATGAGGTTTGTAAGAGGATAGGCACTTACCCGGACAATCGTTGAAGCAGCAACAAAAGTAGGACCTGAACTCACTATACAGCAATACCAGCTCAAAGATGTTTCCCTGAGAGAGTGGTACGAGGACGTTGTCTATTATTTGTTGAACCACAAGTTTCTACCCCACTTACAAGGAGTCCAATAATGTTATCTCAGATTGAAAAGCATCAGTTACATGTTATAGGGGCATGTTTTATACAAGAAAAATCATGAAGGAATTTACTTGAGATGCCTTGGCAAGGAAGAAGCAGACCGAGTCTTGAAAGAGTTTCATGACAAGCTTGGCACTGGTCATGGATCCGGATCTTCCACCGCACATCAGATATTAAGAGCAGGGTATTATTGGCCAACTGTCTTCAAGGATGCTTATTGTCATGTTTTCTCATGTCACACACATCAGACAGCCGCCATCAAGGAGAAGAATGTTGTTGTCCCATTGCAACTCGTATTCGAGGTGAGGCTGTTTGCATAATGGGGTCTCAATTTCATTGGTTCGGTAATCCCTCCATCATCTGTGGGACACAAGTACATTCTTACCACTACTAATTACTACACTAGATGGACAAAAGCAATTGTGTGTAAGCAATATACAGCTGAGGTAGTTACAAATTTTCTAGAATTTTTCATTTTAAATCGCTTCGGCTGTCCTTATGCATTGGTGTGTGATAATGGACCTACATTTGCTTCATTAAAATTTGCTAGTTTGGCCTTCGACTATGGAATTGCCCTTAAATTTTCATCGAATTACTACCCTCAAGGCAATGGCCTTAAGTCCACAAACAAGAACCTGATCACCGTGATCAATAAATTGCTTGATAGAAATCCCAAGGATTGGCATACCCAGCTCTTATTCACCCTTTGGGAAAACTGCACTCACCACAAGGTTGCCCTTGGTGATTCCCCATTCCATCTTTTTTTACGGCCTTGAGCCCATATTTCCTATCCCCCTGAAGATTCCCACCCTCCAATTTATCAACGAATTTTATGAAGGGAGGGACTATAGAGAAGCTTGGTTAGCTGAGCTCTTGCATTTAGAAGAAGTCTAAGACCGTGCAATAGAAAAATTTTCCAAACATCAAGGCATGCTTAAGAGATGGTTTGACCGCCAAGCCAAGATCAAGGCCTTTAGAATTGCAGATTTAGTCCTGTGTTGGGACAAGGCCCATGAAAGGAAAGGGGGACACAACAAATTTGACAACCTTTGGCTTGGCCCCTTTCAAATAGCTGAAATATTGGGAGACAATGCTTTCCGCTTGAAGACCTTAACTGGTGAAGATGTCATGTTGCCAGTCAACAGGGAGCACCTCAAGCATTACTTCTAAGCCTGAGCTCTGTCGAGCTCTTTCCTGTAAATATCTGTACATAGGTTAGAGTAGGTTTCCTTTTGGTTCGCTTGCGTTTTGTTGTTTCTTTCTTTTTCTTGTTCCACGGTTGTTTTGTGTCGAAGAGGATGTTCTCTGCCCCATCGCGGTGGCCATGCTTGTTCAATGAACGGTTCACTCCACTGTCTGTCCTTAGTGTTCTTTGGCTAAACATTCATTCCTGACTATTGGTCCCTGAAGGCTGCCTAGAAGTGGTTTCCTCATTTGAACTCTGCCTTAGAACTCGACCCTTGGTTGGATCTTTCTACACACATCTCAGATCTTGCACAAAACACATATTAATTATTTCTAAAGGACTGTACAATGGCTGCTACGATACCTTAGTGAGTGAAAAATCCTAAGTCTGCTCCAGTGACCACTGTGGTTCCCAAACCCATTGTAGGCTTTGGTGCTTACACGATCAAGCAAAAGATAAGTGAGAAAAAGGAATGTTGAAAGAAACATAAAAACATAGAAAAGGAAGAAATTTCTAAAATCAAGCGACCGTATGGGTGTGCAGATAACTCTACCGAGGCTATGGACACTCGACTGGTAGTAGAGCAATACCCGTGGGATCACAGCGATAACCCCATCGGGGCTATGGACACCTGACTGGCAGCGGGGCAATGTCCAGGCTACTTTTGGTGTTGGACAATTTATGTAGCTGGATCGATTGGATTAGCAGCCGCTTGTCACAATTCCACAAAAAGGAATGAATTCACCACACACACTTCTGAGATGTCATGTAGACTGACCCAACTAAGGATCATGTTCTCCTAGCTCACTCTTGGAAGTCTACTCCTAGTCTGTGAAACCAAAAATTCTGGGTCCAAAATGAATGCTTATCCCTAGAATGCTCGGGAGTGTTTCCCAACAGAGTCACCATTTGTTGTGCCATCAGCACACATGCCCTGTTCAGAACGGGGACCTTCTTTTCTTTTGCCTTGTCAGGTCATTATGTTGTTGCCTCATTTTGTGTGCCCCATTTTGGTCACCTTCATGGTCAGCGTACCTCTGAACTATCATCTTAAATTTACCATGTTTCATCCCCTCCATCTTAGTTAAGTCTTGGTGCCTTCCGGGTCTTTCCTGGCAGTTTGCTTCTGTCAGCAGCCTTGGGACTGGCGGGCCTGCCTCACTGAGTTTCCCTGGTCAGGTTTCCTCTGGGTGTTCACCATTCCCAAATGGAAAAAGGCTTTCGCCCTCCCGAGCCCCAGGGCTCGGCTCCTTCTTTGCTGCCCCATTTAAATTTGTGGAAAAATTGGACCACTTTTGCCCCTCCTGGGCCCGCACCCCCGGACTTCCATGTCCAAAATTTTGTGTTGACTTCACCGTTCTCGACGGCCAAATTGTAGCGACACTCCACCCTCTGGGCCCCAAGCTCCCCTTCTCCGATGACTTCTGAAATGAATTTGGAAGTGGCTGCAAGGCCACGTCTAGGCCTCGGTCATCCCACCGTCGTTCGGGATTTAAACTCACCAACCCTCTTGTCATTCGTACAGGCATTAAATGAGGGTATTAAATGCTAAATTGGGTATAAATACCTAGACCAACCTATCATTTTCACACTTCAAGTTTTTGAGAGGAGTTTTACAACTGAGTTAAAGAAGTCTAGTGCATCCATCGACTACGGCCCTCGCACTCGTTGTCATCATTTGGCCATCCTTAGCAGATTTAGTAACCTCTTCCATCAAACTTTTGAGGTAGGTTTGTCGTCTGCCCTCCTAAGAGGTCTTTTGTGAATTCATGCTTAAAAAGTTAAATGAAATGGGCTAGAAATGCATTAAATTAATAAAGGAGGAAAACACCTAAAAAACCCATGAATTCAAATTCTTGAAAACCATCCAAAACACCCTCAAATTTGAAGTCAGAACTGGGCGTTGTCGCGGCAGTTCTTCATGTAGGTCATTCACGCCCTCCAAGCCTATGCCAACTTAATGTCACCGATATTTTACAAAACAAAATAAACTTTCCAAATGGTGGGTTTCCCTCTCAGGCGTGAGACCCCAAATTTTCATCGGTCCTTAGCCATCGGATTTAAGCTTGACAAACTTGAAATTCAGCCTCCGTTTTGGATTCCCGAGCCCGAACCCCCAGACTTCCATGCCTGGGATTCCGCAAAGTTCCTGGCCATTCCAAAATGGTAGGGAGAACCCATCCACCCAAACTTTGGGGCCTGCCTCGCCTTTCGTCGTTCGGAGTTAAACTGAGAAATCAACTAACCAAACACATCCCCAGGTCCCGATCCCTGGATGTCTGTCTACGGACTTCTATAACGTCTCTGACATTTCAAATGACCACCAAACAGCGTCCTTTCGCCTCCCGAGTCCCGAGCCTTCATTCGCCGCGAAAACTAACGAACATCAAACCTCGATGTCCATACCCTCGTTGGGCCCCGACCACTGGGATTTCGTGCCCTTTCGCCCGACATGCAAATGAAAAGTTGCCTCACCTTCCTGACCTTCGAGTTCTGCCCTCCTGTTTTCAAAGAAACTTAAAATTTGGTGGCCAAGTTTGATGTCGAGTCCGGTCCTCCGGGCCGCTCCCACCGGGTTTCCGCGCCATGACCACCATTCCAAACAACGCAACCCCGACGGCTTCCCGCCCCTTTGGGCCCGAACATCTTGAAGCTGAAAGTGAAAATCGGCCATCTTTTAAGTTCACGGGTCCCAGACCCCAAAGTTCCGGCCCTGGAACTCCATTTCTTCCTGGCCGTTTCAAACAGAAAAGTCCCAATAGCTTTTCGGCCTTGTACCCCCGAGTGCTCCAAAAGTGATCTAAATAACCTCAAATTTCAAAACTAATCTCGACCCACATGCTCAAATTCAACCCTCTTTGACATGAACCCTTCAAACCATCAAAATATGAAGACGGTAGAAATCACAAGCATTTCCCTACCCTATTCGCCCTTTCAAAATAGCATTCCTGCCAAGGAAGTCCTGCCCCACGGCCCGATTTTCCCAAAATCGCTCCAAAAAATGACTAGCGGCACCTTGAAGTAAAATTTTGATTTCATGAATGATGAATTATTTGATTGGATTATGTCAATAGGATTTCAACTAATGTTAATGTTTTTGTGATTGGTTGAACTCATTATGTCTGTATTTGCAAAATATGTGGAATCGGTTGCAGGACCCTCGGGGGCAACTACTGAGGACAAAGGAAACAAAGTAGGAAAGACTCCTCATGGAAAAGAGGACAAGGAAAAAATGAAGTACCAATTCCAGGGTGAACCTCTACATTCAAAAATCATCGCTGACTAGAAGGAGATCACAGACATCAATATCGACCATGTCGATATTGATGAATTTAAGCAAAGGGTCAGGATCCACCCAAAGACCAATAATGTGAGGTCAATTAGAAAAAGTGGAATTGAAAAATCTACAAGATTCCCTCCATCCCTCGTATCCCTCGAATTGGTCATGGCCTGCTAGCAGGCCTATCAGCCACAAACATGAACCATTGTTGATAGAGACAGGAACATCCTTGTTGATATGTCAGTTGAGGCTATTACTCAAACTTTCCACATTCCCACATTTGAAGAGATGGAGATGCCCACCATGGAGGAAGGTAAGGCAACATGGGATGAGAACCCTATGGTCTGCAAAAAGTTAATAAACCAGTACTAGCTTAAGGAGAAAAGGGGCAGCGCTGCAAAAGTGCCTCAAGAACTCTTTCGCAGTGATTTCTATGAGGACTACCATGACCTAGTAACCATGTTGAGCAGGGTGATGGGCCTCCCTACTGTTAAATTTTTCCAAGAGTGGATGGTGTATTTCATTGAACAGATCCTCCGTGGGGACGAAGATGTCACCACAAAAGCTTCATTCTACTGGGGAGGCATCATAAGTGACTACTTCCATGAGCAGTTTATGAATGTGAAGAAGAGATCTAAGTTCTACATGACCTCCTATCTAGTCTACTCAATGGCTGAGAAGAGGCAATACAACAGACTATTTGTGGCACTCGATGATGAGTCAGGTTGAAGATTGAAGGTATATGACAAATATCCCCAGCTACAGTTCAGGAACTTCAAGAAGCAGTACTGCAGGGTGAATGACTCCTTCATCGGCCACATCATTAGGTTACACGGAGGGGATTTTGAGAGAAGGGTTTCTCACAGTGCTTGTGCGTTCTTGAAGCAATAGGCCTTCTTATTTTTACAATACCCCAAATTCACATATATTTGTGCCCAGTGTTTCACAAAAAGGTCGAATACGCTTCCCTGGTACCCCAATGATCGGATTATACTATTAGAAATCTCTCGGTAGCTGCAGCATGTGTATTAAGTCCTTGGTAGTAGACATTTGGCAGGGATCCCCTATCCCTTAGCCTTTGGTCAAGGAATGTACAAATTACAAATTTCCCAATGTGTTGGGAATTTTGAGAAGGAATTGGCGGAGTAACATTTCTGCCTACACACTGCTCACCCACCGGTGGACACATATGGGCATGTAAGAAAGGCATTGGGACCATGGTATGCCCACCTACATCACACTAAATATTTCTAGGCAGATTGTCAATATGACAAGGAGGTGTGTGCAAGACATTACATGTGGATGACCGCATACTTCGTGAGAAGGGTGCAACTGTATCCCATACTAGATTAGGTTGAAGAAGATGAGAGCACCATCATGGATCCCAGATATAACGCAGTCGCTAACTTATCATTGCCTGCAATAGATTGGGATGAGTAGGAGGTCAATGACCTCAATATTGTAACTAAACCAATTATGGCTCGTACTGAAGAATGGGTTAAGGGAAAAGTAGCCCTATTAAAGCAACAAGGGGTTGTCATGACGTATGAAGGGCTCAAGAGTGAGCCTAGTGCCATGGAGGATATCACCGCTACAACTTCAACAGGTAGGACATCTAAATCTCCTCTGCTCACAGGATCAAAGAAGAGGAAAGGGATTGAAGCAGAACAATCTCCAAACCCCAAGGTTTATTCAATGAAAGATTTAGGAGGCCCACCCTCTAAGAGACCCAAACGAACAGCAAGCGCCGCAGAGCAACCAGCAATTCAAGAGGGTGAGGAGGGGAAAACAAATCAACCAAAACCTCCTCCAGCTCTCCCTATCTCCACCACCCTTCTACCTATTTCCTTGGCCATGGTCACCATATCCCCACCTATGGTGGACATCTCAGTCCATCTCGCCTCCTCTCCCCCAGTTGGGCCCATAATAATGGTTGACTCTTCCTTTGTCGTAACTACTCTACTTTCCTCCATTGCCATGTCACCTACTACATCACTCCCATTGGCAGTAGTGACAACACCAATGCCTACACTAGCATTACCAGAGGCTTTCTCACGACCCCTCCAAAATTTCTCAGATCTTTCTGGATCCCACCATTCAAGTTGCCTTAGTGCGATTCCTCGCCAATGCTACGCCCTCGTAACCTCCAACGGGACCACCAGTAATGGAAGCCACAATGTTAATTTCGAAAGAATGGGAGAGGTGGGAGAAAGAAGCCTTGAATGAAATGGAGGAGGAAGCCGTTAAGTACCATGGATACCCAGAGTATGAACACCGGCCAATTGACAGGGCGGTTCGTAAAGAAGAAGAAACAGGGTCTTCCAGAAGTGGAGACGAAGAGAAGGGTACTGGTGGTAGAACCATCATACAAACCTTTGATGATGATCTCAAGGAGGAAATAGCTAGACAATTGAAGCATGATGAAGAAGAGGAAGGAAAGTCACCTCCTAGAGGAGAAAGGCAAGAAGGTGGCAGGACAGCGAAAAATATAAAACTACCTACAAGGGAATAGCAGGAGGATGTGCCACCTCCTTATGAAGAAGGAAATGTAGAAGAAGACAAGCCCAAGGAGCATGTGAATAAGGACGAACAAGTTGAAGAAAGGAAAGAGAAAGGAATTGAGATATAAGAAAGCCCACAGGAGTGATTTCCTACTAAGCCTCCCATCAAACGCCTCATGTTCATCCAAGACTTCGACAAGGAAGAAGGAGACAACACTAAAATGAAAGAAAGGGCTCCCATAGGTGAACAAATGGAGATCGAAACAAGGGAAGGTGAGGGTGATCGAGAATTTCCCAAGGGAAAATCCACTATGCCTGAATGGCTGGAGAAGCAGCTTGAAAATAAAACTCCTACCCCAAGGGATCCTAGAGAAAGACTAGAGGCTATCCTAGCCCGAGCGTAGATCACAACCAAAAAGGAGAAGAAGCCCAAAGTTAGATCCAAAGTAACGATGGATGCTTTTGGGTCCTGAACTGTGCAAATAGCAATGCCAGTGTTAGGCCAAGAAGGAGTAAGCTATAATATCTCCACCATTAACTTGGAAACTGCTACTAGGGAGCAAAAGGTGGAGCACCTCAAGGAGTCTGTGGCTACGGTGGTGCATTTAATACAACAAGATAAAGTCTCAAAAGATGAGCCTAAAGCACAGGTAGCCGACTTGACAGCTTACATCTAACAATGGTCTTCAGCTGAAGACATGCCTACCACATCTGTGGCTCCACCCCAATTGTTGTCTGAGGAACAAATTGACAAGCTGGAAAAAAGAAAGAACCTGGAAAAAACTACAAAGAACTAGTTCTGACAGGTTCTATATGTTGGGAACATGGGTATCAGTCAGGCTGTTTGAAAATCCAACAAGTTCTTTGATTTACAGCAGTCTCTGGAAGGCTCAAAGAAGCTCTGCACTGACTTCCCTGTAATGTATAGGTCCACCTATCCAAAGATCGAGGCTATCCTCCAACTACCAAAAGCCACATGGGAAAGGGACGATCATTGGCTTGAGGATGTGTGGAAGCGGGACTTTGATAACATGAGAGAAAGGTTGGAGCAGGTAATTGATAAGGTGGATCCAGATATTGAATGGGTCAAAGAAGTTAGGGTGGATTGCACTTGATATTTGAGGCTAATGATGGGATATGACATTCCCACAGTGCAAATTGATCCAGAGAAAATAAAGCCCCATTTCAAGAGAAGGATGGAAGACAGGATATCAAATGAGATAACAATGGATTTCATGAGTTTCGTCGCTCACGCCTTCGCCTAGTCAAAGTTGTTTAGAGATCACACCGCCAAGTATGATAAAGACTAGAAGAGGCTTGAGGACAATTCCAAGGAATGGAGTTATCAGGTACTACGGTCCGAGATCATAGAGGTCGACAAACTCCAACAGGTAATTCTAAAATTCATGGAATATGTAGCTTTGAAGAAGCATGAAGGAAACCTTATCATCAGTGAAGAACTTCTAAAGGAATGGCTATAGCAAAAGGATCAATCAGCAAAAGAAAAAATGCTACAATGTTGTCACTAGAGGACGAAATAGGGATGAATACAAAATTGTATTTTAAATTGTAATATATTGGGGGGTTAGGTAGAACCCTGGTTTGTGGTGAATCTTGGCCACACAATGAGATTAAATCTTGGCCATTCGTTCTACTTTTTTGGGCACTATAAATAGGGGGTCTCCTCTCATTTTCAAAGAGAGTTGAGTTGTTGTAAAGGCATGTTGTAGAAATTTCTAATGAAAATACATTGACTTGGTGCATTTTATAAGTTCCTCACATGTTTCATGATTCAATCTCCATTGTTAGATGCTTTATTTAGATTTGCATTGTTGTTCTAGTTATATTTAAATTGCTTGGATAGATTTTAGTAATGTTGTTTCGTGATTATAGAAATTTCTGTTGTGTAGATGCCTTCCTAGTCCATACTTTTTGTTGTTTGTTGTTGATAGATGGTTGTGTAAAGTTAGTCTGGACATGAATTCAAAGTTGCTCCACACTTTTGTCTTTGTTCATGCATGTATATGGTGAATGAATGGTGAAATACTTGCAGACCTTAGAAGATAGCACAAATTTCATGAGACTATGCATTTCTGGTTAAGTGCAATTTTGTTTGAAGGAAGTTGTCCATGGCAGGAACTCCATGATTACTGTTCACAAGTAGTTATAGATCCAGGAACCTCCCCTCTTCCCTTCTCTTTTCCCCCCCTTTTTTTAGAAATAGCCTGTGTTAAGGTTCATTGCACATTGTAAATCCAAAACTTGAAGAAAATATTGAATTTTTAGATTGTTGTCCGAACCTACAGCAAAGTGCACCTTAACTTCCATCTTAGAAACTTCAAATTTTAAGATCCACTCTGCATCCAGCTACGTAAGTCTTCCCTGTGATTAGCAGGAAGATCACATCAAACATCAACTTAGGAGTTCCATGCAAGTCATGACCTGACACTCGAGAGACCTTGGGGATATTTTCAGCAACTTGTTGTTGGAGATTTCCTTTCAAGAGAGGTAGTGCACTTGTGCACTGCCTATGTTGAAAAAGTGTGCAAAAACACCCATCAATAGATGGTTTGGAGATGATTAGGAAATTAAGTTTATTTTTTTGGGAAATCTATGAAAGTTTCAAATCTCAAAAGCGTTGAGCTATAAATGCTTGAAACCATAAAAGTGTCAAAACATAAAGGTGTTTTGGATTGAATGGTTGGGAGATTGTTAGGATTAAGTTCAAATTTTGAGGAAATCTATGAAAGATTCAAATCAAAAAAGTGTCAAACCACAAAAGTATCAAGCCACAAAAGGGTTGAAAAATAAAAGTGTTATTAAAGCACAAAGTGAAAGCATTAAACTATTAGGATGAATACAAACTTAACTTTTTATGAAGGTTATGTCTGATTTTTTGGGGAATAAGGGTTGATTTAGGGGATAAATTTTGGTAGTTTGTTATGGATGCAAAGTTTATCTATGTTGAAATATTGATTTTTGATTGTTTATCATGGGATGGAATCTTGGTTTTATCCTTAGCAAGAGGTATGAATACAATAAGAAACAAACATAGTAGTTAATTTGGATTTTTTAGGGAAATTTGATCTTTAGGCAATAATTGGTTTACCATAGGAAAAAACTTCAAAAACTTGCACAATCTTATAATTATTCAATTAAGAGTGTCAACTTTTTTGGAGCCACAAATATACTATATATCAATTAGTGGATAGATAGAGAATGAAAGGTCATGTACCACCTATGCACCCCTTATCTTGGAGGCCAAATCCTTGCCCAAAGTTAGTTATATCTCCCTAAATTGAAAGTATGATGTGGGTAACATCTCGAGCCTAACCAATATACAATTTGAAACATAAATAGGATGACCAAAATGTATTAGCTAATATATAAAAGCTATCTAGGGTAACCCTCTAAACACCACATGAGTACGTGAGGGATCTATGAACCAAATCCCATCTACAAGAATGGAATCTAAGCACAGATAAAACTCCCTTCACATTGTCTCCTTATGAAAAGGGGCAGGAAGGTTGTGCCAAACACAATTATGGCTACCTTTGAGGTACATTTTTTCTCCCCCTTTATATACCCAATCAGATCCTTTTGGTTGAGGTAATCCCCTAGGGTGATGAAATCAGTAGGCATGCATCCTAATGGAAAGGAATACTAGATGTTTTGATCACCCAAGATCTCACAAAGTGTAAGAGGATAGCATACACACAAATTAGTACCTTTAGGTTCTAATCTAAAATACAAAGAGAGAGTAATGTAGAGTTTTTTATCACCAAGATCCCACAAAACACAAGTGGAGAGAATACACTCTACAAAAATCTCCAAGACAAAGAAAAAAACTTTTACCTTCTAACCAATTTAGTGCAACTAAAACTAGTGAGAAAATAAGACTTTGACAAGCATTAAACCTACACCAAACAAATTACTAGTAGTTTTATAAAATTGGCCTCGAATAGACATAAAAGTTGTCTAAACTTGTTAGAATTAAAAGATTAAAAAAAAAATCCAAAAAAATTAAAATGACAAATAATAGTTAACATAGTGGAGGCAACATTGCTCAAAGTACACACACTGAACCACGAAAGTGACTTCATCAAAATAGAGACACTAAAACATGAAAAGTGAATAAATAATAACATAGGTGACAAATAGAAAATAGAAAAATGTATACCTATTAGAATTCATGAAGACTTTGATCCATGAAGGCAGTGAACTATGGAAGTAGCAAAATACAAAGTGAAGGTGACAAATAAAGAATCTTGCAAAAATAAAATCAAGCAAACATTAGTGTAATTTCCCAAAAAAATAGCAAAAACTTGTTAACAAAATGTAGGACTAACGAAAAACACATAAGTATGCTAGCAAGAAGATAAAATGAAGAGTTTGAAAATGAACGATAAAATCAACAAAAATGGATTAAAAAATGAAAGCATTGAATGACAAGTTGCAAGTGGTAATTCACATGGGCACTAAAATAAATGGTGAAACTAGAAAAATGTGTTGTATGACAAGAACTTCAAAAAAAATAGATTAACCTACAAGAAAATAATTAAAACAAATAAAATAGTGCAAATACCTTATACAAATATAGAAAATAATTAAAATCACAAAAGACATCAAGAAAAGAAAAAAAATGAAATGGTCATAAGCAAGAAAAAACATGGAGGCAATGCAATACGTAAAAACATCACTTCAATTTACAAAAGCATTGAAATACAAAGCTAAGTGTTGAACTAAAACCTATAAGTAAGAAATTCAAAAAAATACTCAAAAGAAAGGTTAGTTTAGGGATGTGGGTCCCACCAAGTGTATCAAAATATGGAATGGAGAAAAAATAAAGCAATGAAACATAAAGAAACAAACACAAATGTTTGCTTCTCTTACCATATTCTTCCTCACCACCTTGGATTGAGCTAGATGAAGAGTCACACCCAATACTCTTGATTTCTTCTCATAGATAAGATTGATTGAGTAGGATGAATATGGTTGACTCTCCAAGACACTAGCATAACATTAGCATAAAGGTAGATGATGAAATGGTCTCTAAGAGGTTCAATTTATAGATTTATGGATGATGGAATGGATGGCTTGGATTGACTTGAAAGATCAAGGATTCACATTGATTGAGAGGATTGAGTTGATATGAAGATAAAAAATGTCACCTTATGAAAGGAGGATTTGAGTGGGACATGGATTGATAGGGAATGAAGGGTGAATATTTTCTTATTTTCATCTAATGGACAAAAATACTCTTTTCTCACACATGTGTGAAGATTTTTGGGAAAGAGAGATGGGACAAGTGTGAGAGATCACATGGGAAAATGAGATTTGACGTGTGATCTCTCACACATGTGTGAGAGATAGCATAGGGTAGTTTGAATGTTTGGGATTTTCTAGGATGGAATGGAGGATCAAGATTTTATTGTAGGTTTATTATGGGTACATAGGCTAAAATGTGGCATATTGTTAAGTTAATTAATCATATATAATACTATGCAAATGATTAGTCAAATTAATTAATCATGGTTAGTAAATTATACAAATTGGGGAATTAAATAAATGTGGTTGTTTATTTAATTATTTAGATGAATGTATAAGGTGAGTTCAAAAAAATTATTTATTTGAATTTAATGATGTTAGAAGAACTATATTTAATAATAATTGTAGACACTAAAAAATGTCCTAAGCCTGTGAGCACCATTTTCCACATTAATTCCCCTTCTTCCCTACATAATTGAATAATTTTAATTATTTGATTATTTCCTAAAGTCATATTTCTTCTATTAATTAAATAATTTCAATTATTTAATTAATTCATTTTTCCTTTTATTCTTCCTTTGATCAATTAAATAAAATTAATATTTATTTAGTTATGTTACTAATTAATCATTTATCTCTATAATTAAATAAATTCTTATTTATTTAATTATTTACTTTCATTTTCATTTTGTAGTTAAATAATTATTTTAATTATTCATTAGTTTTTTCTTCCATAATTAAATAAATCCTATTTATTTAATTATTTCCCACTTTTCCCTCCACTACTAAATAATTTATTTAATTATTTACTAATTTGTCTTTTTCCTTTAATTTTAATTAAATAGTCATTTTAATTAAAAGTCAACTTTCCCTCTTCTTCTATAATTAAATAATTACTTTAATTATTTAATTATTCACTTTTCCTCCTAAATTAATTAATCTTATAATTATTTAATTTACTCCAACCACCTCTTTTTTTGTGTCAATCTCCTCTTTTATCTCAATTAATTTCCACCCTTGATAAGGTCCTTTTAATCTCCACTGTCCATCCTTAACTAAACCCTATTTTAGCCTTAACCCTATTTCATTGCTTCTCAAAACAATCACATCCATTGACCCTTCATTCAAATTTGGTTTTCTATAAAAGAGACCAATCACTTTTATTCCAACACTTCTACCACTATCTTTGATATTTTGTTGTCATTATCACTAGGCTTATACTTGCATACTACAAATTTGAGGGAAAGCTAGCATATAAAGAAAAATGGAGAAAAGCAATGACGGTGATTCAACCATGGCATAGGAATTGTGGTAATATATATTTATTTTTTATGTTTCTATGTTCATTTGTGCTTCATTGTTGGATTAGGGTCCTTAGGGCTTGATTTTTAGGTATTTGGTGGTTGATCCTATTGATTCATGCTTTGTATTTTAATTTTACCTTATTCTACATTGGTGAACCTGACGTGAACTAATCGTATTTGAATAAATTTATGAGAATTTTTTATTTTTTAGGTCTAAAATGCATTTGAAAGAAAAAATGACACATTTGCATGATAGTATGATGCATTCACATGACAGTGTGATGCAATTGTAGTATGAAGCAATGAATTTAATGTATGGCAAGATGCATTTGTAGATTTATGTGCCACATCTGTTGCACAAAGCACTACATTTCTCCATTTTAGGGAAAGATCATCAAATCACTCTACTTCCTATCTTTTTGCGAGACCCCTTTGTTTGTATACTTTCAAGATTGTGTGTCATATATGTGGAACAATGTGATGCATGTGTGTGATAGTGCACCACACCTTATTAGACATCCCATCACAGTCACCAACTCATCTTCCTAAAACAGTCTATTGCATCTGTGACACAGAGTGACACAACTGTTTGATTTAGTTAAAAAGGGTATAAATCTAGAATTTTTCATTTTTTTTCCTTTTTGATTCATTAGGGTAGAGGGTTTTGGTGTTACTAAAATTTGGTTTGCAACTTGTGGCATTCATTGGGAGAAGACATTGTTATCTAGACTACTAATCCATGTCCTTGTAGGGTTTTATGTGTCTTTGATTTTTAAAGTATGAACATTTGGATGTTGGATTTAGAAGGAATCAACTTCTTCTGTGTTTGGTGCTTCTGCACATTTTGTGTTAAACCCTAAGGTTTTGGTGAAATTATCCTCTCCCCTCACCTTCGTGGATCTTGGGTGTAAGAGAAGTCACTATACATCTTATTTTTCTTTTTGTAGAAGGGCTTTCCTTTGGAGAAGTGATCACTCCAAGGGGTATGACCCAAAGTGATTTTTCCCTCAAGCCACTATATAAAAGATTAAGGTGAAAGCCAAGGTCTAATTGGCGAGTACCTTGCCAATAGTGCCAATCTAAAAGGGGAAGTTACCCACATTTATGTGAGGTGTTTTTAGTACCCAAGTAGGGTTGGTTAAATCCTTAAGTGGATTTCTAGGCATTAGCAAGGCATTAAGTCTCTGAGCAATTACTAAAAACCTTATTTTAGAGGCCCATCCTATTGATTGAGTTGTTGGTCTCATTCTCAATGCAAGGGATGTGGATCGCACCCTAAAGTTATTCACCATATGGATCCCTTAAGATGAGAAAAAAATTCTTGGTTTAGCATAAGCTATGCATAGCTTTCCAAGGAGAGGGTGATTGGTTCATCCTTCCAATTATGGAGGCCCCTCCCTGTACTCTTGCAAAGACAAGAGTGTACACACCCATTCAAGTGTTCCTACATTTGAGTCGAAGGATATTCCAAGTTGTAAGCCTAAGATTGATGTTATTGGCTTTGACCTTAGGATTAGGAAGTGTTTGAAGTGTTTTCAATTTGTGATAAGAACAATGTAAATTGGGTTGAATTTTGCCTATGACCATACACTATTTGTGTTAAAATTTTGACAATCACACAACAGCCAAATTTTGTTTTTCAGAGTGTTTGATTTTTTTTCTATCACATTTCAAAATTACCCAAGATGAAAAACCTCTTGAAAACATCCAATTTGAAACCAATAGATCATACACTATATTTTTGAAATAGTACACCACATATACTAGATAGTAAGTCGTAATTGATAAAAAATAGTCAACTACATATGTGAGATAGTAAATTGTTTTTGTGAGACAAAGTGACGCATCTGCTAGTTGTCAAAATTTTAGGGAAATTCTTGTGTAGTCTCATTTTTAGTCAATTCTTGACAGTAACCATACCTTCATATCATAGACTTGCTCAGTTCAGTCTGTCCATTTCATTGCATTCACCTAGGTTACCTTGCATTGCTTAGTTAGTAACCATACCTTCAAATCATAGACTTGCTCAATTCAGTCTATCCATTTCATTGAATTCACCTAGGTTGCCTTGCATTACTTAGTAGATTACCACCCTTTCATTACTTACTTGGTCCCAAGTCATTCTTAGCCATCTACACCTTTCAAATTTCAAACTAGGAAGCTTACCATACCTTTGATCAGTCCATTGTCACATGTCTATATTGTCCTTGACCTTGTCCTTTTATGTATCAATCATCATCATCTAAGTTGGGCCTTCAAACTCATGAGTCTAATTTAAGGTTCACTTTGTCAAATCATCCCTATCCTTTTAGATTTTGTCCTTTTAAGGTCTTGACAGTATGATTTGTTATCTTGAGCTATCATAGCTTACTTAGCATCCTTCTCTTAAATCCAAAAGGTTCATATCTATAGTCCCATTTATCATCCTTTAGTCTTAGTCTCACATTATAGCTTTGGTCATACCATATCTTTGGTCATAGCTCCCATTTTCATCCTTGCATATCTTATCTTTAGTCACACCATAGACTTTGATCATAGTGACATTATCATATCTTAATTTCGCTTATTATCATCTTGCACCCTAATCTTGGTCATAAGTGCATCACCCTTTGGCATTCTTATATCTCAAAAATCCCAAAAACATAGCATAGTTTCATACCCATCATTGCATTATCACCCCTTTAGATTGCACACCCCTCACCAAGTTGCAAGTCTTATATGGTCCAAACTAGGTTACAAAGGAAGAGAAAAGAGATGGAATACACAAACAAAGATCCATCTTTTAATCCAACTAGCAACATACACTTTGGGTTTTCTTCCTCAAATGAATTACCCAAGTCACAATCTAAATTTCCAAATCCTTTTGAGAATTACACATTACAAGAGGTTTAAAGACACTTAACTTAAGAGGAAATTGAAGTGGTTTCCCAAGACCCTAGAGTAGCATACATTGTAGATGAGATAGTAGCAACAAATCCCCAACGATTTCTCATGAAACTTCTACAAAGTGGAACCAAACTCCCTCTCGGTTTTGATGTCAACATGCTTTCAAAATCACAAACCAATGGTGTCACACAAGACCAAGTACATATCACATCTACTTCCAACATTACTACTTCACAATTACATGCTACTTTTCCATTAGGTGGAACAACTCAAAACACTATGACAGTCAACGTGACCCCTACACCAATATTTGGAGCACAAGGTACCTAACCTATGTCCCAACCACCTAGCAACACATTTACCGATCCATTTGCCTCATCATCTCATACTATTGGGATTCCATCTACTCATCCTTTTGCAACATCTTCATCCCAAGTCATACCAGCATTCACTAACACCATAGGTCAAAAACACGCCAAACACCAATCCACCCCAGATGCGAAAGGTTTACATTAGTGCTCCTAAGTCACAACCTTCAATGACAAATTTTACACCAAACATCAATCTGAACTTGGGGCCAAACCAAAACACCAACATGTCCCAATAAGATCTCAATTCGAGTATTCATATATAAATCAAGATTCAAGGGTCTTCTCAACAACATGGCAATCAAAACTCTCATGGTCAAACAAGTTCAAACCCATTGCAATACCAATCCAATATCAATCCTCCATTTGCATCACACACTACACGCATCAACCAAAATCCAATTTTCACTCCTAACCTCCAAAACCAAAATCCATCTTCATCACATTCATTTGGTATTAACCTCCACTCTTCCACCCCAAATATTGGATTGCAAAACATCAACTCAAACATGGGTCATCCATATCACAATGTGATTGCTAATGTTGTAGGCACATCATTATCATTTGTAGAAGTCTTAGCACATAAAATCCATGCACTACAACAAAAAATTTCCAATATGCAAGTATCATGAACAAAGAAAACCTACTCTGTGGAAGAACTATTCTCATATCCTTTTGATAAAATCATATACATACCTCCCTTTCCTCACAATTACATATCTCAAATTCAACAAATATAGGGGAAAAGGAAGTATAATAGAACACATGAGGGATTTTCATACTGCTTGCATAGATATTGCATTTGAGCATACCTACTTAATGAGATTATTTCCAAGAAGTCTCATAGGACAAGCACTTGAGTGGTTTGTCCATTTACCCATAGGAATACGAACATGGAATGAGTTAATAGACAAGTATGTGACACATTTCTCCTACAACATTGAAAATGACATAACCATAGCAACATTGTGTCAAACTAAACAAGAAGGGGAAACCATTATATCTTTCTTCTAGAGATGGAGAAGTATGGCTAGCAAGTGTCCTTGTCAAATACCTAAAAAACAATTGGTACACATGTTTTTCAAAAACCTAATCATAGAATTAAAACACCAACTAAAAATACATTACTACACCGCATTTGTTGAACTTGTTGAGTAAGGTACTACCATTGAGAAAATACTTGTTTCCAAAGGGAAAATCAAGATCTTTAACAAGAACTAAAGTGCCCAAAACACCTCTAATGACAAAAATAAATATTAGGCTTGAAACAAGAATGTCACAAAAAATAGGTTTGTAGATGCGAAGACAATAAACAAAGTTGGCCCTACAGTCACTCTTAAGGGACCCAATGTATCCAATAACCCACCACATATTCCCAATCAAACAACGAATGTGGTTTAGAATAACCAAAGACGCAGACCTCCAAGAAATAACCAATCAAGACGCAATTACACTCCCTTAGGGGAACCTATCGAATATGTCAAGAAGAAACTTTTTCAATTTCCAATGTCATACAACTTCCAAAGGCCAAGCATTATGATCTAGGTCCTTTTAAACCATCTTGGTGGGATGACAATACCTTTCATAACTATCACCACATCAAGGGGCACAAGACCCCATCTTGTCGTCAACTTAAGAATATAATCCAAGACCTTATTGAGAATGGTGTCATATAAGTGGAAAATCCTCAAGCAACCTCTAATAATGACCATACTATCTTCAAGAGTATTTTGCAAGACCACGGAACAAGAAATCCCTCCAGTTTAGGTACCAAGACCAATGACCAAGCCAATTACACCCATGTTATGAATATACCATACATAATATCCAAGCCTTAGATGATAATTTCACTACAATTACAATCAAGAATCAATTAGAGTGTGTGGTTACAACTCGAAGGACTAAGGTAACTCTACAAGGAGCTCTTCCTAAAAAACAATTGAAAACCCAATACAATATTTTAGTTCATTTGGGTAAGACACCCGCACAAATGTCAATCCTTGAGTTACTTTGCATATCTCCTTAACACAAAGCCATCTTAGATAAGGCCTTGCAAGAAACTTCCATACCCACATACCTTAAGGGTAAAAGCAAGAAGTTGGGTACACGAAGAGGGGAAGTTTCATCCAAAAATGAAATCTTGCACAAAACACGTACGCGTTATTAAAAATATGTGTATGCGTTATGCTTCGGGTACCCAAGCCTAAAAAAAGGCGTATGCACTAAAAAACGCGTACACGTTATATAACGCATACACGTTTTATAACACGTACAAATTGATTATTTTAAAAAATAAATACTTTTTAGAAAAGTGTACGCGTTTTAAAACACATGCATTTTGTAACACATACCCGTTTCTAAAAATTATTTATTTTTTCAAATAATCAAGAAAATAAAGAACGCATATGCGTTTTGTAATGCGTATGCATTTTTAAAATTAAAAATTCTCAACCCACATGTTGCCTTGGTTTTAGGCTCGGGAAAGGCTTGGCAATCCGAGCCTTAGCCTTTGACCTGCAACTAAAAAACTAAGGCAGATTGAAGAAGAATGTCCAACTTTGGTGATATAGCTGATGGACTTTTTTTCTAAATCAATCTATAAAATTAAAACCCATTAGAGAACACAATTTCTACTTTCCAAATATATAATTTTTATTAACATTGGATTATGTTTGCTATTTTTTAACTAATTTCTAAGCAAACTAGTCCTTAAACTTGAAATATCAGGCTTTTTTATTTTTTAATAACTTTTTTTTGGTTAAGTTTCTTGTAAAAAAAATTATATGGCATCAAACTTTAGAAAATTCTCCACACAATGAAAAAAAAAATCAAAAAATGTTTAGTTTAGGTCCAATTATGTTGTTCGTACACGTTAATTTTTAAAAACAACAAATAAGGCCAATAAAAATTCAATAAAAAAATATATTTAACAAAAAATTACAAAGAAAATTCCACATCAATCTTCATGTTGTTAGCTCTCTTCTCCCAAAAGGAATTGACAAAATACTTTTATTTGGATCAAAAGTGGTGTTCGTACACGTGCTTAGTATGGTAAAAAAATAGGGACTTTTAAAAAGTGGTTTTTATAGATCCCTATCAAAGATTAATTTCTATAATCTAGGTATTTGAATAATTTACATATTTGGAAACTAGATTCAAAATGCTAAATTTCATATTACTGACTTTTTTCAAGATTCATTGTGTAAGTGCCTCAAATTTTCAGTCCAAGTGTGACAAATTCTGAAAAAACAACAAAAACACTTCCACTTTTCGAGCTTTTTGTGTACCCAACTTCCTGCAACAACCCTTAATGTCAATCAATTCTAGGAAATGGTGGGATACTTAGCTAGCACCCACCACATTACTTTCTTTGACCATGACTTCTTGTTGCAAAATCCTAACCATAACAATCCTTTACACCTTGAAGTCTTTGTCGACAAACATAAAATTAGACGAGTCCTAGTAGATGGTGTAGCAGGATTGAACATTTGTACCTTAAAATTGGTCATGACATTAGGTTTCTCTAAGGCTTGTGTGCATACAATAAATAATATTATCATAAAGGCTTATGATGATGTGTAATGATCTTCTAAGGGTTTCATTTCATTACCTATCAGATTTGGACCTATCATATTGGATACAATATTCCAAGTGTTGGATCTGGATCTTCCTTACAATATCCCCCTCGGTCGACCGTGGATTAATGCTATGAAGTTCATCCCCTCCACATACCACCAATGCTTGAAATTTCCCCATAATGGCATCGAAATCACAATAGTTGGTGATCCCAATCCCTTTTAGTATTGTAACAATTTTAGAGGGACATTCAAACAACAAGTTCTCATCAATCAGGAGAGTTCATCATCCAGGTGGAATCAAAATTTAGCATGTCTTAAGGATGACTTTCCATTTCCAAACATTGACATCATAGTGGATCTGACGGTAGGGTATGAGATGCTATCACTCATGGATGGTTTCTTCGAGTATAATCAAATCAGGATTGCTCTTGAGGATAACATAAGATAGCTTTTACTTATCTATGGGGAACATATTGTTGGAATGTTATATTCCATTTGGTTTGAAAAATGTTGGAGCCATATATCAGCAAGCTATGACTACAATCTTTCATGACTTCATGAACACGATTATGGAGGATTATGTACATGACTTATTAACGAAATCACTGTCAAGGGGTGACCATCTACGAGTACTAGATAATATTTTTAAAAGGTTGGAAGAATACAAGGTTCGATTAAACTGAAAGAATTTTTTTTTTTGGGGTAACCTCGAGCAAGCTCCTAGGATATATTGTCTCTCATAGAGGCATTGAGGTCGATCCTGAGAAAGTGAAGGCTATCATGGACATGCCCCCACCAATGAGCATAAGTCAACTATGCACATTGCAAGGAAGATTGTAATCCATTCAAAGGTTCATTGCTCAATTAGTAGATAAGTGTCAACCATTTCAATATTTGTCATGAAAGGGAGTACCATTCATATGGACTAACCAATGTCAAGAAGAATTTTAGAAAATAAATGACTATCTATTAACATTACCTGTTCTCATGCCTCCCATTGATGGTAAGCACCTCATACTATACATATCAACAACCACATCAGCACTGGGGGCACTATTGGTACAAAACGATCATGACGGAAGAGAAAGATCAATCTACTACATCAGTCGCACACTTGTTGGGTACAAGCTCAATTATAGTCCTATTGAATGTGCATGCCTTGTGGTGGGTTTTTCCACTCAAAAACTTAGACACTACATGTTGAATCACCAAAAAAATCTTGTATCAAATATCAATCCCCTAAAGCATCTCCTTAGCAAAGTAGCCTTAACAGGTTGATTAGCCAAATGGGTCATGATATTAAGTGATTACGACATTCAGTATGTTGAGAAAAAGGCAATAAAAGGACAAGTCATATTTGATCAGCTTGCAGATGCGCCCATGACAATAGATCATCCATTGATATCTAACTTCCCCAACAATTCCATATTCACAATAGATACTTCAATCACATGGAAACTTTATTTTGATGGATCCCACATAATTCATGGTTCAGGAGTAGGGATACTATTTGTTACACCTTAAGGAGATACAATACCAAAGTCATTCAAAATAGCCTTTTCTTGCACCAATAATATTGCAAAATATAAGGCACTACTAAGAGGACTTTAAATGGCCATTAAATGGAAAATCAAGAGCCTTCAAGTCTATGGTGACTCGCAGTTGGTTATTTGATAGGTCAAAGATGATTACGACACAAAGGATGAGAAACTTACTCCCCACAAATGAATGGTTGACAACTTTAAGTAGTACTTTGATGATATCATCTTTTGACAAGTACCCAAAATTTAGAATAAGGTAGCTAATGCAATGGCCACAATAGCATCTCTCTTGGACATCCCAAACAACGTACTATAGTATGAGTTCTTAGTAGAACAGTTGTCGATCCCCACCTTTTATATCCCCGAAACTAAGATGGTGTGCAAAATTATTGGTCCCAATTCCCCTTGGTATAAAGATGTCTACGATTACCTCCATGGCCAATTTATCCCTCTTGATTGTCTACTAATCAATGCAAAACCTTTATTTGTAAGACCTCTAGATACGTCATCATCGATGACACCCTCTACTATCGAAGTTTCAACAACACCCTCCTTAGATTGCTTGATGTTGATGAAGCACAAACAACCTTATGTGAGGTACACGAGGGTATATGTGGAGCTACTCAAGTGGTCCTATTTTAGCCAAGAAGATCATGCAGGCTAGATACTACTGGCCCAAAATGGAACATGATGCCTACCACTTTGTTAAGAAGTGTCAATAGTGTCAAATACATGGAGATATTATACATACACTGACCTAAGAACTCTATCCAATCATGTCACCATGGCCTTTCTCTCAATGGGGACTCAACCTCATAGGTAAGATTCATCCCACCTTATCCAACAGCCATA
Source organism: Sequoia sempervirens (assembly GCA_007258455.2). NCBI lineage: Eukaryota > Viridiplantae > Streptophyta > Pinopsida > Cupressales > Cupressaceae > Sequoia > Sequoia sempervirens. The sequence continues at coordinate 70,099,291 of VDFB02270651.1, forward strand.
AATTCATTATCACAACAACCAAGTAAATTTCATGAAATGGATCGATGCTATCCCTATGACGTATATTACTGGCAAGAAGATATCTAAATTTATCCTCAATTATATCATATGTCAGTATGGCATCCTACAATCCATTATTATTGATAATGGTCATCCCTTCAAGAACCAGGATGTCCGTGAATATGTGAAAAATTCCACATTCAGCGCCAATTCGCCATTCCATACTACCCCCAAGGTAACAACCAACCAAAGCATCCAATAAATTCATCATCAAAATCCTAAAGAAATTTGTCAATGACGTTGGTCATGACTAGCACCTCCAACTCAATCTTTCCTTTCGAGCTTACTGAACTAGAATCTATACCCCCATAGGAGCCACACCATATTCCCTAGTCTTTGGTTTTGAAGTCATTCTTCCTATTGTAGCTGAGTTACCTTCCCTAAAGGTATCCATGCAATGGTTCATTGATGACGAAGATTATCACATATCCAAGTTGCATGAGTTGGAATTGTTAGATGAGTGAAGACAGAATGCATTGGTCCACCTACAAGCTTAATAGAATCATCTTCGTTGTAGCTATAATAGGAAGGTTCTATTCAGACATTTTGACATTGGTGATTTGGTCTTAATGGAGAATCCTAAGAATCAAACAAAGTGAGATCAACTTGGAAAGTTTGAGCCTAATTAGTTGGGTCCTTACATCATAACACCAGCATATGAATTCGGGTGATCCCATATATTGGTTTACATTTTGGCCAAACTGGACATTGAACTAATCTTTTCTAACTAAATCTTCACTTTCGAGCACCTATAGCAGCTAAATCGTGAGGAATTTGAAGATGATGCAAACTAGTTATTTGTGACATTTTGTCTAAAGATCCTAAATATATTGTTTTCAAAAAATTTGGAATCAAATTGCACTTTATTTCCATCTCCTTTGAAAACTAGTTTTTTTCAGTAAACACCATTTTTAAGGAGTGACGCTCACCGTATAACACATAAATTTTTATCCATGAAAGATAAAATTCTATTTTTTTCAAATTTAGATTTGTAACTACAATATCTAGTGCTTCCAATTGGTTTCATAGTGTTTTATTGAATATTTTTTCCTTAATCAAGTTTTTAAGTCAAACCAATTACAATTCAAACATAGGCAAATCGTATAACACTTAACTTTTTTTGTATGTATCGAAATTCATTTTTTTTTTGTTGGATCAACGACTTCAATATTTGGTATACTTATATTTTTCAAAAAAAAAATTGATAACCTTCTATTTATCCACATGTGCAAAATAAAGAGCTTGATTTTCGGTGAAAAACCTACATTCACTAGAAATAAAAAATAAATATAATAATTAAATTAAATTTATTTAAAATTATACTTTTTGGGAAGCTTATAATAAGGAATACATACTTACAAAAAATAAATTTTAAATGAATTCAATTGATCCCCCAAAAGGCAAATCAAAAGTGATTTTTTATCAGCATTTTGATAAGTGTAAAGGAGACTTTGTTATAGGTATGGTTTAAAACTAGCGGGGTTCTATTCAAGGGCATTTGATCTAAGGTATTTTGATCAAACCCTCTTCAATTTGAATGCTTTATATGGAACTTTTTAAGGCTTAAATCATTATATTTTCTAAAAATATGCGATTTCAATAAAAATCAAAATCTCCCAGAAATTGTAAACAAGCTTTGTGGGATCACCCATTCGCTTCTTATTAGATTTCTACTCCTAAAGGAGAACCATTACCAAAGCCTATCAATAGCCTACACCTTCGTAGACACTACATCTAGCTTTTAGAGAGCCTTGTTAAAAAAATCAAAATACAAAAAAATGAAAAATCGGAAAAATTGTCACCTTGATGAAAACCTAGAAAACAGGCATTTTGTGTGACCACAAAAAAAATCAAAACATTGAGAAAATAGTAAAGATAAATAATTCATCCAATATTGAAAACCACCTCGATGGTGCTTTGGATAAGTACCAAGTGAAAACCTAGCAAACAGGCGTCTTGTGTGGTTTGTATTCGCTCCATCCCCTACCATCATTCTATTTGGTTTCTCACCTTCACCCATAATAAATTTTCCTCCACACTTCCTTATGTCATACATTATAATGCTTTGTTGTCCTTCTCATGGCCTACGAATGATTGGCATTGTGTGTCTTTTTCCTTCCACATCCATCTGCAATAAGGCTTATCCAATTCCATTCATAATCATTGATATTATACCTAACTAGGGGAAAGTGCTTGACTGACAAGATTTTCTCAGATCCTAGACTTAGTATTGGAGGTCATCATCACAAAATTCCAAAAAACATCCAGATAATCTTTCAAAAAGCCAAAAAACATTGAAATATTCCCAAAAGTCCAAAAAAATCAAAACATGTCAAAAATCCAAAAAAATCAAATAACCTTCAACATCCCAAAAAATGGTGTCAAATTCCTGTCAATCTAAGTTAGTCGAACTGCAATGTCTCTGTGCATGTTACATAGGCAAGGCCATATTCGATGAGCCCTCAAGGCACTAGGTCAGTCCCTTAGGGTTTTTCAGGTCCATCATGGTCCATCATCATACATCTCATAATAATTTGTCCCTTGCTAAATTCAACACTTTGGTCAAACAACTATCTGAGTCCCAACCAAATCATGAATCAGCAGACTAACTACCCAACTAGTCTTTAGTCCAAACCAATCAATTGCATAATCATCAAATTTCCTATCAACACTTACTAGCCAATCAATGGTCTTATACAAGAGGTGGCATTGTCATAACCCGACTCAATGTTATATGACTTTCCTCATATCTTGAAACCCAATTCGGTCCTATCATTTGTCTTATATAGGATGTGTCATTCCTAAAACCAAACACCATCATTTTTCAAAACCTATCATTCACCTTATACCAGTGGTTGCATGATTGAAACCAAATTTGATATCTTATACGCCATGCTTCATTTCCTGGAACCAAGCATTATCAATCAATCAATAAATCTTATCAATCTCATCAACAAACAAGCATTGGAAAATGATCTATATGGTTGTTGACTCCGTTGGTCCAATTTGTCTTATCTTTTTTATTTATCTTTGGTCATGTTACTATGCACCTCAAGGATGTCCCAAGAAGGATTTAGAGGAGCGATGATGTCTCATGACCTGTTTTATTTTTTATTGTTGTTTGCAGTTTGTCTTGACAAAAATACTGGGGCAACTTGGCTCCTAGTATGCATCATGGAACTCCTTTCCTGTCAAGTGTCTATTTTTCAGCAAAGGGATGACATTGCACACCTTGGTCTATGTCATACAAATGTGTTTATTATCCATTTTTCCATAATTTAACACCCAATGATGATAAACATGAAAGCTTAGCATCTATCAAGCAAAATATCAATCCCTCTTCATTTCATCTAACTCTATGCTAACATCCATCCCCTCCACACTAACATTTCTTCTATTCCCATCCTGATAGCATCTTGTGACACAAAAAAATATCCTGCATACCTAATCATATTAGAAGCATCACATGAATCATCATAAGCATATTAGGTCATCCATATTGCATCAAAAAAAACAAAACATAGATAGCATCCCAGCATAAAGAATCGTCAGAACAACCATATAAGCATCACATGTCATAACCATATATTACCATCCTGCATCCATAAATAATTAGCATACATCTCATTGCATACATCCTCCATAATCATCTCATACCATGAGAAAGAGATAAAAAGAGATCATAAATATCAATGCATTTACATACATATCCATATCGCATCACATCATAATCATAATGCATCCATATCATAAAGTATACAATAAAGGTAAATCAAGTGCATCCATCCATACATCATAACATAGGAAATCATATATAAGCATAAACCATACATTAAATATCCATAATGTGTCATAACATATAGATTCATCTCATAATCATATAAATGCATAACATCATAAGCATCATAATTTATCACATAGAAATATGCATATAACATAGGAACATAAATCATATAATTTCTGCCAAAAATCATGTATCTCACATATATATCAAAAATGGTGTCATAATACAATATCATGATGTCTCTCAAAATGGAGCTGGTAGGCTCAAATAAAAAAAATAGTGTCCAAATACATATCATAAGCAAGACTAGCCCGAGCTACCCATATGTACGGGGATGGTCTAGTGAAGGAGGCATGTCCTGTCATGGCTATGATCCCAAAGTCCTATGTCCTGACCCTAATGGTCAATGATATGGGAGTGTCTAGGTTGGGAGACACCCCCACTACTCTGGGACCTTCTAGAATGTTGCCTACTCTATGATATGCTCATCACCTTAGTGAAGTTGGGCTCACTTTGTGAGGGAGGCACTACCCTCACATAAATGTCTATAATATTGCTCACCCCTGCTAGACCTCCAAATCTCTCGACCCAAATCTGCTACCGAACCATCGATTGTGCTAATGAAATATAGGGCACTCTAATATTCTCATTGTGCCTAGATCACTACCATGTCCCTCTCAGTGATCAGCTTATCCACCTCTGCATGTAAACCCTAGATGTGTGCATCATTTTCTTGATGGCGTGTCTGTAAATCTTCAACCTATGGATCTACCGGCATGTCCCCCTCCACCTCCTCCATGGCCTCTAGAATGGGCACATCTTGGAAACCCTCATCAAGCCCCTCACTCATCACAATGTCCTTGCACTTCAATCCCTCCTCCTCCCTGACATCATCCAACCCCAAGCCCTCTTGCTTTGCCTCCTACATAGGCACCTCTTGCTTTGCCTTAACCCTCAAACCCTCCTACTCTGCCTCCTCCCTAATGGGTGAAAGTTGTTTGATGGCTCTCTGCCCTCAATCCCTCCTACGTCTAACCCTGCCTCCCCTACCTCCATCTCCACCAGCATCTCCCTGGCCTCCGTTATCTCCTTGGCCCCAAAATATACCTCGCGAACCTCTCCCACATCTCTCTACTGGGGCAAGATGATCTAGATCTATCAAGGGAATGAGCCTATGCTCAGCCCACCATGCATCATACTCTACTATGGTACTAACATTGACGACCTCTACATTAGCACCCCACTAAACAAGTTGCAAGGCATCAATATCCTACTCTGCTATCACCACACTTATCATGGGTCCCCATGGTTGAATCTCCTAAGAGGACCTGGAAAACTCAATGGTACCAACGAGAACCCCCCCCTGAGCTGACGAAGAACCCGCTTTGGTAGATATCACTCAACAATATGCTGAGACTATACTATCCTCCTAATAAGGTATCGTGCCTGAAGGAAATATGATAAAATGCTCAGCATCATCTGCCCAAAGGGCCCACTCTTGATACGGTCTCCAAATAAATGAAGCAAGAATGTCAATGGCATGATGGCAATATCCAACGTCACCAACTCTAGTTTGTGTGAATACGCCACCATACATATACACATAAGGAAGTCCTATTCCAAGTTGTCTCAAAATAGGAGGCCGAAACATAGCGATATGCTCCCAATCCCAAACCATAAGCAGCATGGTACCACAACTGATAGATTGTGCCCCTCTATAAGCAACATCATGTAGCTAAAAATACAACATGGCAAGAAGGCATGGCCCCCACACATACACTATCCCATGAGTCATCATGTTGACTAGCATCTCTCCCCATCCAACAGGGAATCTATGTCCTCAGCGATCAAGACACATAACACCATCAATGATGCTACAAAGAACCAAGATAAATCGCTCATATCTCTCAGCTAGAGCATCCCACTAAATCTCGTACTCCTCAACTCTGAGCTCTACAATATCCTCATGCTATAAATCCCTCTGAATAGTAGCAAACCCATGATCAAGATCATATTCTACATGATCTCCATGAATAGGAATCCGTAGAATCCGCCATACATCCTCTAGTGTCACAGTCACCTCTCTTGTGGGTAAGTGAAAGGAGTTGGTCTCTAAGTGCCATCTATCAGCTAGGGTAGTCAGCAATCCCATGTTATCCCTAATAATGGGCATGAACGCAACACAATATAAACAGAGGGCATGCAGTTGATCCCTCTCATTATCAAGCATCTAATCTCACAACCTAAAAGTAGATGGATGAATCTCTTAGGTGTAGATGGGATCGTATCTCACCTATGATCACAAGTAAGCACATTATGTCAATTGAAAAATCTAAGCAAACCTATTCAACCTTGATCACAGAGAATCTTTTATCCAAAATTGGCGAAAAAAACCTAAATAGTCAAATGTGTCACAATGTCTAACACATGCGACTTAGTGGTCAAATTTGTCACACATTAGCATATGAGACTTACAATTTTATGTGTCACACGGTCAAACAAATGCATCGCACAAAGCACTTGTGGCATACAAACCATCAATTGTGTTGCACAAACGTGCATGGATTGTTCCCATCCACAAATGTGACACACAATATCACATGTGTCATTCCATACTACACTTGTGTTGCACGATTACACATGTTTCGCACCTAGCAATTATGTCACAACACATATGATTGAATCTAACTTGCAGATGAGTCACACTGGGAAAATGCAGCAAACTGATCCCCAATTGTGGCGATTGTTACAACAGTTGTAGTACACAAAGTGCACCACATCTGTTTTCCCATGTTGGAGCACTAAAAACTACCAAAAAATGACAAAATCATGAGGAAAGAAAGTGATACATACCATGTCCCTGAAGCCCTCTGGTCATCTACAGGTCTGAGCTCTGAATCCGCAGTGCAAGGTGTGTGGTACAAGCGACATTCTAGCAGCAGCTTCGTAGTAAAATCACACTCAAAACTCACTATTCACTCAGGTTAAAATGCACAAATGACCATTTTACCTCCCAAAAACAAATTTATACCCCCCTAGGGTAGGGTTTTTATTGGATGCATCGAATATTGAGCCTAAACCCTAACATGTTGAAACATAGATTTTAGGAACCCAAAATGCTTGCTCTCGTCCTAAGTTTTTTCACCTAGAAAGAGAGATTTACGTCCTAAAATGCTTATGTGACATTCAAATTAGGACATGTGTGATGTAATGTGATGTAAATTAATTTAACTAAATGTAATAGATTAATCTAAATGACTAAAAACGAATGCAAAAGTAAGATTTATGCTTTGTTTGAGAACACAGTGTGATATGCAGAAATGAACTAGAAACAAATGCAAAGCTAAACAGAAATGGGTGAAACTTGAAGTGTGCACCTAGAATGTGGATGGAGATTGGGAATCTCTTCTAAAACACTGTTGATGCTGATTTTTAGGCCAGGTGGGACTCATTCGCCATTCTAGGCGAATCAATCCCAGTTCTACCAAAATGTACTAGAGCCCGTTTTTGATAAAAGGGTACTCAAAATTGTAAAAATCCAAAAATTGACCTTGGGGTAGGACTCATTCGCCACCCTTGGCGAATGAGTCCACTTTTGAATTTTTTATTTTTCAAAAGTGGGTTCTGAGGTTTCCGATCTGCACTTTGATGCCCTACAGGTGTCTGCTTCTGAAACTTTGATTTACAGGTATGAAAATGACTTTTTGTTGATGATTTGACTTGAATGATAGGAATAAGGCTTGGATGACTTTGAAATGAAATCTTCAATGATCCTTAAGTTTCCAAAGGGCCTAAATCTTGTAATGATGATTGATCTTGGATGTCTGCAGCAATACATGAAAAACCAGCCCTTGAATACTTTAGAATGCTAACTTGAAGATCTTGCTTGACTTGTAATAGAAGATGGATGATGAATTGATGATGAGAGGTATAATAATGAGATAAGATTGATAGATAGATCAAAAATGGAGATAAAAACACTTATTTATAGTTAATTGTGCCTTAGTACTCATTTATACTACATCACAGGCCGACATGAAGTGAAAATAAACTTTAAATTTCACTTTTTCCCGCTCAAGGGTCAAAATGGGGCCAGATAGGACTCATTTGTCAAGCATGGTGAATGAGTCCCACCTTGTTGGGACTCATTCGCCAAGCATGGTGAATGGGTCCCATAGGGGCCATTCTGACACCTATGAAGCTTAGGAGATAGGAAATAAGGTTTAAAATGTTATCTTGTCGAGTGTTTGATCAATTAAGGCCTCGGGATGCACAATAAGGGTAAAATAGGACATGTTAGTGATGATGTAAATGTAAAATAGGGCTTGGAACACATAAATCAATGTGAAAGTGTGATTAAATACACTTTACAACACTAAAATAAGGTCCACATAGCCTAGCAAGGCACAAGAATCAATGTGAATGTGCAAGACACATTGCAACACTAATTTAACATTAAATTTAAGTTAAGAACCTTCTAGATTGATGTAATAATGTTATTAAATATGTTTTATAATATTGAATTAGGGGGAAATAGGTTTATTAAGTCTAGAAAATCATGAAAGCATCTTACAAGACTTTACAACACCTCTACAAGACATCAAAAAACACATGTTATTTGATTTGCAAGGGTCCAAGACCTAGTGTGGAAGCATAAAATACCTCACAACACTAAATTAAGACTTCATTAAGTCCAATTAATCATGAGATAATCCATGTCAAGCAAATGGTACAATTTTTGATGGCACATTAAGCCCCCACTTTAGTGAGAGAAACTTGCTTCCTCACACTAAAGTAGCCTTTCAAGAGAGATCCACATATATGCCAAGCCCCCAAGATACAAGATCATACAAAGGCAAGATAGAAAGAGAAATGAGATGGAAAAAGATGTACTCACTCTGGGGCCACGGAACTTTGGGTCGTCCGCAAGGTGAGAAGGCCCAAAACATTGAAAAAAAAAAAGGAAAAGAGTAGCATACGCTAGTTGGCATGTACTCACAAACAAATAGAAAAGTGGCTATGGGGAAAAGTCATGTCACTAGTTGGGCTTCCCGCTCAACCATGCTAAATCTATACTCATTTGATAACTTTAGCAAGGTGCCACAAAGCCAAAGAAATGTAAATGCAAATGTTGGTTTTTATAAAACAAGCAAAATAGGATGGCACCACAGGCATGCAAGTTGTGTTATGCAAGGTGGTTGAATGAGAATTTTATGTGTAATAATGTTATGTGTAATATGTTCAAAGGAGTCTTATTCAGTTTATGCAAGGTCAGTCACTTAGGGAACATTATGTCTAATGTCTCCAAAAGAGGACCAATCAAAGAATAGTATATTCACAACTTAGGGGATGCAGTGTGTCACATCAAACCATAAAGAGGAATGCAATATGTTGAGATAGATCACACTTATGAAGGAAATCATACCCAATGTCATCCACAAAGTGAAAAACACGGCATATAAATGACAAGGCTACACTAGGAACCAAGAATGCAAATGAAATAATGGTAATGTATGCCCCCACTTTAAAGGAATTGCTACACATCGTTCTGTGAGAAATTACTTTAAAGTGGAGAAGAAGAAAAATGCAAAAATAAAACAAGACACGAGAGCCAACCTGGAAAGCTCTATGCCAAGTCATATGTTTCGAAGGTAGGTTGTGTCATGTCAAGGAAAGTTAAAATTAAAGAATGGTTGTATGTCATGTGCAAGTCAATCTTAAGACATGTTGTTCACATCTCAAGCTTGCTCTTATATGTTCATGAAAATTTGACGAGTAGTCGAAAGAGACAACGACAAGTGGCATGCAAGGGATAAGGTTGTCTAACCCTTTTTCCCCCACTTAGTGCAAGACAAGGGTGAGCCTAGGATGGATGAAAGGAAATATCAAATAGAAGAATGAGGTGTTGCCACACAAGGAAGAGCACCACAATCCTTGAGAGTTTGAATGCTATTGTTGTGAAAATTCTTTGATGAAAGTGAATAGAAGGGAGATGCCCCTATATTTTTCTTGAAAGAGTATGATATGTTGGGTTTGTTCATGTGTTCATTATATCCATGTGTAGGAGGAAGGTTGTAACCGATACCATAAAAATCTTCCAAGTGAGATGAAGGGGGTGTGTGTTTGCGAGAAGGATTGGTTTCTTTGCAAGGACACAAATCCTTTTTAATGTGAGGTGCCATTGCTTCATGAGGGATGGAAGTAATATTGCCCCCATCACCACCATGAGGTGACTTGGTAGAACTAAATTGAGCAAAAGGAATGCAAGGTTTTTTGGATTGAGAGTGGGATATTGCACACCCTCCCTTAAACGTAGGTGTGAAACTCCAATCACTACTAGGGCTTGTGTTTGAAAATGAATTGTTTGTATATGACTCTTTGGACCATGAGGGTGAGATTTTGGAAATATTATGGGAAGAAGGGGTAGAATCTAACGACCCCCAATTATCACAAAAGAGTTTTGTTGTAGGTGTAGAATTAGCATCGTGTATAGGTTCAAGTTTTGATCAAGGAATGAAAGGATGAAGGGAGTTGGAAGTGTTGTGATGAGTTGACACATAGCTTTTCTCATCTGCATCAACCATGTATATCTTGTTGTTGGATCCAAACTTCATAACACAGTGAAGGGTAGATGGGACTCGTTTCATAGCATGAATCCATGGTCTCACAAGGATAAGATTGTATGGAAGGGGTTCTTGCATGATATGAATAGAGGTAGACAACACTACAGGTCTGACCTCAATAGGTAACGTTATCATCCCAAGTGGTTGCCTATCAACATTGTCAAAGCCACAAATATGAACATCATTAAGTTGGATGATATTTTTGTCCATGCCAAGTTTATGTAGGAGATCAATGCTACAAACATTAATCTCTGATCCATTGTCGATGAGAGTGTTCCTAACTAGAGTGTCATTAATGATCACCTTTATCATTAAGGGATCATTTTTGTTTTGAATCTCAAGTGAGGGTAATTCGTGTTTAGGGAATGTGGTTTCTGACTAGGTGGCTTGCAATGGACGAGGGGAGGATGTTACATGATGTGGTTTTATGTAATATTGGATATCTTCCTTTTGTATTTCTATCATTTTGTGAAAGAGAAGTTTGATTGTTGGTGAAAGTTGAATAAGCTCCCATACAGATATATTAGCAGGAGCCTTTTTAAGATCTTCAACACTAGGCACTTTGTGAGAAAATGTAATGATGTAGGAGTGCTGTGTGGTCCTCTAGATGTTAGAGTCACTAAGTTACAACTTAGTGGCTGCAAAACATTGTTATGAGTAGATTGCATGATGGATTTCAAGACAGTTCTGAATTTTTTATGTTTTTCACTAATGGAAGGTGATTTAGGAATCTCACTAATTAAAGGAGATCTTACTTGTGTTGTCATAACCTCAAAAATTTTGTCTTGATTGGAATGATATATTGGTGAAGGGGATTATAGTGCCACTTGATTATCATCTCCTAAGGAAAAGGTAGTGGTTGAAGGATGTGTGCCCATGGTCATATTGTTTTGCATTATGATATTCTCCCTAGGAGAAGAGTTGTTAGAAGAACTACAAGCCAAATGTTGTTCAAAGTTTGGTTCTTCTAAAAGAACTCCATTGCTAGTAGGGGAATGATCAATGGGTGAAGATTGTTTATCAAGAGCGGTTTCCCTAGGTGAAGGGGGGCAACTAAAATATTCATAACCTTCCTCAATCAAAGCATCTACTTCATAACTATGAGAGACACTAGGAGAAGGGAAAATGTTATTATCATGATTGCTTATGTTTAAGTTATCTTGTTGATCAATGTATTTTCCATTAAGAGAGGTAAAAGGAGAGAAACAACTTAAATTCTCAACACTCTCATTGATTGGTTCTTCCATTACTAAAATATCTTCTTTACCAATAGGAGAGATATTAGGAGAAGAACAAATATGATTGTGATGAACGGACAAACTTGTAGTCTCTTTCACTAAAACACTCTCATAGGGAGGGGATAGGAAGTGTTTCTTAACATATTTACATATGCAAGGTACAAGCATTGTTTGAATAAGAATGAAAAGCAAATGTAACCATTTCATGCAATGTTTTAGCAATAGGAACAATGTATATGCAAAGGTACAAAACATTCTTATCCAATATATGAAAGATTTGAAGAATGCAAACAATGTACATGCAAGAATGAAAAGCACTTTTAACAAACTTATTTAAAGTTTTAGGAATAGAAACATTGTATATGCAAAAGTGAAAAGTACTTTTATCAATGTTATGCAAAATTGCAGAAATGGAAACATTTTCAGATCTAATGATGCTTGAAATTGAAGTGATTGGAAAGATGACTATCTTAAATTGATGTTTTTGAGATAAATGCCTAAAAGAAATGCTCCAGAAACCTTCCATACTTATACTATATGATACTAGGAGGCTTAGGAAGCATAAAAATGAGATTTCAGATGTTGTTTCAGTTAGTGAAAAATTTGTACAGGGATTGATTCGCCACAGATGGTGAATGAGTCCCAGTAGGGGTGTTTTGCAAAATTTTCAGAAATTATGAATGGTTTGTGATGTGTGTGAGGTTGTAAGGTGCAGATCTAAGATGGAGTTGCAGAATTTCAAATATTTTTAAGGAAATTGTATGCAAAAATGCAAACAAAATGAGTGCAAAATTGAAATGAAACAATGCATGAAATGAGCGATTTGAAAGGAAATCTAGGGAAATGCATGCTATAGAAATGTAACTAACTAATATATATACAGGTTAAGGCACCAATCAAAAGCCTAAAATCCAATGTCTGAGATCTGGAAAATGTTGTTTTAGGTGCCAGAAGGGACTAATTCGCCCAAGGTGGCGAATGAGTCCCAGTAGGATCCTTTTTCAAAAAAATTAGCAATTTCAGGCAGATTTTTATGAATTATGAGAGCCAATACACAGACTAAAATAAAAAATGCAAAATTTCAATGAATCTAAATGAATTTAGATGCAACAAATGCAACCTAAATGCACTTTACAAAACTTGAAACCTAACATGTAAATGAATTCATGCAAACCCTAATGCAAGATCAATGCAAGCTAGATATAAGATGAAGGACTCCAAAATCAAACAAGAAAGTATTCTAAAAGTGGAGTTCGCCAAAATGAAACATAGATTTTAGGAACCCAAAATGCTTGCTTTCTTCCTAAGATTTTTCACCTAGAAAGAGAGAGATTTAGGTCCTAAAATGCTTATGTGACACTCAAATTAGGACGTATGTGATGCAATGTGATGTAAATGAATTTAACTAAATGCAATAGATTAATCTAAATGACTGAAAATGAATGCAAGAGTAAGATTTATGCTTTGTTTGAGAACATAGTGTGATATGCAAAAATGAACTAGAAACAAATGCAAAGTTAAACAGAAATGGGTGAAACTTGAAGTGTGCACTTGAAATGTGGATGGAGACTGGGAATCACTTCTGAAACACTGTTGATGTTGATTTGTAGGCTAGGTGGGACTCATTCACCATTCTAGGTGAATCAGTCCCAATTTTTCCAAACTGTACCAAAGCCCTTTTCTAATAAAAGGGTACTCAAAATTGTAAAAATCCAAAAATTGACCTTGGGGTGGGACTCATTCGCCACCCTTGGCGAATGAGTCCACTTTTGAATTTTTTATTTTTCAAAAGTGGGTTCTGAGGTTTCTGATCTACACTTTGATGCCCTATAGGTGTCTGCTTCCAAAACTTTGATTTATAGGTCTAAAAATGACTTTTTGTTGATGATTTGACTTGAATGATAGGAAGAAGGCTTGGATGACTTTGAAATACAATCTTCAATGATCCTCAAGCTTCCAAAGGAGCTAAATCTTGTAATGATGATTGATCTTGGATGTCTGCAGCAATACATGAAAAACCAGCCCTTGAATGCTTTAGAATGCTAACTTGAAGATCTTGCTTGACTTGTAATAGAAGATGGATGATGAATTGATGATGAGAGGTATAATAATGAGATAAGATTGATAGATAGATCTAAAATGGAGATAAAAACACTTATTTATAGTCAATTGTTCCTTAGTACTCATTTATACTACATCACAAGCCAGCATGAAGTGAAAATAAACTTTAAATTTCACTTTTTCCTGCTCAAGGGTCAAAATGGGGCTAGATAGGACTCATTTGCCAAGCAAGGTGAATGAGTCCCACTTGGATGGGACTCATTCGCCAAGCATGGCGAATGGGTCCCACAGGGACCATTCCAACACCTATGAAGCTTAGGAGATAGGAAATAAGGTCTAAAATGCTATCTTGTCGGGTGTTTGATCAATTAAAGCCTCAAGATGCACAATAAGGGTAAAATAGGACATGTTAGTGACGATGTAAATGTAAAATAGGGCTTGGGACACATAAATCAATGTGAAAGTGTGATTAAATACACTTTACAACACTAAAATAAGGTCCACATAGCCTAGGAAGGCACAAGAATCAATGTGAATGTGCAAGACACATTGCAACACTAATTTAACATTAAATTCAAGTTAAGAACCTTGTAGATTGATGTAATAATGTTATTAAATATGTTTTACAATGTTGAATTAGGGGGAAATAGGTTTATTAAGTCTAGAAAAGCATGAAAGCATCTTACAAGACTTTACATCACCTTTACAAGACGTCAAAAAACACATGTTATTTGATTTGCAAGGGTCCAAGATCTAGTGTGGAAGCATAAAACACCTCACAACACTAAATTAAGACCTCATTAAGTCCAATTAATCATGAGATAATCCATGTCAAGCAAAGGATACAATTTTTGACAGCACACATGTATACTCTAGAGGTCTTGGAACTTAAACCTTTTGCTATAAACATGTTGTGCATTGGTAGATTTGCTTATTGGAATAATTTTTTAAATTTTTTGAAACTGTTTCAAAATTTGCAAAATTTTATGAGGGGGCATAGGTCTATCCCGTCTTCACCACGACACACCAAGGCATGTATTGAACTAGATTTCTTTGTTCTTTGATACAACATTCAGGTCACTTCATATCGTATCAAAGAGGGGCAAAATGTAGACACTGAAAAACGTCTTAAGGCTGTGAACGCCATTTCCACATTAATTCCCCTTATTCCCTACATAATTGAATAATTTTAATTATTTGATTTTTCCTAAAGTCATATTTCTTCTATTAATTAAATATTTTTAATTATTTAATTAATTCATTTTTCCTTTTATTCTTCCTTTGATTAATTAAATAAAATTAATCTTTATTTAATTACATCACTAATTAATCATTTATCTCTATAGTTAAATAAATTCTTATTTATTTAATTATTTTCTTTCATTTTCATTCTATAGTTAAATAATTATTTTAATTATTTAATTATTCATTAGCTTTTTCTTCCATAATTAAATAAAATCCTATTTATTTAATTATTTCCCACTTTCCCTTCACTACTAAATAATTATTTTAATTATTTACTAATTTGTCCTTTTCCTCTACTTTTAATTAAAAGTCAACTTTCCCTCTTCTTTTATAATTAAATAATTACTTTAATTATTTAATTATTCACTTTCCCTCCTAAATTAAATAATTTAACTATAATTATTTAATTTACTCTAGCCACCTCTTTTTTTGTGCCAATCTCCTCTTTTATCTCAATTAACCTCCACCCTTGATAAGATTTTATTTCGTTTTAATCTCCACCATCCATCCTTAACTAAACCTATTTTAGCCCTAACTCTATTTCCTTTCTTCTCAAAGCAATCTCACCCATTGATCTTCATCATTTAATCTTGGCCCCTCATTCAAATTTGGTTTTCTATAAAAGAGACCTATCACTTTCATTCCAACACTACAACCACTATCTTCAATATTTTGTTGTCACTATCACTAGGCTTATACTTGCATACTACAAATTTGAGGGCAAGCTAGCATAGAAAAGCAAAATGGCGAAGACCAATGAAGGTGATTCAACCATGGCATAGGAATTGTGGTAATATTGCTTTATTGTTTATGTTTCTATGTTTTTGATAAGGTAAGTAACAGGGTGTTGTATCCATCACATGAAAAATCCCTCAGGGCCAAAAGAAGCTAGTTCAAACCAGGACATGAACTAGGAGAAGAAGCAAAGAACAAAAGGGAGCCAATCCCATTACAAATAAGAGCCATTAGGGCCCGGAAAAACAGGCCAAAATGCCACACACAAAAACAGTTGTCGAACAACAAATGAGGACTAGACAACCCCAGAACCTAAGGGGACTAATCTAACTCCCTTAACCCTAGGCCGCAAAGAAGCGACGGATTTGGGAAGTCCCTTGTTCTTCCTCTACACAATAGACCAAGAAGACTCAGAATTGAAGTCCACTAAGTGAGGCAAGAGGAGCAGATCCTCAATAGCCACCACGGGCAAAGAGCCACCACGCAGCGAGGGAGTCGATAGCATAGAAGAGGAGTCAAGGGCAATCAAAGGACCAGTAGAGGTGATCAATGAGGGACAGGCAGGCTCTGCCTGAACATCAATAGTAGTTCAAGGCAACAATGGTTCCACGGAAGGGATAGCTGGAATAGGAGTCTAGCAAGACTCAAACTCCTTGGAAGCCAAGGAAGGGTCGCCCTCCTCAGAGGAACCTTCCAAAGGGGGAGAACCAACCGTGAGATGGTCTATGAGAGCATCCTTCCACCAGGTAGTAGCACCCTTGCGGCGAGCAAAAGGTTAACCAGAGGCCAAATGACCAGTGGAGAAACACATCCTACACCGAAAGGGGGGGCCCTTGTAGTCTAGTAGTTGGGTCAAAGGTCTGTCCTCCACCAATAAGACCACATCACCATGGAGAGGTTTGGAGGTGTCCACATCAACTAAAATATGAGCCACCGTAGTATGCCCTAGATCCCGAGTTATAGAGTCCACCTTCATAAAGCTACCAATGGTGTTGCCAATAGCCTCATAACAAGAATCCTTCCAAAACTGGAGAGGAAGATTCGACAGTCAAACCCAAACTAGTATGATATTCAGCGACTCTATAAGAGGATTGAAAGAGCAAGACCAAGGCCTGATGAACGGCGAATGAATGCCCCGCATCCACCCCCTGACCAGCACACAATCCTGCTCAGCTGAAGAGACAAAGGTTGCTAAGAAGAACCCCCTTGCACTGGGATAAAGATCAATCTACCCATGGTCCTTAGGGCTTATGTTTCTATGTTCATTTGTGCTTCATTGTTGGATTAGGGTCCTTAGGGCTTGAGTTTTAGATATTTGGTGGTTGATACTATTGATTCATGCTTTGTACTTTGATTTACCCTATTCTATAATAATAAATATTTAATATTGGAATGATTAAGATAATTAATTAAATAAATTTATTTAATAAATTAGGGATTGCAAAAATGTCGAATTAGGATTATTGACTAAAGGTGAATTTTAGATGTCTACACTATCCATTTGTGTTGGCTATTGGTTCTTATTCTACTATTTGATTGTACTTTGAATTTTTTGATATAATTTAGAAGTATTTATTTTTATTTTTAGCTTCAACTTTGTAATCACGCTACTTATAAAGCACCAAACATTGTAACTTTCTTTAAGTGTCTTGACTATGCAATCTAGAGGGTATTCATACAAAACACACTTAACTTATAAAGTGTCATCACATGTACTTGTCTTAGGGGGCTTAAATGTGGGTACTTTATAATCAATAAACAAAGAAGAGTTTCAAATCTAATGGGAGAAAATCTAAGTCACTAACAAGTATATCAATTCATCCTTTTTGTCATAACCTTGCAAAGAGGGAACTATAAGTCATGAAAAAATTACATTGTGAAACATTATCGATGGATTTAACTCGTGCCCCATCATTATGGGCTTGCTCCTAAACTTGGTAATCATTGGTGGAAGCAATTTGGGCTAATAGAAATCATCATGTCCTATATTAATCAATCTTAGTGTTATTTACCACACATTGTGGGCCCTCTCATGCATTGAGTGCCCTTACACCCTTTAGATCATAATTTGGGAGATTAGTCGATATCCCAATGAGCCTCCATTCCTTAAAGATGTTGCTATGTACAATCTTCTAACATTTGTTGATTCTTAGAATTCCCCTTATGATGATATAAAGGAGGAGCTTTCTTATTAGGAAAGTCTTGAATGTTGTGATGATGAAGAGACTTCACCTGATGCTCCTACACCTCCAACATTGGCAACTTCACCACTTGTTCACACTCAAGAGTGTGGTGTGGACATATTATGGAATGAGCAATATAGTCACATGAGATGCATCATGATTCCACCACCACTACCTATTACTAACAATGCAAAGTTCAGAGTCACTTCACTAGGAGCTTCCAATAATTTTTCATAGTATGACATATTGTGGGATGAACAATGTAGTCACATAGCATGCACTAAGATTCTACCTTCACCTGTTGCTTTTATAGAGTTTAGATATGCTTCACTAATGATTTCTAGAGATCCTTTGCAACAAAACGCATCATGGGATGAGTAATGTAGTCATGTGGTATGCACTAAGATTTCACATTCATATAATACTTTGGCCCATGTTACACATGTTTCCACATGGTCTTGAGTGGTCATCTTCTTCAATTTGGTATTTGACTTCTAATTTGATATTGTCATGACTTGTCACCAACATGAAGAGAATTGCACAAATTCTAAAGAAGTATAACTTGTGATTTCTTCCCTTATTTTATTTGGATTGGACAAACCTTCTATATGCACCTATGGGTCTACTACTACCTATGGGAAAGAATATTATTCGACATGCATGGATCTTCATCAATCTTGAGTTTCATCCCTCTACTACTAGTGCAAGAGGCAAGACACTTTTGGGGGCCTCCATCTTTCATGCCCTTGGGAGGGAGTTTTCTTCTATGGAATTTCTTTTCTTTTGGGGGTTACACTCTTTATACCTTTAAGTTCTTTCAAATTATACATGGGTACCCCATATGGCTTGTCTTACCTAAACTCATTTTTTCAAATAATTTACACTCAAGGATGTTGATGTTGTAATTACATAATTGCACCTAATATTAAGTTTACTTACATAATTCATTTATTTACTCAGATAAATCGAAAAAGAATAGCACATAGTAACTCCATTGATTAATGGGATTCATTGTCACATCTACCTATTTTATCTATAATCAATGGTAGTTAGATTCCACATCTCCCTCATCAAAATGAATCCACTTGACAACTCCACTTTTATATATTAAGTTAATTCATAGATCACTATGGCTAATTGGGCATTTGTCAACTTGGTGTATCCTAGAGTACATATTATAGTTCATTTGTTTTGTTGTATACTCACTTTAAAGATAGACATTGGAATGTTGTTATTCTCATCTTATTATATTTGAATTAGTGTCATCTTATTGTCTTTGTTCCTAAGGAGATTTAGATATTGAAAGTTCTTAATAAATCTTTTACTTTGAAAAGGTTGTTAGAACATTCTACTTCAAATAAAAATCCATTATTGGGTGCAAATGTTAGGTTTATTGAAGCCATATATTTCATTGCCTATTTTGATAGGATTGAATTTATAGTGTGCAATGTGGGAATGTAGTGGATACATGTATAAGATGGGGCAATATGCGTGAGAATATATAACTGGGGATAAATAATGTTATGGGAGAATGAGCCCCACTTTGAAAAAAAATTATGTAATTTGTCCTTATGTAAGTTTATTAAGCCATTCTCTCAAATTGAGCCTAAAATTATATGAAAATTAACAAGGATATACAAATATACCATAATAAATAATAGAAATGTGCGTCCTATCAATGTTATGCAAAATATAATAATGTTTTAATGTTTTTAAAATACTATTAATGTAATCAAAATAAAATAAAATCTTAAATACTACATATTTGAAAAAAATTGAATTCTTCATCAAATTAATTTAAAATCATTTTGAATACTATTTAGAATTATTCTTAATTGTTTAATAACACTAGATAGTTTCAATTAGTTAATGTTGTACAATTGTAACAAATAGAGATTGACAACATCTCTAGTATATGTGAGACGAACTAATTTCTAGTTAACATTAGCTAAATTGGCTCAAATTTCTTCAAACTATGGGAACAGGGCTTAAATTTGATGGTCGTATGACCATATTTAGAGATTTTTGCCGTAAAATACAATCAAAATTTTAAGAAGATTGTATTAGATGAAAGGAGAGATTTTGGATAGAGTGTCAAAATTTATATAGAATTATAATGATTTATATATAATTTTACTTACACTAAGGTATATCATAATGTTTTAAGGGCACCTTTGAATAGATAACGGTCATTAAAAAAATTGTTGACAGGCAAGGTCAACCGTCAAATTTAAGCCGTGTATGGGATAGTGTAAATCACTCCAAGCACTATGGAATGAATCTCTACCTTATAGATTTAGAAATTTGATAGAGTCAAACCCATAGTCCAAAAATCTTGCATACCATAGTCAAACCCGTCAAAGCAAAAGCAAATGATTGCTTACAAACATGGATTAATCTGGCCAAAACTCATAAAAGCGCATGATCACATGATGCAGCTGTTCTACATACCAAGTGCAACGGGTAGATGTATTGGTCAAAATCCAGCGTACACATGTAGACTGTAGCATGCTTATCTTTAAGTTCTGGTTGGCATTTTGGCATTGGCAGAGACTACCCATTTTACAACAATCAAGACCGGATAATAGCAAGAATTGCAAGACCCTAAATGGCAAATGCAACAACACTAAAAGATCCTCTCATTTTAGAACTGGTTTTATGCAAGTCTATCGCAGCTGCGGCAAGACATAATGTGGACTGTGGAGGATAATCCTGATGTTAGGAACATTCCTTACCAGCTGAACATTTTACTGGCAAAACATAATGTTCAAGACAACTCGCTACAAGGTGCTAGTTAATAAAGTTGCCGAACAATCCGCAACGCATATGTCGAAAGTTCTTCATGTGGATATTGAAGAAGATTATTAGTGTTTTAAGGATCGAGACTCAGGAAACGCAATTTGAGTTGCTTTGCAGGGATTTCGTGAAACACAATGGCCTACAGTTGCTAGGCACCACAAACACTTGGTTCTTCGTAACAGCACTAATTTCTTGTCTTACTGTGATCCCTCTGCACCTCAAATTGGCGTATTCTCAACTCCCTAGATTCCCTAGCCAACAAAATTAATAGTAATATATGGTCCAGAAAAGCCCTATAAATAAAGAAAGACCCTGCCATTATGAAGTCATTGTTTTTTTGTGTTAACAGGAGGTTGGAGGCTGGAGGCTAGAGGGAGGTCTGACAGGATAAAAAACATCCTAATTTCGAGCTTGTGCTCCATGGAATCTATGCAACAAAGAAATCGGTTGCATAGCGTGCACCTCTATGATTGAAAATGAAGTTCCACCTTCAGATTTGTTTATTAACAGCACTCCTATTACTCTGTCGTAACCCCTCTTCTTTCCAAACAGGGATGGCAAGGGAGATCAACCCAATATTGCAATTCTACAACAGAATTAAAGCGGCAAAGAAAGAGTAGCAGCAGCAGAACACAGCAGAGTCGGATCTTATTTGGGGATCTGATTGCAAACAAATGGCTGCATCCAGCAGTACCAACACTCTTATATCACTTATATTTTCCAGAACTCTCCTTCACCTCCGGTACAAGCAACTCACATCCACACAATATTCGCATTAAATTGACTTTTCTAAATTTTGTCAGTGAACATGGTATTAGCTTTAAATTGGCTTTAATAAATTTGTGCCTTTGCCATATGACGCCTGGCAACATTAATTTTTTACTTGTCCAAAAAATTTTTACCAATTTCGTGGGAAAATTTGGGGACAACGATGCTGTTCATATTAAATTAGCCAAAACAATGATTGTTAAATTGATTATTTATATTTTTAAAAGAAAATTAGAAAAGGCCAACGTTAGACAGCTTAGTCAAAGTGTTTAATTTTTGTTTTTTGTTGGTTGATTTATTGGAATTATTTGCACCCAGCGGAAGCACAAGCAATCTGCCTGCCAGCAGGAACTTAAAATGCCAAAAAAGCTCATAACTGGAAGCAAACAAGCTGTTTTGGAAATGGGGGTGAGGAGGGGAAAGATTGAGAGGTGTAACTCCAAAGCACAGTCACAGGCAGAGATTGTGAACCAATGTCCCCCAACACAGAAGGGAATATGACCTTAATTACTCTGGGCAACTGTATAACTGCTGTAGTTGATTCAATTCAGCCTCCTTCATGACCCCTAGTATATAAGAAATGTAATGTATGACACTATCAGGAATTTTTCGTACATAAAACTCGTGATTCCATTGCCAAAATTATGATAGCTTTAGCAACAGACCGTGTATTCATACAAGAAAAAAGGTGTTAAAAATATTAAAAAACATTCTTCCTTTCCAATGATGCTTGCCATCCTTTCTTTGACTAGAAACGCATTGGAAACAAAGTTGAGGAACCTTGATTCTTTGCTCTATCTGGGCCTAGGAGTTTTGTGTTAAAGTTTGCTCAGCCAATTTGGATCATAGTGCTACTAACTTCTTTGTTTGGCAGTGCAAAATTTCTGAATAGATGACTAAATTATTATAAGAAAGATTAATACATGAATTGCATTGCTTCAGGCTTCTTACTATGAACAGCTTCCTCTTGTTCTGATGCAAATCCATCTCTGAAAGCTTTTCAAGAATAGTAAGATGCCTTCTGGCAGTTTCATGGGGAAAAAATATCTCCGGTGATTATAGAGGAATGTGCTCCCTCGTAAAACAGAGCACGTGGTAATCATATCCGCTTTTGCCTCATTTGCTTACGATTATCTGATCGAAATTCTCCTGAATTTTCTTTAGTAAAGCCTCCCTGAATAACCAGACAAAGGATCATTCATCTCACTAATCCTATCTAGTTTGCAGTGTTACTTTCAAGAAAATGTTTTTTCACATATGAAACTAACAAAGAAATCAGAACTCCTCATACCTGTCTGGTTTGAATATCAGATTCCGATACGTAAACCACTGACACAAAAAATTCATCCCTTCGATTATTTCATATAAACTTCTTGAAACACAAAATGTATTCATAAAAGCTAATCAATGAACCTTTGAAATTTTTAAGCACAGGTAACTTACTGCTGTGTAAGTGATTCCAACAAGTTCAAAAACACTTGGGACGAATGGCAATTTGTCGATTGCCTGCAGATACAATGGTCCGCATCCAAAAGACAAAATGTGAGGCAGCGAATTATTACAGGGCAGACATTATAATGGAAAAAGTTAATGCATGTTAAATCAAACACAATAGAAACCAATGAAAAAACTAAATTCCATCCAAAAAATGGTATGACTAGAAATCCATTCCCCGTTGAACTAAATGTTCTCTTGCCTAATGCAGTAGAGAAAAACTGATTCTTCCATACTATTTGAGTCTCACCCCAATCAAGCCAAATGATCCCCAAAGGGCTATTATAGCTGTAAGTCCCAGTCCAGCAACGGCATACTTGTCCTCCAGCTTGTCCCACTGCAAAGCAAAAATAATTATTCCAGAGGGACAAGAAAACTCAAACACTTCAGAATAACAATGCATCCAAGCACAAATATATCATGCGCGCCATTATTAATAGTTAAAATTCGTTTAACATGCATACAACTTCCTGAACGCTCTTCAATATATCATCAACATTAGTTCCTGGCTCAGCTGACTCTCCCGTAGCTGTAACAACCACCATTTTGGTGTTCCTATGACCTGAATTCAAATAAAGGTAGTATGAGATCCTCGGCCCTGGAAAAAAAGTAACCAAAAAGGTGTACTTGTTGAATTAGTTCAGTAATTTCAAACAATTAGCTGCCTCAATTAAATATATAACTATTTTGAGCACCAAGACTCCTCTCTTTGAAGTTTCTTGACTACAAAATAGGATGGCTAGAAAGTTTGGCCTACAAAGAAAGATCTAATCAAAATTCGGCCAGTGGCAATGATCCAAATCTCTAGTTTGATTAAAAAGAAAAATGATAACTTGCCATAGGTTTACATTAGCAGGGAATAAGAACTCGATGGCAAAGATTAACACGGATTCCTCTGTAAAATCCTGAAGCTTGACTGAGTTGATCAAAAGGTTTTCCCTTCCAATTTCGATCAGGAAAGAGGAAGAAGCCATCCTGCACCTTAGGTCTTGGGCTCCTGCTTTGTTCTCAAGAACACTTCAACTAAGTCACATTTAAAGTATTACATGTTTGCAAGATTAAGATACTCGCAAACTTCGCCACATCAAAGATGCAAATCCATTCACAAAAGTATAGAGCAAACCTGTGCCATTGATGTAATGAAATTGCATGCCAGATAGATACTCCCAAATTTTCACCAAGATTATAAATTGCTCTCGTATAGAAAAAGGTATTTGCAAGAAATTGTTCTTGCACAAATCTAGACTGATCGGAATGTTTCCTTTCATTGTACTAAAAGTCTGTGTAGACAAAACTTAATTGATCTAGGTACAAATTCCCCTGAGAAATACTGAGAGAAACTAAAGAATGGACTACTTAACATGTTTCCAAGATTAAGATACTTGCAAACTTCGCCACATCAAAGATGCAAATCCATTCACACAAGTATAGAGCAAACCTGTGCCATTGATGTAATGAAATTGCATGCCAGATATATACTCCCAAATTTTCACCAAGATCATAAATTGCTCTCGTATCGAAAAGGTATTTGCAAGAAATTGTTCTTGCACAAATCTAGACTGATCGGAGTGTTTCATTTCATTGTACTAAAAGTCTGTGTAGACCAAACTTAATTGACCTAGGTACAAATTCCCCTGAGAAATACTGAGAGAAACTAAAGAATGGACTACTTAATTAATTATGAGAATTATGTATGGCTATTTCTGAGAAGAGATGCAACTTATTTCTTCTATGTTATTAAAAAAGAGGTTATCAATTTTTAATAAGGGATATGATATTACAACTCTGTGCTCTGCTAGGCTTTGCTGATTATAAAGAGATAGCAATCTTTGCTAAGATATGTTTTTTATATGAAACTAATCTTCCTTGCGTGTGAAGCACCTAAAATACATTTAAAAAAAATAAAACACTCAAAATGGAAACATGAAGTAGTCCACCTTGAGAATACAATAAGTCATCTGTTATGCATGGATGGTAAAGGCCAAGTGGGTGAATATGGACAAGCGAAGTTAGCATTTACATTTTGAATTTGGTCATTCTCATTTTAGGGCATTCTCAAGTCGATTTTGTTAATTGGGAAAGGATTGTCAAACTTTGGCGCAAACAGAATTCTGCGTCAAAGTTATTTTAAGCCCTTTCATAATATTGCAGACGTTTTCTGAACAGAGCTATTTTAAGCCACGGTTTTGAAATTATGTGTCTAGCAAGGTGACTTATAGTTTTTTGGTATCCAAAAAGAATTGTCCCAAATTTTTACATAAATTTTTTTTTTTTAAACTTCAAGTATTTATAATTATTTTCATGAATAATTATTTTTCCCATATCCTTTTATCATATATAAATTAATAATAACTCAAGTGAAGGGAACCTACAAAGTATACAAACACCTCGAAAGAGAAGATACTGACACATCAATCTAGCAACACTTACCTCAAAGCCTCTATTCCAGATTGACAAAGCTTTTAATACATATAACGCCTTGTCTCCCAGTGATCATCATTAATGTCTCATCACTTAGAAAATTAAAAGGAACCATACACTCCTTAAAATTTTAATTCTTGACCAAAAATGTAATTCTCAATTTTTATTTTATTTCTCAAAGTTTTAAAAAAAATCAATTTCTTTTATATTTACATAAATTTTAATAATACATTGCTGATTTTTCAAATATTTTTTACAAAATACATTTTCAATTGACGTTTATTATTTTCAAATATGAGAAAAAATTTACTCCCAATTCCCTAGTCCAAATATAAAAAAAAATCAACAATGATGTATCTACAAAACCAAGATATACACATTGTGCGTGGATGTAAAGGTTCAACTTTTAACTAGAATATATTGCAGTTCGCTAACTTTTACATTGAATTCCAACGCAAGCAGGGAAAAACTGAAATAATTTCCTATCCTATTTGCTAGAAATTTCTGACAAATAACGGGAAACTCTTTCCAGTTTGGCTCAGGGCTTTTCCTGCTACTAATCACAGCCTACTCAAACCGAAAAAAAAAAAACTATTACGATTTAAAAGCCTTTTGTAAGCCTACGCAATCATAGCCCTTTCCAGCCCAAGCCGAATAGATTCCCGTCAACTAACAGAAATTGGCAAACTTAAGTATTTAAATCTAATTGCTTCTGGATTTGATTGTGTGGACTCTTTTTTCATCAACGTTTCGGATCACACTCAGTGAGCCATCATCAGGATAGTTGATCCGAAACATTGATGAAAAAAGAGTCCACACAATCAAATCCAGAAACAATTAGATTTAAATTCATATGGATTGTGGAAATCTAATTACATTGAAACTTAAGTATTTCCAAAATTCGTGAATTATAAAATATAGTTGCGTCATATAACAGTTTCACTTCCGCACTCATAAAAGAAGTAAATTTCAGTGAATTCAGTTAATTGACGTAAACCATTACATTAAAACCTCGACCTAGCAAACACTAAAATCTCGTTTTTTTAGTTGTCTTAAAATTTATTAAGCTAATAACTGTTTTTTGGCATATGTTATCACATAGAAAAAAGAAATTTTGGGAAGTGTTGTTAATTTACCTCCACTGTACAAATTCTTCTGCGCCTGCATACATTTCTTTTGCGACGCCCCATTGACAGGCAGAGCCGGCAGCTTGACGGAATTCGTCAACGTATTAACAATGGGAGATGCTGTGACAGAGGAAGCTCCGTCAAGTCGAGGAGTGGAGCAGTTGATGGAAATGTTAAGCAGAGAGGCAGCCATGAGAAACAAAAAAAAACTAGGGTTTGCAGGTATCTGCAATGCAGTCACTTGTCTCGTGTTTTTTTTCGCGGGTTTTGTGGTGGGCTTTTAAACAGCGTGACCCAAATCGGATAGGGAGAGAAATGTGTTGCTTCCTCCTATTGGTTGCTCTGTACCACGTGCAGTCCACCTCATCTAGATGGGGTTTGCTCGATTTTAGAAGACACGTGGCTTAAAAAAGTGGCGGAGCTGAAGCGGCGCAGATGTCTTCGATCTAATGGCATTCTTGTTTCATTATCTTAGTGTGACTCAACCTTCCCTAACTTAAAAAGGCTAGTGACTCATATCTCTTAGTTTTATATTTTTGGTTAATTGTCATTTTATTTTGAAGAGGATTAATAAACATCAATTTTGATCCAAAATAAATAGATGGAAGAGGTTAAAAGTTTAAGAGTGGGAAAAGAGGGATTCTCTTTATTATAGAGTTAAGATAGTCGAGTGAGAGAAACACATTATTTTATAGTTTGAAACACACTATTTTATAGTTTAAGAGTGGGAAAAGAGAGACTCTATCTATTATAGAGTTAAGATAGTCGAGTGAGAGAAACATATTATTTTATAGTTTGAAGCTTACAATGATATTCAAGTCGTATATGTAGGTATTTTAGCAATAGTTTCTTTATAGAATTTTTCAAAGAGGAGAAGATTGAAAAAAAAGAGTTCATCATCAAAATAAATAGTAGAAAATCAACAATGTAGAAAACTAAAATGACTTGATCAATTGTCTCTTACTTTGTCTTTGGCCTCGTGGAGGTTAAAAAAGTTTTATTTTGTTCCATTACATTAATATTTTTCATGTTGAAGTAGCAAATGTATAATTATGTAAATACTCTAGCATGAGGTTTCATCATGTACTCTATGTTGTTTTGGACGTAGTTCTTGTATTTATATCCAAACTCCTTTTCATACACCTTTATTTTTTAATTAAAATTTTCTTTTTGAATAAGTTTGTAGAGAATTAGTTCAAATAGTTGGCTTTGATAGAAGAATGGATTGTCCACAAAATATATTGTATTGAGCATTGCTCCAAGAGTTTGCCCCCTCAAAGAAGCTAGAGAAATATATTGTAATGTAAATATATCATTTCAATGCAATATTATTCTTGTGTTTTAGTTTATAGCATTTATTTTCTATATTTGGCTAATCTTTTGCAAGAATGATTTTATCATCTTGTGTCAAAGCTCTTTTTAGTTATTTGGCTAATCTTCTGCAAGAATGATTTTATCATCTTGTGTCAAAGCTCTTTTTAGGGCCATATTTTGATGTAACTATTTTATGTTTAGAGCCTTATACAATTGTGTACCATATGCTCTCACCTCACCCTATCAAGATCTTAGTGATCAAGAAATGCCACTAAACATTTACCAAGAATTAAACCATTTTTCCCTTGCTACTATTTTTTTAAGATACAAACCCTATACTAGGAGTTTTCAAATATCATATAAGAGTTATTATTATAGGCAAAGCTAGATTCCCCATATAGGTTCTAGTGAAGATTGGACAAGTTTCTCTCCCAAACCATGTCTTCAAACAACCCTAGTATATGGTAGTGTGCTCCATGTACCCTTAGGTATATCAAAAGACTCTTTAACCACTCTAATAACCCTAAATCTAGTTTTCACTCCAATTGAAAGCCTTAAGATCCAAAACTTGATTTTCCCAAATTTGATGGTACAAACCATACCAATTGGATCTATTGGGTCTTGAAATTGTTGCTTCACAACTCTAGAAAATAATATTACCTTAAAGGCCATTGTCATTCATGAAGAAAAAATAGAAGCTCATCAACAAATTGAGGAAGGTTAAAGTCCAATTAACAAGAGTGGATAAACTCTCTTATACTTTGAGCTTAGCTTAAACTCGGGAGGGTGTTCCTAGAGGTATCCTAAATAGGATTGAAGGTACTAATGTATGAGATAATGTGACAAGTTACATTTGTATCCCATGTAAGTTTAACCCCAAAGGTTGTCACTAGGTTAAAGGCCAACCAACTACATAAATAACCTCTTATATAGTTGATAATGACATCAATGTAGGAAATGCAAGTTGAAGGCACAAGGACATGATTGGCAAGATGACTATTCTATGACTAGAAATTGTATTTCCCTATTTAAATTTCTATATCATGAACTACACAAACACTAAACTAATTTGAACCTACTACTGAATGATTCATTTATGTTAGAGAGTATGATTGAATCACCTATTTCTTAGACCAGTTTCTATCCAAGGGGCTACAAATTTGTAATTCACAAGAGAGAAAAATAGCGAATAGATGTATAAAAGAGTTGACCTAAGCATAAAATGCATCAATGAATAGGCATTAAAAATAGAACATACGAGTAATTATCCAGCATTATACTACATAAATCCACATGTAAAGAAGAAATTATCATTACGAGGTTTTCAATTATTTAAAAATGTTATATTTATCAAATTTATTTCACATTCATATTAGCAATAGTGATAATAGAGAACCTTAAAAAGAGGTCACAAATTCCCTTGGACATATTCAATCCCTAACACCCATTACAATCTTTTAACTTTCAAATGCTTCAAAAATATATTGCACTCCTAAAAATGGACATTCAATGCTTGAAACCTTAAAATCTACTTGACACCTGCAAATATTTATTAAAAATAATAATATGATTGATCCATGAAAAGAAGGAAGAACTTGTATATATATATCATTTGAGAGGCGTGTCTTCTATACACATTGAGATCTACTTAAGATCTAGAATTTCAAATTTACCCAACACATTAATGGTGATTTGTATAAGGGCTCAACAATAGTTATTGAAAAGCATATCTAGAATCATGCCTAAGAGATTGAATCATGATTTTGGGTAGGAAAACATATTTGGGAAGTTGCAATGATCAAATCAAGGCTTTAATGGTAGTTTAAGAGTTGTTGTAGTTGAAAATGCATATTGTCGAATGGAAAATGAGATTTAATCATAAAAGGGTAATGAACTAAATACAATAACCACTAAACTGTAATACAATACCAAACTCGATCCAATCAAACAATGAAGTACAATTAACACAATGAAATTAGAATAATAAAGCTATGCAATTACTTTCCTTGTGTCAATGATGATTTACCTCCATTGTTTTTTTTTTCCTTTGCTCTTATTTATGTGTGTACTACTTTGCTTCAAGCTCAATACGTATGAATAAGATGAACAAATACAAAATGCCAAAGATTCGTGGTTAGCCTTCAAAGAGGAATGATGGTTGCTTTTATAGAAAATATTGATTTGGATGGATGGTCGAGATTAAAAGGTGGATGATCAAGATCAAGGGTCAAGAATCCTTGAGAGGAATTGATGAACGAGTTAACTTACTACAATTAGTTGTAGGATTTCAGTTAACTATTTGCTTAGAAAATTGATTGAAGAGTTAAGGATTTAATTGCTTCGTTAACTCTCACTAAGTGGGAGTGAACTAATTTGATTGATCAATGGACTGACATTGATTATCCAGTTGACTGAGAGAGAGTGTTTGTTACGAATGAGGTGGGAATGCATGAGATGATGATTAAAGTAATTATTTGACTTAGAAAGGGGATAATTAAATAATTAAAGTAATTATCTAATTTAGAAAGGGGATAATTAAATAGTTAAAGTAATTATTTAATTTAGAAAGTGGGTGAATGTTAATTAAATAACTAATAATAGTTATTTATTAATTTAGAGGAATAAGATAATTAAAGATGTAATTAAGGAAGAATAAAGATTAAGATATAATTAAATAAATAGGATTTATTTAATTAATCGGGAAGATTAATGATAAAGTGAATTAATTAAATAACATAAATCCATTTAATTAATAGTGGAAATAGGACATTAATAATAATTAAATAATTAAACATTATTTAATCATTAGGAAAATACGATAAGTAGTGTTAAAATTTTACTTCACAAGCTAAGACAATTTCAAGTATCTACATTTTGGCTCCCTTTGATACAATGCATTTTTATAGCATTGTGTCAAAGAAAATTCAAAAATTCATGTTC
Source organism: Sequoia sempervirens (assembly GCA_007258455.2). NCBI lineage: Eukaryota > Viridiplantae > Streptophyta > Pinopsida > Cupressales > Cupressaceae > Sequoia > Sequoia sempervirens. The sequence goes on from VDFB02270651.1 coordinate 70,130,083, forward strand.
AGGACATGCCCCAGTATGCTCCAATGATGGTGAGATAGCATGGTGCCCCCTCAATAAATTTGGCAAATTTTTAAAAAATTCCAAATAAATTGGCAATTTTTCTAACAAGCTAATTTTATTCGTTTAGGTGCGAGGACTAACAGAAGAAATGTTAACTGGAAGAGAAGGTTAGTAAGAAGTGAAGAATGGTTAGGTAGACCATCTATCCAAATAAAGATTGATGTATGATTGATAGATTTTTGAGCTTTGAGTAGTGATGTTTTATCATGATAGAGCGTTTTATTATGTGACAAGCGGATGTATGCACACCAAAGCATGAATTGCGATAGCAGCTATTATTTTTGTTTGCCTAAATATTTTGATATATGGACAAGTGGATATGTGTACACCAAGTTGAGGCAAACCTTGGTGGCGTCCATATCCATTGTCAAGACTAAGACACAACAGACAAGGAGTGTCATGATTCATACTAGTGACAATAGAACCATGTTGGAATATGTGAGGAAATAGCCACAAAGCATGTTGATCCTGATGTAAGAAAGCATTAGTTGATCTTTAACTTGCATAGGATTTTTTTATAATTCCAGATGGAACCCCAATCACACACAAGGACCTTAGTTGCCCCAATCATATTATCAATACAAACCACAAATAGAAATCAATAGAAAGAAACAACATGATCCATCATCGTTGCTCTAATCACGTGTGGATATCCTTGAGTAGCATATGAACATGACATAAGATAAATCAGATAAAAAAGATAAGAATTGACCAAACAAGTCAACAGCCATTTAGATCTTCTTATCCACTAATATGTGTTTGATATGATTCAAAAGATTGTGTCAAATTTAAGGAGTGAAACATTTCATGTAAGACGCCTGGTTTGGTTTTGATAATGCAACAACCTAGAAGACAAATGATTTTTGATAAGATAGGTAACATTGATAGGTACATAGATAATTGATCAACCAAGTTGAAGGCTAGTTTGGTAGTTTCATTTGTTATTCCATGATTTGTTAAGCTCAATTTCTGTAAGATGTTCCATTTGTATTTTACCAACATGTCAATTATTAACAAGGGATAGTTTTATTATGAAATATGGATTGTGATGAAGTTTATTATGATGGACCCTAAGGGACAAACTTAGGCCTTGGGAGCTCATCAAGATGGCCTTGCCTACGTGATACAAGTAGCAGCTACGTCGGTCAATTATTTGGACCGACATTAGCACATGCTTGATGGCCAATGTTGCTTTTGACGTTTTTAACATTTTATGATTATTTTGGATTTTTCAAGGAATATTTGAATGTTTTTTAGATTTTATAGAATGTTTTGATTTTTTGGATTTTATATAATGTTTGATATTTTTGGATTTTTAATGGTGATGATATGGATGAATGATGAAGAGATAGTGATGTGTGGATATCGAAGACCTTTTGAGATCTTGTCGTTGGCCAGGCTAAAATTGATTGATCTGATTGAGTGATTATCGATAGTGATAACATTGTTGAGATACACAACAATGCAAGGATAGTGTTGCCAAGATAGGAACAACACGAGGATTGGGAAGGATACATCCCAATATGATGATCAATTGATTGGATAAGATTGATCAAGATTTGTACCTAGGCTAGGAACAAAATTTTGTTAAATGTTTTGATACCACTTTGAAGCATCAACAAGATGCAACTAATATGGATTGTTTGGATTGTTTAGATGATTCTTAGATCACAATGCGAGATAGAATACATATCTATCAATATTTATTCTGAAGCAAGATGTAAGTATCTTCCCCCATTGTCTAGAAATGTATGGGATGTTGAACAGGACAACTAAGAGGGGGTTGAATCAATTGTCACCAAATCAAATGCCTTAATCATTTACCGGAACAAGTTTCTAATATTGCATAATTGATTAATCAATAAGTGTGAAAACTGAAAGTCATCACATAAACACAGTAACACCAGATTTACGTGGAAAACCCCATGAGGGAAAAACCACGGTGAGGATTAACTCACACTATAGAGAATATCAAAACCGATTACAAAAAGGCTCACTTCCTGAAATAAGGCTTGTTGCCTAAGATAAGGCTCGCTGCCTAAGATAAGGCTCACTGCCTATAATAAGGACTCATTGTCCATAGGGCTACAACTCGAAGATACAAAAGATGGCTCATTTCCAAAATATAAAAGTTATGGCTTACTGCCAAAAGTGAACTGATGAATTACACCTTTCTTGTGTTGAATTCAGTTCTAGATGAAGCTCTCAAAGGGTAGTACTATATATCAATAATCGCTCAATAATTTTGTTATGATCACAAACTTATTATCTTTGTTTGCTTCGCTTATTCAGATCTGTTGCATTTGCTCTTTCATTTTCACTTTTTTTTGTCTATGTATCCTTCTTTCTCTCTACTACTTTTCTTTCCAGAGAGATAGATACATACATACATACATACATACATATATATATCTGTGTGTGTGTATGTTACTTATCAATTAGGTCAACCTTGTATAAGGTTAACGCATTGTCATCCAAATTATCCATAGGGAATAATTAGTATTGCACATGTTAAGTCAGCCAAGATCTTTAAACATTTGAATCATAGCTTGTCTTCACGGTAGGAACCAAACCTCAAAACCAACACACCAGACCACATATAACGGTTATCTTCGATAGGAAATAAATTCCTGTAAACGACTCATACATAGAGTATTGTGTTGACATCAATGACAACCTTCTAACATTAATGACAACCATTTGATGTAACCTTCAACTTCCAACATGGGATACTATGATTGGATGACTAAACTAGTGTGATGGGAATGGATATGTGAAACATAGGCATTGTGCAAATAGATCTAAGATAAGGGATTGCACTTCCAAGGACTATTTCATGATAGGATAACATGTTTGACCCAAGTGAGATGTTTGGATAGTGCTAGTATTTGGTGGTACAACATGGGATAGTACATGGTCAAAGGAAAATGACCATGTCAAGATTTTTCCAAAAGCATTTTTTTGAAGTATATGCCCCTAGTCTTTATCGAGATCAAGATGAATAGGGGATATGGATGCAAGTGGAATGGATGGATCATAGATTTATTATCGATGAGATAAGTTGCTCCCAACTGGAATAGTGCACATAGATGCTTTATTTTATGCATGATGCATGTTTTCCAAGTTTTCATCATGGTACTTGACCAAAGTTCCATAAGAATGGTTTTCACTATTGGACGAATTATTTTTCTTTACTTTTTTCTCTGGTTTTTCTATATTTTTTGAATGATTGTTGATTACGTTGGACCACTTGGTGGTGTTGTTGTAGATGTTGCTGTCATAGTGTGCCAATAGTATCCTACCTTGAGGAGTTGCTTTACCAAAATAGTTGCACCTATGTATATCCTATGAATGTTATTGTGATCCTCTTTGATACTAGAGTTGGCCTTATCTAAATAAGCACATTTGGATAGAGGGTCGTTAGAGTCCTTATGATAAAGTGTTGTTGCCAAGACACGATGAATGTGGGATTTGGGATTTTTAGATTTTAGGCAGGATATTGGATTTTGGTGGGGGGTATAAGATATGGATGAACTATTTGGCAGTTTGGATGTAGGATTTTTTATTCTCCAAACTTTGGATAGTGGATGATGGAGGGTGGATGCAATATTTTGAGTATGTCTAGGACCAACTTTTTCATACATCTTGTGTGTTTGTATTGAAGTTTTTTTTGAAATACATGGACACTTATGATAGTTTGAATCCCTTTTTTGATGTGTCTCAATAGTTTCATTGTTTATTAGATTTGGATTTGTATGTTGATTGGATGCTTTACATTATCCAATTTTCTTTGAGATTCATTTTGACTATATGTTTCCACTTTGATTTTTGTATTTATTAGCTTCAATGGTTTGACTTTGATCTTTTTTCTTTGTAAATATTATTTTTCTTTTGTTGGTCCCTTTTATTGGATGGAAGAATAAGGGAATGATGGTCCACTATGTGGATGGGTGGATTTTTGGCAGCAACCTTATGATAAGAACTGTTCATAACACCTATTTTATTGTTTGCATCAAATACAGTTACCCCTAGTATCGCAGAGGTACCACTAGAATTCTTAGATTTATCGATGGATGAATAACCAAGTCCTTGATATTTAGGATTATCAAAAACATGTACTGGTTCTAGAATACCCTGTTCATGTAGGCCTAATCATTTTCCTTTCCATTGCATTCTTTAATAGACCTTGTTTATAATAGGATATGTGTTGTTCTGCTAGCAAGATGTGAACTCTTCTCTGTGTTGTTGGGAATCATCAATGGTTGTCATCTTCTCATTAGTAAGAAGGCTTGCTTTAACAAAAGTGAGTGATCCAAGTTGATAAGATATTGTGCTTTCTCTATCTTTATGCTTGTTTCTTCGACATTCTTTGAGATACTCTCATGGAGTTTTGTGAATTCAAATAGAGCGCCATTCTTTTCAAATATTTCTAGAGAGAAAGATTCTTATTCTAGATGAACAAGGGAGAGATCATTTCTATGTCCAATGGAAGCAAGTGTCTCTATGGAAGTGGAGGTTATGGGTATATGGATAGGATCAACTTTGATTTCGGAATCATGAAAATGGATAATGGGATCTTGACTAAGGATAGAATGAAATGGTAGTATTTGAATAAATTGATCTTCATTAGTTTCAAGGACTTCTACTTAATGCTTTGGATAGTGTTTTTGACATAGATTGGGTTCTAATAATGTGGTATGAATAAAGGACTCTTGGGTAGTCTCAATATATTACCTAATGGTGGTAATGGAATTTGAATAGGAATATCTAGAGTGGGTGATGGGATGGATGGGATACATGATGGTATTTGGTCTAAAATTTCATGATTATGGATAGTTTCTTTATCAAGTAGTAGAATACCTATTGTGAATATCCCTTGGGGGAAATCCTGGATAGTATTATTATTGGATGATTTAGTCGATGGGGATGGTGTGGATTGATATTGTAAAGGTTCTAATAATGAAGGAATGGAAGGAGAGATGGGGGATTCTTGTGGGAACGCTTCTTTGAGATGTCTTATCATGAAGTCAAATGAGGTGGACATGTTATGGCTATTGCTAGACAGGTAACTAGTTTTGATCTTGCTTTGAAAAATTATCTTGATATATGTCTAACTCCCCATCACGTGAGCTACAAATATTATTGATGTGATTATTATTGGATGGGTTGGGATCTTGGAGATGAAGCTTCTAAGTTATCTTGATAGGTGATGGATGGAATGATGGTGGCAGAGGGTTGGATGATGTAGGATTAGCCATATGATGGGATTGCCTAAAAAAAATTTCATGTCAAAGTTGAGCATTCCTTGTTATACTTCCTAAGAGATTATTGACAAATGAGGTTTTATTGTATGCTTTTGTAGATTGAGATGGAGTGGATTATAATGGCTTAATGGATGAAGGATTGTGAGAGGAGATGGAGGCTATAATAATAGGGCTTTGTGATGTTGTTTGGTGTTGAGGAATGCTTTGGATGGAAGATTGTTTTCCCTTCTCAAGGTTAGGATAAGGATGACTAATGGATATTTGTTGGGGATCAACGATATGTGTAAAGTATAAACTAATGTATTATAAACTTGGTAGAACCTACACAATTCAGAGGTTTGTAAACTTGTGATGGTGTTGCACTATATGTGCCTTCAGAGACCTAAAACTACCTAAATTATCCTATTCAAGTTATTCTACTAGTTGGAAATTACAAAATTGCATAACAATGAAAGAAACAAACCAAAGGTTTGATAGAGAGGATGGTGATGATGACAAGTTGGGGTGATGTGTCTGCCTACGACCTGTAACTAGGCTGTGACTCCATGCCTCTCATTCAGTTGTGCATGTGTTTATGTAGATGGGGATCATATTTTTAAGGAGGCTACATTTCTGGTTTGGGGATTTGGTGTTATCGAGGGTGGGGATTCATCTTTCTTTCTATGTGCTCTCCCTTTTAAAGTGCCTCTTTGTTGGTTGCTCAGGTGGGGTGTTGGAGTCCCTTTTTTTAAGTGTCAACTTTCCTTATTTTGTTCAAGTTGTGTGCTTGGTGGAGGTGTTTTTTTTTTTCTCTCTTGGCAATGGAGCCGAGCGAAGCTTCGAGGGCTAAAGAGTCTCTAGATTTTCGTGTGATTGTTGGTGCAAAATCCTTGTCCTTATCAACGAGGGTTTTTCAAAATAGTTTGTTCTCTAATGATTTGGGGATTGGTGGTTTTTCTCCAACGGGTGGACCTCGGATCCCAAAGATTAATGGTTTCCTTGAACGAAGTAAAGAGAGGTCAGTGTTGGTTATTCAACCTAAATCAATTGTGAAGGATATAGAGTATTTTTTGAAACATGCCTTGATTTGAAAATTTATGGGAATGCGAGTTTCGCTCCAATTTTCAAAGAAATAGACTCATTTGAATTGGTCTCCTAAGGGTGAAATGGAAATAATTTTGTTCGCAAATAGTTATTTCATGGTGGTTTTTCAATTTCATGGTTGATCGCAACAGAGTCTTTGAGGGTAGGCCTTGCTTCCATAATCAAGTTGGTCTATTTATTAAACCCTAGCATGTTAGCTTTAATCCCTTAGAGGAGCTTCCAAATCGAGTGTCGATTTGGGTGTGTCTTCCCTAATTTCCGATGGAGTGTTGGCGTAATGAAATTTTTCACATGGTTGCTTCGACCCTGGGGAAACTAGTGAGCCCTTCTCAACAAACACAAGATAGAAGGGTTATGAATTTTTTCTGCATCTGTGTTGAAATTGATTTGAGTCACCCTCTTCTTGATTCTATTGAAATTCATGCGGGCTCATATTCTTGGGTGTAGCAACTTGATTATGAGACTTTTCCTTTTCAATGTCATCTTTGTGGTGAATATGGGCATCTACAGCGTAGATGCCCTAAGGCCAAAGCCCTAGAGCCTCAGGCTTCTCAGTCTCCTTGCAACCCTCCTAAGGCTGATAAAGGTAAGGCTCCCATTCCAAGTGATGTTCCAAGTTCTAAGGGTTTTATTCCTGTTAAGACTCGTAATAGAAATCGTGGACAGAAGAGGACTTTTAAGGTTCGAATGGAAAGTGACACCTTTAATTGCTTTGAGGTTTTGGATGATCTCAATTAGCAAGAGGTGAACCTGGGTTTGTTGGTTTTAGATCAAGGTGTTATGGAAGTGGTTCAGGGGGGATTTATTCTAGATAACATTCACAATTCATAGGAGGTTGGTGCCTTGCAAATGGATACTAATCTTAGTATGGTGGATTTAGGGAAGACTAAGACCCTTGCTGATGTGAAGATGGGTGAGGGGGAGATTTCCCAACCACTGTTGAAAGCAGGAGTTGATTTGGCAAAAGGAAATAAGGCTTCTCCTTCCCTGGGACTTCTTTAGAAAGATCAAAGAAAAGGGATTGTTGAGAAGACCTCCAAGGCAGGGAGAAAGAAGGACTTAGAGAAAATCAAGATGATGGGGGAGACTTTGGTGGAGTCAAGGTCTATTAATACTCTAGACTCTCCTTTTTCTAACCCTCTAAAATGATCATCCTCTCATGGAATGTAAGGGGCTTGAACAATGGCCCTCGTTAAAAGTTTGTTCATCAGTTGGTGAGAATTCACTCTCCTAATGCTCTTTTTATTCAAGATACTAAGTTGTCTATTGAGAGTATTGTTTGTTTGGTTCTGAAGTTGTGGAGTCAGGGTGAATGTCTATGTATTGGGGTTCATGGTAATGTTGGGGGGGGTGGCTTGTCTATGGAATCCTCTGAAGATTCATCCTCTCTAGTGGATGTCCTCGAAGTCATCTATCTCTACAATCACTTCAAGTTTGGAGATGGGGGAAACTATTCTTCTCTCAAACATCTATGCGCCTACTGATTTTCCTGGTAAGTAGTATTTGTGGTCTCATATTAATTTTATTTAGAGCCTTGCTCCTCTTTTGCCTTGGATTATTGTTGGTGAATTCAATGCCATTATTGAGCTAGATGAGAAGAAGAGTGGTATTGTGCGGGTGGAACCCTCGGCTTTCCTTCTTCATGATAATATTTCTACCTTGAATATTGTTGACATCAAGCCTTGGAATGGTCCATTTACTTGGAACAATAGGAGGGTGGGGGAGGATTGTATTGCTGAGAGACTTGATCATTTCTTGGTTTCCTATTTCTGGATTGGAGGATTGTGGTCTACTAGTTCTGAGATTCTGGACTGGAGGGGTTCGAATCACTAGCCTATTAAATTATTTGTTGCTTTGTCTCGTGCTCCTTGGTCCCCCTCTTTTAAGTTCCAGCTTATGTGGTTAACTCATCCTTCTTTGCAGGAGTATGTGGTTGATTGGTGGCAGAAGGGGAGACCTACCTGCACTACAATGTATACTTTTATCTAAAATGCTACAATATGTGAAGTATCACCTCAAATGGTGGAACATGCAATGTTTTGGAAATATTTTTCATGCTAAGATTGTTGCTCAAGTTGACTTGGATGTTATTACCCAGGAGATAAGGGAGTTGGGTCTTTCAGAAAATTTACTCAAGGAAGAAGCAAAGGCCTTGAAATCTCTTGAAGAGTGTGAGTTGCATGAAGAAATATATTAGAAACAAAAATTTTGTGTTGAGTGGTTACAGGAGGGGGACAAAAACACCACTTTCTTCTTCAATTCAGTGAAAGCTAGGAGACATGTTAATTCTATTTCGAGTCTGGTGAATGACATCCTTATTTAGTGAGGATTCACAAGATGTTTTGGCAGAGGAAACCTATGTGTTGTCTTGTATTCCTTCCTTGGTTACTAGGGAGATGAATGAGCATCTATCAGGTTACATTTCGCTGGATGAATTGGAGACTATTGTTTTTCAAATGAAGAAAGGGAAAGCCCCAGGCCCAGACAGCTTTCCAATTGAATTCTTTTAGGAATTTTGGAATATCTTCAAGATGGACTTATTGGAGGTGGTTCATGAGTCTCAGAGGAATAAACAGATGGTGAGGGATTTGAACTCTACTTTCCTTGCACTCATTCCCAAATGTGAGGGGGCAGATCAATTGAGTCAATTTAGGCCTATTTTCCTCTGCCATGTGGTTTATAAAATCATTTCCAAGTTGATAGCTGAAAGGTTGAAACAATGGCTTAGATGGATTATCTCTGAGGAACAGAGTAGATTCATGGTGGATCGGTAGATTCTGGATGGAGTGGTCATTGCTACTAAAACTATTCATTCCATGGCTTCCTCCAAAGAAAAGGCTATGTTCATCAAGATGGATATGGCAAAGGCTTATGATAGATTTAAGTGGTCCTTCTTGCGTAAAGTTCTTATTGCCTTTGGTTTTGCTGAGGAATGGGTCCAGTGGGTTATGAGTTGTGTCACATCCACCTCCTTTTTAGTGTTGATAAATGGTGAGCCTTCTTCTCTTTTTGGTGCTTCTAGGGGCCTTCGTCAAGCGGATCATCTTTCTCCTTATTTATTTATTATCCTTGTTGAAGGATTGGGAAGATTGTTGAAGCATAATGTGGAGTTGGGTCTTCTTCAAAGTTAGGGTGGGGGAATGGTTTTCCTCCTCAATCACATTTGCAATTTGTGGATGATACTACTTTAATGGGTGTCGCTAAAGTTAGAGAAGCCACTAATTTGCACAAGGCCTTGGATACTTATCTTGCCACTTCTAGTCAAAGGATTAATGAAGATAAATCTTCTATTTTCTTCTTCAATACTCCAAAACCTATTCAGCAGAGGATTTCTCGCATTTTGAGATTTCAAATTGGATCTCCCCCTTTAACCTATCTTGGTATTCCTATTTTGGTATTCTTTCTAGGGGTTCTTGGCAAAATATTTTAGACAATTTTCATGTGAAGGTTAATCATTAGACTTATAGATGGATGTCCTTTGTTGGGCTTATTTAGCTACTTAAATCTATGGTGCAAGCTCTTCCCATTTATAGGTGTATGCTCTAGGTGGCTCTGGTTGGTTTTGTTAAGGATTTGGATTCTTTGGCTAGATAATTCTCATGGGCTGGCAGTTTGTCTTCTTCTAAGTGGAGCCTTGTGAAGTGGGATATTGGGTGTATTCTAAAGTAGTTTGGGGGTCTAGGTATGCGGCAGTCATCCTTATCTAGGTTGGTGGTGGCTGCAAAGCTTTATTGGAGGTGGTGTTTTTATCTCGCAAGTACCTTCGGGGGGTTCCAAAGGAAGAGATTCCCTACTACCCTTTGGTGGGGAAAGGCTTTGTGATTTGGGGTACTCTTAAGAAAGGGGCCACACTGATCAAGGAAGGATTATTTTGGATATATAATAGGGGGGTTGAGGCTCTCTTTTGGTCTGATTCTTGGGATGGTTTTCCCCCCATCTTGCATGAGTATGCTCATTTGTTGAATATTTTCCAAAGCTTCTTGGAGGCTGGTTGGTCAAGGGTGATTTATTTTAAGTATTCTTATCCCTGTGGGCAGACAAAGGTGGCTAGGTGGAAGGAACCTTGTGACTGGCATGTTGTTGGCTTGGAGTAGGACAGTGTTGAACTTCATAATATTTTGACTGGTAGGCATTGCAACTCTCTCTAGGATAAGGATATTCTTGCTTGGAGTCCAGATCCTAAGGGTGCTTTCACTATGGCTAGTGGGTATTAGGTTTTGATGGCTTGTAAGCTTGGGGGAATGGAGATTCCTTGGTGGGAAAATGTGTGGAATAAGTTCTCTTGGCCAAAGTGTAATTGTTTTGTTTGGACTTTGGCTTGGAATAGATGTTTGACTTGGGACAATCTTCAGAAGCGGGGATTCCAGGGCCCTTCTGTTTGTGTTTTGTGTGGTTGCAATGAGGAGGATTCTACCCACTTATTTTTTCATTATTCTTTCTCTATGGTTCTTTGGAATTTTTGGTGGGATGTTTGGAAACATCCTTGTGTTCATGTTTCTTCCCTTGTTGAGTTCTAGAACAATATGGGTAGACCCCATTCTCAGGATTCTTTCCTCCAGATTGCTTGGTGCATTGGGGCTACCTTCATTCTTTGGAAAATTTGGATTGAAAGGAATCATAGGATTTTTCGTGGGGACAGGCTATTAGTTCAACAAGTTTGGCACAAAATTGTTGGTATGATCCAGGAGAAAGTGGAAGCTAAATGTGAAGTGATGTATCCTTTGGAAAGGAGTGATGATGAGATTGTGAATAGAATGGGCTTTCAGGGTTTGACTCTAGGCTCTCCTTGTGTCAAAATAGGTAGGCGAGCTAAAAAGAAGGTTCAAAGGGTTGGTAGATGGTTTCCTCCTTCGATGGATACTTTGAAGATCAATGCTAATGTTCCTCTAGGGGTAATCCTAGGCCTACTAAGATTGGTGGAACTAGACGGGATTGCTCTAGCTTGCTTATTTTCTTCTTCTCCTTTCATAAAGGGCAACATTCTAACAATTTTATGGAGGGGTTGGTGATTCTCGGAGCTATTGAGTGTGCTTTTGCTTTGGGTTGGCATAAGATTATCTGTGAGTTAGACTCATAGATTATTGTTAATTTCTTGACTGAGAGAAAGTGGACCAACGTTAATTGGTAGCTTTCTTTGGTTGTTCATCAGATTTTACAGATGTGCTCTATGTTGGAGGTGGTGTCTTTCACCCACATCTCATGTGAATGGAATAGGGTTGTTGATTGTTTGGCCAAATGGGCTTCGTAGCCGGATGAGGATTGGAAGATTGAGGGTTGGGGGCAGTTATCCCCTGATTATCGTCATTTATTAGAGATGGTCCTTTCTAATGATTTGGCTGATTGAGGTGGCGATGGATGTGAGGGTGATGGTTTTTGTTTGGATTGAGTGTTCATGAACTTTCTTTTCTTGGGTTCCCACTAGATCTTTGATCTCTTTGTACTATTCACTTCTTGATTTCAATAAAGTTTTTACCCCTTTTTTAAAAAAAAAAAGAAAAGAAAAAGAAACAAACCAGAACTAATGGCTATGAGTACCTATAGCTTAAACTATAACTGAACTGTTGTTAATAAGATATTATTGTATCAACTTAAAACTGATCAAAACTAACAACTTAGCTAATTTAACCTCTGGAGTACTACTAGTTAACCGTTATATGCATGTTCATGAACATTCACTGCCAATAAACAAAGAATGAGATTCTAGCTTAACTTGCATGTAGTTCATGAAGTAATGATAAATAGAAAACAACTATTTAAACAAAAGTAAACAACTAGAAAATAAAGTGAAGAAAAGTTACCTTGAGTGGCCTGGTCAAGTGGTTGTTCTCACTTAACTAGAACCAAATATAACTAACATATTTGATGCATCCATAAGAAATTAAATTCATTCATTGCATATCATGAAATATTACATGAGATCTTCTTCACATATTATATTCAATGAAAATCATTCTAAACATCCATCATGTCTTGAAACTAAAAATAACTTATGATGAAAAACTGAAACCAACTAATTGATCTAAGGACTCAACCCATGGCTAAATACAAGCACGGGGGAATCTTATTCTAAACAACAACTAACTTAAATCATTAACTTTCACTCCTAAATATCAGAGCTTATAGTTAAGATTGAATTGTTCAAACCATAACTAAAAATAAAGAAGAATCCTACTAAAATTGAAACTCTATAGAATAGGATTGCATGTAAAACACACATTCATCAAAATCCTATTAGTAAAAGTGTCCTTCTCCACTGCTTATTGACTTGCTATAATGATGCACGTTCAATCTCCATTAGGTGTCTTCAAATAATAGTTATTGCATTCAGCTTAATCTGGAACTCCCCTGTTTTTTTGTTGTTATCACCTAAGTACACACCCTTGATAAATTGTAGAACTTAGCTTACTATTGAAACGTGGGATCCTTTCCAAGTTTTTGGGTCACCTATGATGGAAAAGAACCTCCAGAGAGTGTTGGTTCCCTCAGTTCTATCAACTAGTCTAACCTATTTTACTACTTCACTTGATGGAAAAAGGTAGAAAGAATTGCTTGAAATGAATCTACTACTAAGGTGATGCACCAAAAATGGTTGTAACTTGCACTATTGTTCTAGCACACATTTTTTCCAAATTCCCAGCTAATATTCACACAACCCAACTGTTTAACATGCTCATGCATAAGTATTTCATAAGAAAGTTGAAATGTTAACAATTTTTTAGAAGGAAACTAGGCATGATTTCACAAATAAAGAATGAAAACCTTAGTAATATAACTTATGACCTATATGAAACATGTTATTCTTCCTAAAGGTGCTGAAATGAGACAATATATTAGAGGATTTGCACAATATATTAGAGGATTTGCACATAAAAACCATAGAAATATATATTGATCACTAATATACACACAATAAAACAATTATTGAGAAGGCAAGATCACTGAATTTTATTGAAAAAAGTATTCTTACAACTGTATTTGAAAATGTGTTACAAAGAGTTTTATTTTCAATCTCGAGACTAAAAATCTGAATTACAATGTCACTACGATTAGAAAGAAACTTTAGTCAAGTTTACAATGCTTTTCCAAAATGAAAAGAACTGAAGAAAAAAGAAAGTAAACTCTAATTTTGACTATCCTATGCTCGAGGAAATGTAGGATAGGTTTAAAACTCATTAAATGTTTCCCTTATGACTAAGTTGATTGCTTCCTTGAACCTTGGGTGCTTGAAATTGCCTGTCTCATGCTTTGAATGCTTGGAAACTTCTTGGTGGCATTGGTGAATATGTGTTGACCTTTTCAACTAATTTTTTGTCTCATAATGCTGCCAACAAGACCCCTATATCCACTCTCCAATCCCCTAAATACTTGCAACTACTACCAGATTTGCTCTCCTAACCTTAACCGCCCCTTAACTACTGTTTACTCCATCAAACTACCTCAACTACTCTTTGTAATATAATAGGGAATATTTGTTTGAATGAGTCTTCAGGGGAAATAGGACTTTTTAAGGCATAGAATAATCTCCCTTAAACTGTATGCACCCATCCCTATAGTCTTCATGGTGACAAGCAAGAATTACATGGAAAAATAAAGTTATTATCATACATTAGCATACCTTGGTTGTCTTTGAATACATTAATAAGCCCATCCAAACCCTAGTTTATGCTACCCAACAGGACTTTCCTCATTTTATGCAGAACTCATCATAACCATTCTACTCTTATTTTGACTATGCTCATGAAATGCTTATGAAATTTGTCTTTAATGGCCTCCATGCACATATTTGTTCTAAACTTTTGATCCTCTTTCAAATTTTTCTATTTTTTTAACTTTTCCCATCCCTATTGAAAATAGCATTGTCTTTCTTGGATGGGAAAAGACCATGCACAAGGTTTCACTATCACATCTTTAACCATTGTCATTTTGGCCCAAGACTGTCACTTGACAGTCATCATGTCTTATAGGCACCTACAAACATTGTGTCACTGAAGATATCACTACAAATATGACACTTAATAAACTACCCTTTCTTTGGTTTCATGGCATTTAAGATGCATAGCATGGTTGTCACACAATTGACTACCCCTTTTTATTGTGCCATCTATTGTTCATGCTCTTGATTTACCACTATCCATCAATGGTTTTTGAATAGGACTTTGAGAACTACCCTTTTATATGCACAATCCTCTAATTCTTGCATAATTTATTACGAGAGTTCAAGCATAGCCATTTTCTCTGTTTGGATGCCCTTAGAACTATCTGTGTACTTATTCTAGTCATGTGCCTTCATGAGAAACCCCTCCTCTAATGAATAGGGTAAATTTTCATCCTTGTGCATATTGTAGGTGTCTTTACTGCATTCTAGTTCAAGATATATCTTGGTATTCTTCATAAGATTGTCACCTTCTTGCTATTTCATGGGACTATCACTTTCTTGCAATCCAAAGCACTGCAATGCTTCTTCCAAATAACAAGATTGAGAAAATTTTCTAGTTGTTTGCTCAATAAAAGATTGAATTGTTGGCGTTTTGGGTTTACTACATCTTCAAGCTCGTGCAATCCATGCTCATAAAATGATTTTTTGCAAAAGATTCAAACAATTTCAAATTGATATCAATCCCATAACATCACCCATATTGTACATCTTTGACATTACTGCCAAGAAATGCAGTCACTTAATGCAACTTGCTATGTGTTTAAGGACACCATTGACCATTTCATCTAAATCATACAATGGAAATATTTTTTGTGTTGTTGAAGTGAGTGTCTCTGAATAAATTATCACCTCACTAACATACTCACCACCATTTTGTTCAAGTCTTTAGCTTCCCAAATTGAGGTTATCAATAAGCTTCATAACTCTTCAATTTTAAAATTGACAAGCATTTGCATAGTATAAAGGACTACCCTCTTTGCACCTTTTAGTTGTCCTTTCATCTGCATGATGGATGCTTCCCTTGAAATGTGGACTGTCCCTTCTTCAATATCAACACATTATTATGTTTTTAAGGGTTGTGACTGCACTCTCAAGTCTTGAAGAAAGTTTTTCTTTAAACTACCCTAATGACTGTTTTTTCTCTTGCTTTTGATTATGACTATCATGCTACCCTTCCAAATCACTTTCTTTTCTAATTTTCATAAGTTCATGAAAAGGTATAAAGACCTCAATCTTTGAGATTGGATAAAGGGACTACCTTCTTATCCCTTTTAATTGTCCTTTGAAGTGATTGCATCACCATTTAGTGCTTTTTTTTAATTTTCTTCTGAAAGGTTTACTTTATTTGCTAATGGTGATTGGCATGTTATCCTTACAAAGTGCATTTGATCTATAAAATATCTTGGTCTCTATATTTGGTTATTGCATTTTGACTCATATCATCCTCAATACCTCCCCACTTAACCTTCATAGACCTGCATTTTAATTTGGACTATCTTTTGTATCTTAAGCATTTCTTCTTATTGTTTCAAATTTGTCATTTTCCTTATGACTATACTCATTTGATCGCTTATCAACTTTTGTGATCATTTCCTTTTATAAACTTTAAATCTACCCATCTTCATTTACTGTGTAGACTACTCACCCTTGACTGTATCCATTTGTTCTTGTCATCTTGGGGATTGAGGTTCTTGGAACTTAAATACACAACTCGTACTAGCATTTTCAAAACTACTCTATTCTACAATGTGGGACTATTTTAACTTCTTTTACTTTGCTCTGTCTCTTACATTCTTATTTCCATTTACCATATGTCATTTACTATTATATGCCTATCTATCTACTCATCCTCACTTGGTTTATTGTGCTTCACTACCTTCTAATTTGGCACCATCCAGTGGGTCTTTTCCTTTGAAGACTTGATTGCCTTCTATCTCCTTGAAGGGACTGTGGTTTATGGCTTTTGCACCTTTATAATGTCTTTCCCATGCATTTTGTGGTCCTTGAATTTTTGTCCCTTGTGATTACACAGTGACTGTGTTTTTTAAAGTGATTTTGTCCTTTTGTAATCAGAAAAACACACAGGTAGAAGTTATACATGTATCTCTATGACTGCCATATACTATGTTGTCCACTATCTTTTATCTACATTTCATGAAACTTTGTCCTTACTAGCACTTCATAATATGCATATCTGAACTACCCTTGTACAAAAGGATCAAAGTGGTTTAGTCTACCTCCATCCAAGGAATCAATTCCATACTGAAGAGCATCTATCTCATAATTGTTATCTAATGACTGTTAACTATCATATGTTAATGAGCTACTAGTTTTAAAGTTTGATCTTCAACATTGCAACTAAAATTCATCCTCCTTTGTTGTTGGCTAAGATGAAATACATATTTAATCAACTACTCACTCTATGTTCTTCATACATTCTAGATACAAGACCCTTGGTAGATCCCTAAAAACTTGTAATTCAGAAAGCTAAGTTACATTAAGGTCTTTAAACAGTTCTGATTAAATGTACTCACACTCCCAATTTGATAGGGACTAAGAGCTGCACTAATACTGAGATCAACTATAATGTTATGAAAGATATTGCAATCCTCAATTTTAGGCATTTTATTGCTCTTTTTTCCTTCCTATTGATAGCCACATGACTGTTTCATGACTACTAAGGGTTTAAAGACCTCCTATGCACATCATGATGAAGACAAAATATTTGGTAGGCCTTGCTCTTTTAACCAACAATGAAGAATATTGAATTTGAAGATATTGAATTCTTAAAGGAATTTGAGAACTCTCCTTTGACACATATATATTTGACCCAAAATAAAAATTGTGAAAGATCATGTGCAAAAGGGAAAACTCATACTCTCAAAACATCTATGAGTCTGCAACAAATGAAAACCCTTCTAAAAAGAGCTTGAGCGAAACTAGAAGAGGATACCTAGCAATGCAAATGTGGATGCAACGTGGGTGTATTCTTAATCAGCTCTTGGAAATTATTCTTCCTCCTGGAAAAGTGCCTCCATCTCAGCTTAAGATGTGCAATGTGGGGATTTAACTATCTATTTTATGCAATGTGTCTTTGAGTTGGAGAAACCTATTGTTGTTTCTACTCCACGCCATGGATTTCTTTGGACTCCTTCAAACAACCAAGCAAGAAAACCCTAGAATCTCTCATCCCTTTTGTTTGGCACTCAAAAATTACTCTATCATTTATTTTATTTTAACTTAAACTTCACCATTTTTAAAACCCACATTTTCTTTTTCTCCTTTTTGCTATCCTTAGTGAAACTTCATCCATTACTTCAAAATTCTAACACTCATCCTAAATATTCTTGAGTTCTAAATTATAAGTTTTGTGACAAAACTCATAATGAAAGCCTTTAGAATAAAGGATTTTGCAACATTCAACCCACTTATCCACCTCAAAATTACAAGAATGTTGCAAAATCCTTTATTCTAAAGGCTTTAATTATGAATTGAGTCACAAGACTTATAATTTAGAACTCAAGAATATTTAGGATGAGTGTTAGAATTTTGAAGTAATGGATAAAGTTTCACTAAGGATGACAAAAAGGAGAAAAATACAATGTGGGCTTTAATAATAGTGAAGTTTAAGTTAAAATAAAATAAATGAAAGAGTAATTTTTGAGCATTAAACAAAAAAAATGAGAGATTCTAGGTTTTTCTTGTTTGGTTGTTTGAAGGAGTCCAAAGAATTCCATGGCGTAGAGTAGAAACAACAATCGATTGCTCCAACTCATAGACACATTGTAGAATATGGATAGTTAAATCCCCATGTTGCACATCTTAAGCTGAGATGAAGGCACATTTCCAGTAGAAAGAATAATTTCCAAGAGTTGATTAAGTATACACCCATGTTGCATCCACATGTGCTTTCATTTGCATAACTAGGTATCCTCTTCTAGTTTCGTTCAAGCTCTTTTTAGAAGGGTTTTCATTTGTTACAGACTCATATATGTTTTGAGAGTATGAGTTTTCCCTTTTGCACATGATCTTTCACCATTTTTATTCTAGGTCAAATATATGTGTCAAAGGAGAGTTCTTGAATGTCATTAAGAATTTAATATTCTTCAAATTCAATATTCTTCATTGTTGGTTAAAAGAGCAGGGTTTTCCAAATATTTTGTCATCATGATGTGCTTAGGAGATCTATAAACGTCCCTTAGTATTCATGAGACAATCATGCGGCTATCAATAGGAAGGAAAAAAGAGCAATAAAAGGCTTGAAATTGAAGATTATAGTCTCTTTCATAAAATTATAGTTGATCCCAATATTAGTGCAGTCTTAGTCCCTATCAGATTAGGAGTGTGATTACATTTAATTAGAACTGTTTAAAGACATTAATGTAACTTAGCTTTCTCAATTACAAGATTTCAGGGCTCTACCAAGGGTCTTGTATCCAAAATGTATGCAGAACATAGAGTGAATAGCTGATTAAATATGTATTTCATCTTAGCCAACAACAAAAGAGGATGAATTTTAGTTACAATGTTGAAGATCAACCTTTAAAACTTGTAGCTCATTAATAAATGATAGTTAAGAGTCATTAGAGAACAATTATGAGACAGTTGCTCTTCAGTATGGAATTGGTTCCTTGGTTGGAGGTAGACTAAACCACTTTGATACTTTTGTACAAAGGAAGTTCAGATATGCATATTATGAAGTGCATGTAAGGACAAAGTTTCATGAAATGCAGATAAAAGATAGTGGACAACATAATATATGGCAGTCATAGAAATACCTATATAACTTCTACCTGTGTGTTTTTTTAATTATAAAAGGACAATCTCACTTCAAAAAACATAGTCACTGTGTAATCACAAGGGACGGAAATTCAAGGAGCGCATAATGCATGGGAAAGACATTATAAAGGTGAAAAATCCATAAACCACGGTCCCTTCAAGGAGATAGAAGGCAGTCAAGTCTTCAAAGGCAAAGACCCACTGGATGGTGCCAAATAAGGTCATAGTTAGTGAAGCATAGTAAACCAAGTGAGGATGAGAAAATAGGCATATAGTAGTAAAGGACATATGGTAAATGGCAACAATAATGTAAGCGACAAAGCAAAGTAAAAGAAGATGAAATATAGTCTCACATTATAGAATAGAGCAATTTTCAAAATGCTTGTAGGGGTTGTGTATTTAAGTTCCAAGAACCTCAAGCGCCAAGATGACAAGACACGATGGATACAGTCAAGGGTGAGTAGTTTGCACAGTAAATGAAGATAGACAACTTTCAAGTTTATAAAAGGAAATGATCACAAAAGTTGATAAGTCATCAAATGAGTGCAGTCATAAGGAAAATGACAAATCTAAAATAATAAGAAGAAATTTTTAAGATACAGAAGACAATCCAAATTAAAATCTAGGTCTATGAATGTTAAGTGAGGCAGTCTTGAGGATGATATGAGTCAAAATGAAATAACCAAATATTGATACCAAGATTTTTCATAGGTAAAATGTACTTTGTAAGGATAACATGCCAATCACCATTCACAAATAAAGTAAATATTTCAAAAGTGCAATAAAAAAAAGCACTAAATGGTGATGCAGTCACTTCAAAAGATAGTTAAAAGGGATAAGAAGGTAGTCCCTTTGTCTAATTTCAAAGATTGAGGTCTCTATACCTTGTCATGAACTTATGACAATTAGAACAGAAAGTGAATTCGAAGGGTAGCATGACAGTCACAATCAAAAGCAAGAGGAAAAATAGTCATTAGGGTAGTTTAAATGAAAACTTTCTTCAAGACTTGAGAGTGCAGTCACAACCCTTAAAAGCATAATTATGTGTTGATATTGAAGATTCCATATTTCAAGGGAAGCAACCGTCATGCATATGAAAGGACAGTTAAAATGTGCAAAGAGGGTAGTCCTTTATACTATGCAAAGGCTTGTCAATTTTAAAATTGAAGAGTTATGAAGCTTACTGATAACCTCAAGTTGGGCAGCTAAAGACTTTCAACAAAATGGTGGTGAGTATGTTAATGAGGTGATAATTTATTCAGAGACACTTGCTTCAACAACACAACAAATCTTTCCATTATATGCTTTAGATGAAATGATCAATGGTGTCGTTAAACACATAGCAAGTTTCATTAAGTGACTGCATTTCTTAGCAGTAATGTCAAAGAGGTACAATATGGGTGATGTTATGGAATTGATATCAATTTGAAATTGTTTGAATCTTTTGCTCATTTTTATGAGAATGGATTGCATGAGCTTGAAGATGCAATACACCCAAAACATCAACAATTCAATCTTTTATTGAAAAAATAGCTAGAAACTTTTCTCAATCCTATTATTTGGGAGAAGCATTGTAGTGCTTTGGATTGCAAGAAAGTGACAATCCCATGCAATAGCAAGAAGGTGATAGTCTTATGAAGAAGACCAAGATCTATCTTGAACTAGAAGGTAGTAAAGACACCTATAGTATGCATGTGGATGCAAAAGTTACCATATTAACTAGAGGAGGGGTTTCTCATGAAGTCACATTACTAGAATAAGTACACAAATAGTTCTAAGGGCATTCAAACAAAGAAAAGGGCTATGCTTGAACTCTCGTAAGAAATTATGAAAGAATTAGAGTATTGTGCATACAAAAGGGCGGTTCTCAGAGTCCTAGTCAAAACCATTAATGGATAGTGGTAAAGCAAGAGCGTGAACAATAGATGGCATAGTAAAAGGGGGCAGTCAACTATGTGAAAACCATGCTATGCATCTTAAATGTCATGAAACCAAAGAAAGGGTAGTTTATTAAGTGTCATATTTGCAGTGATAATCTTCAGTGACATAATTTTTGTAGGTGCCTATAAGGCATGTGAGTGTCAAGTGACATTCATGGGTTGAAATGATAGTGGTTAAGGATGTGACAGTGAAACCCTATGCATGGTCTTTTCCCATCCAAGAAAGACAGTGTTATTTTCAAGAGGCATGGGAAAAGTTAAAAAATAAAAAAACTTTGAAAGAGGTTCAAAAGTGCAAAACAAATATGTGCATGGAGGCCATTAAAGACAAATTTCATGAGCATAGTCAAAATAAGAGTAGCAAGGTTATAATGAGTTCTACATAAAATTAGGAAAGTCTTGTTGGGCAGCATAAACCAGGGTTTGGATGGGCTTATTAATGTATTCAAAGGTAGCCAAGACATGCTAATGTATGACATTCACTTTATTTTTCCATTTAATTATTGCTTGTCACCATGAAGACTATAGGGATGGGTGCATACAATTTAAGGGAGATTAGTCTATGCCTCAAAAAGTCATATTTCCCCTCAAGACACATTCAAACAAATATGCCCTATTATATTACAAAGATTAGTTGAGGTAGTTTGAGGGAGTAAAAAGTTGTTAAGGGGCGGTTAAGGTCAAGAGAGCATTTCTGGTAGGAGTTGCAAGTATTCAGGGGGTTGAAGAGTGGATATAAGGGTCTTGTTGGCAACAATATGAGACAATAAAGTAGTTGAAAAGGTCAACACATCTTCTCCAACTCTACCAAGAATTTTCCAAGCATTCAAAGCATGAGACAAAGGCAATTTCAAGCGCCCAAGGTTTAAGGAAGCAGTCAACTTAGACATAAGGGAAACATTTAATGAGTTTTAAACCTGTCCTACTTTTCCTCCAGCATAGGATAGTCAAAAGCAGAGTTTACTTTCTTTTTTCTTCAGTTCTTTTCATTTTGGCAAAGCATTGTAAACTTGACTAAAGTTTCTTTTTGGTCATAGTGACATTGTAACTCATATTTTCAGTCTCGAGACTCAAAATAAAACACTTTGTAACACATTTTCAAAGAAAAAAGCATATTTCAAACTTATACAGCTGTAAGAATACTTTTTTCAATAAAATTCAGTGATCTTTCCTTCTCAATAGTTTTTTTATTGTGTTTATATGAGTGATCAATATATATTTTTGAGTTTTTATTTACAAATCCTCTAATATATTGTCTCATTCCAACACCTTTAGGTAGAAGAACATGTTCCGTACAGGTCATAAGTTACGTTACTAAGGTTTACATTCTTTATTTGTGAAAACACACCTAGTTTCCTTCTAAAAAATTGTAAATATTTCAACTTTCTTATGAAATACTTATGCATGAGCATGTTAAATAGTTGGGTTGTGTGAATATTAGCTGGGAATTTGGGAAAATATGTGCTAGAACAGTAGTGCAAGTTACAACCATTTTTGGTGCAGCACCTTAGTAGTAGATTCATTTTAAGCAATTATTTCTACCTTTTTCCATCAAGTGGAGTAGTAAAATAGGTTAGACTAGGTGATAGAACCAAGGGAACCAACCCTCTCTGGAGGATCCTTTCCATCATAGGTGATCCAAAAACCTAGAAAGGATCCCACGTTTCACCAGTAAGCTAAATTCTACAACTTAACAAGGGTACGTACTTAGGTGATAAAAGTTGTCCTAGTCTTCCTTTTGTTGTGGGTTACAACTTCCAACTGCTACTCGTTATAGTTCCTCCTTGGCTGCAAGAAGGTTAATTCACAAAGCATGTGCACAAGACTAACTACCATAATTAAAACATAGAATTACATCCATATTTCATGCATATTTACATATAAACCATGTAATACTATTATGTCATAACCATATTTCCATCATTATAATTTAGGTCCAAGTCTGCATAGTAAGTAGGAAAAAATAGTATAATATAGGAGTATTGTCTGGAAGGTATATCTAAAGTTATCTAAAAGTATGCATGAAAGTAATAGAAAATAAGCTAATAACTGGACCCATCACTATGGATGGTGTTAATTGGTTCTTGATATTGAGGATAGATGGAAGGATGACTAGGGCATATGGGTTGTTGATAAGTAGGTTGGTATGAGGGGTAGATGGATGGCTGACTAGAGCTTGTAGGTTGTTGGTATGAGGGGTAGATGGATGGATGAATAAAGCTTGTAGGTTGTTAGTATTGAGGGAGCATGCTCATGAGGTTTTCAGTTTTACTACAAAGAATATCAAGGTAAAATGAAGACATGGTTATAAACTTGGATCAGCATGTACAATGGTATGTTTGTTATTGTTTTTGACAATTGTGTTGCAGACAGAGATAGTTGCAATTTTTTGATAGAGATAGATGTGTCATAGAAATTAACAAATGCATCACATAGTTTATGCATTATAGAAACATAGTTGTGGTGCACAAGTTAATTATGGTGCACTGGATATTTCGTAAATAACAACTTCCTAAGTGACTGCAACTTTGATTTCTTTTAGTTTTTACTTGAGACACTTGTAAAAACACAAAAAATAATATATAGCAAACAAGAATATTTGTGACTCTAACTTTTGGTGACTTGGATAAATTTTGTGTTTCTTCTTCCACAAAACCACACTAATTAGTTTCACTGGTTATGATAATAAAAATAATTCATAGATACATAGTCCATCTAGTGGTAGAACCGGTTTGACAACTTAAATCAAACCCACTGATAAAATATCACACAATGAATAGATGACTAGAGTATTCCAAGGTCATGTACCACCTTGACACCTCTTACCCTTGAAGTAAAAGTTCCTTGCATGGGGTTATTGTTGCCTCAACAAAGATTAGTACACAGTGAGTAACTTCACGCATTGATCCTATCGCGTTGCACCAATTTACGCTGACGGCCAAAAAGGACTTTAGGTTTCTAGATAACAAGGTTCTTAGTGGAGGTACTCCATAAACACCAACACATGTACAAATGTGAGATTGAAATCTCAGCTCCTTGTGTCCAGAATCACCCGGGACCATAGAGGAATGCTTGACATGTCATGATTGGATTGAGCTACAAATTTCTCTCTCACCCCTTTATATATCCCATCGAAAAAAGTGTGTTTGAGATCAAACATTGGGGTGATAAGGTCCCCAAGAAGGCCTCCTGAAAATAAAAAAGGGTTGTTGGTATTTCTCGTACACCCTAGGTCGTGTAATATCACTAGGGGAGAGGATATGTACCAACAAGTGGGTGACAAGACTAACTCACAAGCCTGCAAGTGCACAAGACAAATCAAACAAGTTTGTTCATTCCATTATGTCCTAAAATGTTCCTAGAATTAGTGTGGAAAAAGAAAAACAAAAGATCTTCGTCAAACGTCTTGCAAAACCACAAGTCAACAGTTTTAGAATTTGTCTTTTCCCAATGATTGTCAACTTTCAAAGATATGTCAGTGGTTTCAAATTTTGAGTCTTCTACAAATGAAGGAAATATTGCACCAATTTCATTAGTGGCCAAAAAACATAGGTCAAATGCATTAGTTTCAAAATAAGCATCCAATGCTTGTATAACCTTTGATTGAACAATTACAAAAATGATTTAAAACAATGATAAATTTTTTAAATCTCAATGAAATTTAAAACCATAAAATGGTTTGTAAAGCTAAGGCTGAAATCTAAAAGACCTAGAAACCATTTTTCAAACTTCTACATGTACAATTTGTTATAGATGAAAGAACAACATGGATTTTAAAAGATCAACTGAATTTAAAAAAAATCAATATCATAATTAAAATCATGATAACTTTCTCAATCCTTAATGAAATTTAAAACTATAAAATGATTTGGAAAGGTAAGACTGTGATCTAAAAGACCCAAAAACCATTTTGCAAAATTCTAAATGTAAAATTTGTTATAGATGAAAGAACAACACGAATTTTAAAAGATCAACAACAGAATTAAAATCATGATGACCTTCTCAATTCTTAATAAAATTTAAAACCATAAAATGATCTAGAAAGCTAATACTAAGATCCAAAAGACCCAAAACCGGTTTTGTCAAATTAGGTGTGTAAAAAAATTTATAGTTGAAAGAACACCATGGATTTTAAGTGAGTTTTTATGCTACAACCTGCAAAATTTCTTAAAAACACTCAAGAGAAGATTAGAATGTTCACGTTGGGTTCAAAAAATTGTTGAATGGAAAATGAGATTTAATCATAAAAGGGGAATGAATTAAATATAGTAACCACTAAACTATAATCCAATACCAAACTCAATCCAATTCAACCAATGAAGTACAATTAACACAATGAAATCAAAATAATAAAGCTATGCAATTACCTTCCTTATGTCAATGATGATTTACCTCCATTGTTCTTCTTTGTCTTTATTTTCTCTCAGTTATGTGTGTACTAATTTGCTTCAAGCTCAATACAAATGAATAAGATGAACATATGCAAAATGCCAAAGATTTGTGGTTAGCCTTCAAAGAGGAATGAGGGCTACTTTTATAGAAAAGATTGATTTGGATGGAAAATCAGGATTAAGAGGTGGATGATCAAGATCAAGGGTCAAGAATCCTTGAGAGGAATAGATGAAAAAGTTAACTAACTGCAACTGGGTGTAGGATTTTAGTTAACTATTTGCATGGAGAATTTATTGAAGAGTTAAGGGATATGATTGATTCGTTAACTCTCACTGAGTGGGAGTGAACTAATTTGATTGATCAATGGACTGACATTGATTATCTAGACGATTGAGAGAGTGTATGTTACAAATGAGGTGGGAATGCATGAGATAATAATTAATTATATTAATTAATTATTTGAGGAATGTGCAAGTGGGAATTAGATAAATAAATGAAATTTGAAGAAGTGGATAATGTTGTGAAGAAATAGGATAATTAAATAATTAAAGTAATTATTTAGTTTATAAAGGGGTAATTAAATAATTAAAGTAATTATTTAATTTAGAAAGTGGGTGAGTGTTAATTAACTAGTAATTATTATTTAATTAATTTAGAGGAATAAGATAATTAAAAATGTAATTAAATAAATAGGATTCATTTAATTAATCGGGAAGAATAAATATTAAGATATAATTTAATAAATAGGATTTATTTAATTAATCAAGAAGATTAATGATAAAGTGAATTAATTAAATAACATAAAGTCATTTAATTAATAATGGAAATATGACATTAGATAATAATTAAATAATTGAACATTATTTAATCATTAAGGAAAGACGATAATTAGTGTTAAAATATTACTTCGCGGGCTAAAACAATTTTAGGTATCTATACATTTTATGGGTTTCTAGGCACAATGAGCCTCAATGCAAGTTTTGGAACTTTAGGTGTTTATTGGGATTCCAAGAAGGAATTGGAATCCAAAAGGGGCAAAAATAAGGGATGAGTAGGAAACCTAGAACCCCAAGTTCAAGGTTTTATGAGAACCTAGAACCCCAAGGCTTAATTCCTAGTGATGAGGTAGATATTGGCCTTATACTTTGAATAAAATTATCGTTCCTTTGTTACCTAAAAACCCTATCAAGACATGATATTAATCTAATTATATAATGAATTATTATCTATCATAGTCAATAATGGCGTATGTATTCCTTTTTTATGTGTCAAAAAGGATTTCAATGCTAACAATCTTGGTGGAAATATCTATTTTGGTTGAGACAAGGTAATAAAAGATAATCTAGCTCTAGCAAACAGACTTTGAAAGAAGTAGGAATAAATTCTCATATATCAAGTAGCTCTAGAATAGTCACGCCTCTAGAATATTTATAGTCCTAGAATGTCATAGAGGAATTCATGGAGAAGTAATGGTAATATAAAGGAATGTCCTACTCATCTATCGATAATCCAAAAATTTGTGTGAAGATGAAGACTCATGTTTAACATCTACTTCCTCAAATTTATGATTTATTTGTTATGGATAAATGGTTTCATTAATTTTAGTTGGACAATTATTTATGATTTTCTATTCAAAATTCTAAACAAAAATCATACATGAATTACATGATGTTAAATCTTAGGCATAAGTGTGTAGATTTATAGCTCTTCGGTGTTCATTTTAAGGAGATGACTATTTTTTTGAATGCATACAATAAGAAATACAACTTAATTTATTTTTTAAATATGTTTGACAATCTATGGATGATATTGTAAGTATTGGAAATTCTATCCTCTAGAGAGTTGGCCACTCAATTGGGAAAGAAAAATAGCAGTTTATAGATGTGTTTTAATTCTATTGTTATTATGAACTATTGTATTTATGTTGGCATAGTTATTTTTAGTAAATGAAACATAGTGTTTATGTTAAAGTAGTTGCTCTTAGTAAATGGAATAAATTGTTAAATCTTCCCTTATAGGATAGTTCATTTTGTGATTTGTATTGTTCTATGCATTATTCAATGTTCGTGTTAGATTAGTGTATTATGTAAAGAAAAACAAATGATAGTTCTATCTAATAAAGTTTATCAATTAGATATTCTTTGAATAATTTAGTAGCATGGGCTTGCTTCCTCAAAATAGATCAAAAATTTAAAACTTTATTTCTTTTTGTAACAACTTTCAATGATTTTCCTAGTTTAAAATTTCAAACGTTTTTCTAGTGTAGATTTCAACGTTTCCATAATCTAGATTTTACTCTTGCATAAGCATTTCTTTTATTATGTAGCATTAAAAATAATTTTTGGATTGAGATATGTGATTTCCTATTGCATACAACCATCAAACACCACCCAAATTGGCAATATAACAATTGAATAAAGTACAAGGTTTCACTATACCAAGTCACTTTTTGGCACTCTTGTCAGGGACATGTCCTTTATTCTAGGCGTCATTAGGAATCTAGTCAGGTAACCAAAATTGGTGTAAAAACATGTATATCCTTCTTTTACATGTTAAGAAAAAGGGGACCTCACAAAATATTTATCATAAAAACCCTTGAACCCCAAATATCAATCATTGAACCTAAGGGGAAAGAAATCTTATTTGAAGAATTTTGTCAATATCAACTGGTCATTCAGGACCCACATAAGAATTCACTCCAACCCCTTGAGATTAAACTATTAATAAAAAATATTTTAACTAAAACCATGGATAACAATAATGGAGGACAAGCAAGAAGGGTAGAAATAGTGTTTATTTACTTAAATCCAAATGATGATTCTTCAATGAAGAATATCTCTCCCTCCATCCTACCCAATTTTAGAGGTATAGCCTTAGAAGACCCAAACTAGTTTTATTTTTTAATTTAAAGTCCACCAAACATATGATCATAAAACTGACAATCAAAAACTTAAGTTATTCATTTCCATGTTAAGGGATTCAGTTATGTGTTGGTTTATGGGTTTGTCTTCAATGTTAATTGACACTTGGTAAGAAATGGAAATTGCATTTCTAGATAAATATAAGATTATTATAGGGTAAGTGATAGGAAGGATGAGTTTTTACATCTTAAAAAAAGATGAGAGTCTAGAAGAATTATTAGATAAGTTATTTGTATTAAAATGATGTGAGAATATAATGACCCTTGAATTGGTTAAAACTATTTTTAGAAGGAATTGATGAGGATGCACAAAGAGCTCTTGATTTAATGGAGAAAGGAGATGTAGCCAAACTAGATCTTGTAGATATCTTTGTACTTTGTAGAAACTACTCTCAAATCTAAGGAGAAATTAGGAAATCTAGCTTAATGAGTGGAACTGATGAAATAGGACAACTAAGGGAAGATAAAAAAAAATTAAAGACTAACATTCTTGTTTAATTAAATACCACCCTTGATGGAATATAGGCTAAAAATTCAAACTCAAAAACACTCTTTATCTATTGGCTGAGATGTAGAAATAAACACATCTGATGAGAATATACTTTGGAAAAGATAGATGTCTATCAAGTTTGTGACAAAAAACACCATACTAACTAGTGTGAATTACTCCAAGAAATCAAAAATTCCAAGTAAAACCCTTCCCTAATAGAGGAGGTTAATTATGTAAGGAAAAAACCTAGAAATTATTTTTACTACAGTAAATCCTCAAATCCACCTTGGCAACCATAGTCTAACTGGAGTAATAATCAATGGATAGAACCTTATCCTCAACATCAAGGACCACAACACTATGGAACCTACTCTTGGGGACCCCCGAAATGGGAAAATCAACAATGGTCAAATCCACAACGGTCTAATCAATCACAAAAATCATGGTATCTTCCAAACCCTACACCATAATGGAACCCTCAATATAACCAATTTTATAAAGGACCTCGCTATATGCCAAATCAAAAAAAATCCCTACTACCACCCTCATATAATCAACAAGTTGACCAAGTTACACAACCTCAACTATTAGTCCAACTAGACGCTAATCAAAATAATAACAAACAAGCTACACTTGTGTACTTAGATGGACAAGAAAACATGGTTGGAATTAATGTTATACATTGTGAAGGTGTAGAACTAAGGTCAAGGAAAACTTTTCATCAATCATCTTAACCTACCATAATTGAAATAATAGGTGGTGAGGAAGAAGAAATTTTAAAACATAAAGCTAGTCATTTTGATCAAAATGATCAGCAACCTACTAGGGAACCTCATAAAATATCCACTAATAAGAATAGCCTAGAAAAACCTTCTAGAAATCATCTAAAATTATCTTTCAAATCTATTATCGAGGATCTTCTTGGTAAATCCCTTGAGCTATCTTTCAAATATTATTTGAAGTCACTTTTAAGAGCTTCCCGAAAGAAGTCTCTTCACAACCTACAAAAATATTCCACTAAAAAATGTTATCAAACCCCTCTCTATATTTTTTCCAAGAGTTAACCAAAGAATAAGAGATGAACATCATATTTTCAAAAATTCCCATTTTTTGGAGAGACCTAAAGAAGTTACCCCAAAATATCATTTGGAACCAATCACATTAAATGAAACTCACCTTATATAGGAGATCAAATAGTTGAATATCAAAGTTACTATTGGTCGTCTGAGTTGTAGGCCCCAAATCCCTAAAGCCTAGTAATCTCCCAAGCATTAGGGGTGTCAAGCTTGGGAAGATCACCACAAACTTGTCTTTAGTTTGGGCAGCTAAGGACCAATGATTAAGGTGGGTATGACCTCCTTCACTTTTGGGTCTACAGGCTCAAGGGGGGTTGCCTTGAGGTGCTAGATTGCTGGTTGAAAGATTGAACACTTCCTAACAAAAAACTATACCATTGCACAGTATCCCAATACTAGTGTCGCAATATACCTATGTGCTAGTTTGGAACTGTAAGTCTTAGCAACTTATTAACAGATAACTACCATATATGGGTCAATGAATGTGTTTTATGATAACCCCTTAGATGTTATAATTTAGATATAGCAGTAGAACACACTAAACTAAATAAAACTAAAAGATGTGTAAATTTATGAGTTCAAAGTGTGTTGAGGAAGGTGGGGAGAGAAAAAAAGTAACAAATTGGTGCCTTCATCTAGTAGGTCAATAGATTTTGTGAATATAATCAAATATGCAATGACTGTAACTGAGGTGATACATTAATCAACACACCAAAAAGACTAGGTTTTCCAAAATTCACAAGCAAGTTGTGCTTTACACATACATCCATAAAAATCATAAATAGTTGCATATTATTAAATGATTCTACTTAGTAATCCATGCACATACTGATACATATCCTTTATTATTCTAAAAATATATCTTATAAAGTATTTACAAGAATTTTAAATTCATATAGCTGGCCAACTAATCAACACATATCCAGAAATATATACCATGCACAAGGAGACACTCAATCAAGGTTAAAATTTACATTAATAATCCATTCTACAATAGTTACAATCATAATTACATACTTGGGATAAAGATAGATCATTACAAAGCCAAAATATCAACACCCAAAATTGGAACTATGAACCCTCTAGTTCTACAGTATAAGTTTTTCTCAACTATGATCTCTCCAAACCAAAAATATTATCCTCCCCTCAAATATAGTCACCAAAGTAGATATATTCATATTATTAAGGCATTTATAATTTTAGAAGGCCATACCACACAAATAAACCCATTCATGACCCCCTCCAATGCATAGTTGACAAGTGTCCTCTACAAATTTGATTTGGTTGTCAAGAAACATGGAAGAACATTCCCCCAACTTCTATAATACAACCCATTGATGATGAAGGAAAGAAGAAAATTCCCAATTAAAAACATGACCAAGGAGGGCCCTTTGACATAAATGAGGTTTGCAATTCATAAATGTAACATAGGTGTTGTTTTCCCCTTTAGTATTCATGGAAAAGCATTAAAGATCATTAGTGCATCCATAGATAAAATTTAGAAATTGTAGAAGTGATTGTAATATTGATGGTTCTTTTGGTTCAAAAACATGCCATATTGACCAATTATTGAAACAAGGGTGTTTGGGATCTGTAGAAAATCTCTCCTTAAGCCTTGAAAATGGGCACAAAGCTAAACCAAAGAGATTTGATGAGTCTTAAATGTTGAAATAATTCAAAGGGGATGTGGATGATATCCACATAGCAAGGAAAACTCTATCTTTGAAATTCATGTGGAAAAATCAGGCTCAAGGAATATTATGGAGATTCAAAGGGGAAGAGGATTGTAGGAAGGTCAAGGGGAACAAGATTAAGTTTGGTAGAATAAGGAAGTTTTGTAGGAGTTGAATGTG
The DNA here is from genome assembly GCA_007258455.2 of Sequoia sempervirens. Classification (NCBI taxonomy): domain Eukaryota; kingdom Viridiplantae; phylum Streptophyta; class Pinopsida; order Cupressales; family Cupressaceae; genus Sequoia; species Sequoia sempervirens. Next base: position 70,161,876 of record VDFB02270651.1, read on the forward strand.
AATTCCCAACACCCTAAGATTAGCTTCCAAACCAAAATATCTTCCACAAGAGATAAATGGAAAGAATAGCTTGCTATAATTAAGGATGCAAGATTGATTGATTTAATATTTAAATATACATATGATTCCTTGCTTATAAAGGTAAGGTTGTGACATAGGATTAGACAAGATCATGGCATGTTTCTTAATCTTGTACAATGAGACAACTACCTAAACACCTCAACATTATTAAATGACCTAGGACATAAGTATTAAATGTCATGATAAGATATGATAAGATCACATGACACCTAAGGCTTATAGAAATATTCCCTAGGACCTAAGAAAACTTAACATGTAAATAGGACCTATAAGTTAACTAGATAGGTAAACTATCTATTTACACCAACAAGTTATGCAAGTCAATAAGGGTCAATTTTCTTGCAAGTTCAACATGGACTAGTAGCTAGCAAAAGGATGAAGCCTAAAGGGACTTAGTAGGGCTTTAAGGGGGATTTGAACATGCTGAAAGTTTCACAAATCTAAATGAGAGCTCAAATTATGCAACAATAAGACATTTTTGAAAATAACTCCAAATTCCACCAAACTTGAAACACAAGCACCCATTAAACTCTTCTTCTACAAGATAAGAATTCTTTTGCAATTTTATACTGCAGCATCAAAAATTATCACCCTTAACAATTTCACACTAGGTTTTGCTCCCCCTATGTGCTTGGACCTAATTATGCATTAATTGCTCATTTTTATAAACACTCTTGGAAAATAAAACATGGTAATTCAAACTAGACATTTAATATTTTTCCCCTGACACTTTGGATCCTAAAAAGCAGGAATCTAGTCTAGGGCCCCCTGCACCCTAGACTACCTATTTTGGCTCCAAATTTAAATATATCAGTGCCGGTAATTTATTATTTGAAATTCTAATTTTGATTAATTATTTTTTAGAAATTATAATAATTGCATATAAATACATAGTATTTTCACCATTTGAATAAATATGCAATTTTGGAGAGCAATTATTATAGTTCAAAAATCAATTCAAGAGTAGTCAAGAGTAGAATTATCTACATTATTGCAGCATTTTTTCATTCAAGCATCATGTCAAGTTTTATGTGAGTTGTTTTCATGTTTTGTATGAATTTTGTTTTTGAGCACTAGCACTTGTAGGTATTCAAATAAATTCAATTCAAGCAATAATTGATCCTTGAAGGTGATGCGTATGACTTCAGTCCATTAAGGAGATCAAATCTAAAGTAGTGAGTTGTAGCAAGTTTTCAATTCATTACTTATTTATCAATTAGCCTCTATCCATCCAAGGATAAGCTCTCTTTCACCATCAACTTTTCCATTATGGAGATAGGAATACCAACACAAGGTTTGACATAGGCAAGCCCCTATATGGAACAACCTTTCCCCTCTTTTTATGTGTGTAGTTTGTAGATTTGAATTGAATTGGAGGAATATTGAAGACTATTTATTCATTCTTGCAATTAAACCCTACAATTTGACAAGCCAATGAATCTACATTTTCTCATCAACAGACAAAGTTCTGACAACAACTCTTGAAATATAGAAACTACAGACTGGTGACCTTAGGCCTATACTTTCAAATCTAGTGAAAAAGGAGGAATGTCTGAGACATACTATTCCCTAGACCAACTATATCTACATCAAATTTTAATACCAAGTTCTTTTGTGTCTACCTTCTACATTTTTGGATTCAATTTTTATTTGTTTGCATTTAGTTTCTCAAAACTAGTAATAAAACATTGCATTTTCATATTAGCCCTAGTTACATCATTGCATGATATCAAATTTAAACTATTCAGGCATTCCTATCACCACCAAACAAAGGGATTAGAACCTTGATCCACTGATATGGCTCTTCCTGCAAGGTTTGTAGCCAAGTGGTGTTTTTTAATCCTTTTTAATCCCTTCTATTCAAGTTGAGAAGAGTGTGGTTTATAACCTAGATTCCTTTTCCCAACCAAACATATATTTATCCATAATCTAGGATTTTGGTGTAGCCTCAGGTTCAAGCTCCAGGTGACACCTAGCACTGATTTATTGGCCCATAAGAACCATGATCAAGCCACCATAACACTTTATCATTTTTCAAATACTTGAGATGATAGCAAAAAAATAAAGGTCATTCTTACATTCCAGAATTTCAAGGGGTATGTGGATATAATCCACATAGCACAAAAAAATTCTATAATAAAAAATCATTTTAAAGAATTGAGGAGTACATGGAAATGCAAAGATCCAACCAAAATTAAGATGGTTCACATGGAAATGCACACAAAGTTGGTTAGCCACAAGTTTTTAGTAACCACAAAAAATATCGAATTCATAACATCAAAGAGGATAATGTATTTGTTAAAATTATTTTCATCTCCTTGAAAGGCAAAGGATTACAATGGTATGGAGGTTTGTAGCCGAATTCAATTCATAATTGGGATGATCTAGGTGAAAAAATTTATGAATAGTTTGAAGATGAAAGTGACCATGAATCCTTAGTAGAATAGTTGACTACTATCAAAAGAGCTCCCCATGGATTCATGAGTGACTTTAACTTTAGGTTCTAGAAGACTTTAGATAGAATTCCAACCTTGGTCAAGCATTCTTCAAATCATGCATTCTTATATTATTTGAGGACTCTAAACAATGACATGGTTGTTATGATGTAGTCCATGGGTGAAACAACCTTGCCAAATGCTTATGATGTTTCTATAAGTAGAAAATTATTTAATGCAAGTTGGAAAAATAGCCCTAAGGCTCTCAATTCCTTTATTCCTAAAACTCCACCCACCTAGCCAATCCTTATTCCTCTTCCAATAGCAACAACTAGTTAAAAAACTCTTTTTATTGCCCCTTCCAATGAATTATATGAATTAAAAAACTTGATATAGAAATTTGGTAATGGGTTAGGGCATTAAATAGGCAATACGCCTAAAATATTAGACCTTATCAACCTTATAATCAATCTTACCAACCCAATAAAGAACCTTATTAAGGAAATTCTCAAGGACATTTAAATATAGTAGTAAAACACACTAAACTAAATAAAACTAAAAGATGTTTAATTTATGAGTTTGAAGTGTGTCGAGGAAGGTGGGGAGAGAAAGTGAGTAACAAATTGGTACCTTTATCTAGTAGGGAAATATACTTTGTGAATATAATCAAATATGCAATGGCTATAACTAAGGTGATGCATTAATCAATACATCAAAAAAGATTAGGTTTTCCAAAATGCACAAGCAAGCTGGGTTTTACGAATTTATCCATAAAAATCATAAATAGTTACATACTATTAAATAATTCTACTTCCTAATCCATGCACATACCGATACATCCCCTTTATTATTCTAAAAAGATATCTTGTAAAATATTTACAAGAATTTTAAATTCATCTAGTTGGCCAACTAATCAACACATATCTTGAAACATACACCATGCACAAGGAGACACTCAATCAAGGTCAATTTTTCCATTTATCATATATTATATAATAGTTACAAGCATAATTACGTACTTGGAATAAACCTAGATCATTACAAAGCTAAAATATCAACACCCAAAACTCGAACTATGAACCCTCTAGTTTTGCAATGTAAGTTTTTCTCTACTATACTCTCCAGAACAAAAATGTTATCCTCCCCTCAAATGTAGACACCAAAGTAGATATATTCATAGTATTAAGGCATGCATAATGCTATAATCCCATACTACACAAATAAACCCATCCATAACCCCCTCCAATGCATAGATGATAAGTGTCCTCTACAAATTCGATTTGGTTATCAAGAAACATGAAAGAGCATTCCCCCAACTTCTACAATACAACCCATTGATGAATTTGATGAAGGGAAGAAGAAAATCCCCAAGGTAAAAAATGACCAAGGAGGGCCCTCTAACAAAAACAAGGTATGCAATTCATAAATGTAGCACATGTTGTTTTCCCTCTTTATTATTCATGGAATAAAATTAAAGATCACTTATAATGTACTCGTAGATCAAATTTGGCAATTGTAGAAGTGGTTGAAATTTTGATGGTTATTTTAGGTCAAAAACACATCATATCAGCCAATTGCAAAAAAATAAGGGTGTTCGAGATGTGTAGAAAATCTCGTCTTAAGCCTTCAAAATGGGCACAAAGAGAAACCAAAGAGATTTGAGGAGTTTTGGATGTTGCGGGAATTCAAAGGGGATGTGGATAATATCCACGTAGCAAGGAAAAATTTTCCTTTGTAGGAAAATCAGGCTCAAGGAACATTGTGGAGATTCAAAGGGGGAGAGGATTGTAGGAAAGTCAAGGGGAACTAGATTAAGTTTGGTAGAATAAGGAAGTTTTGTGGGAGTTGAATGTGAACTCCCAACAACCCCAGGATCAGCTACCAAACCAAAATATTTTCCACAAGAGAGAAATGGAAACAATAGCTTGTTGTGATTAAGGATGCAAGATTGATTCATTGAATATGTAAATATACATATAATGCCTTGCTTATAAAGGCAAGGTTGTGAGATATGATTAGACAATATCATGACATGTTTCTTAATCTTGTACAATGAGACAATTACCTAAACACCTCAACATTATTAAATGACCTAGGACACAATTATTAAATGTCATGATAAGATATGATAAGATCACATGACACCTAAGGCTTATAGAAAGATTCCCTAGGACCTAAGTAAACTTAACATGTAAATAGGACCTATAAGTGAACTAGATAGGTAAACTACTTATTTACACCAACAAGTTTTGCAAGTTAGTAAGGGTCGATTTTTTTGCAAGTTCAACATGGATTAGAAACTAGTGAAAGGATGAAGTCTAAAGGGACTTAGTATGGTTTTGAGGGGGATTCAAACATGCCGAAAGTTTCAAAGATCTAAATGAGAGCTCAAATTCTACAACAATAAAACATGCTTGAAAATAACTCCAAATTCCACCAAACTTGAAACACAAGCACCCATTAAACTCTTCTTCTACAAGATAAGAATATTTTTACAATTTTATACTATAGCATCAAAAATTATCACCCTTGACAATTTCACACTAGGTTTTTCTCCCCCTATGTGCTTGGACCTAATTATGCATTAATTTATCATTTTTATAAACACTCTTGAAAAATAAAACATGGGAATTCAAACTAAGCCTTTAATATTTTTCCCCCAACACTTTGGATCCCTAAAAAGCAGGAATCCAGTCTAGGGTTCCCTGCACCCTAGACTACCTATTTTGGATCCAAATTTAATTATGTCGGTCTTGATAATTTAGTATTTGAAATTCAAATTTTAATTGTCAACTATCTGGATTTATTTTTTGATAAATTAGAATAATTGCATATAAATACATAGTATTTTCACCATTTGAATAAATATGCAATTTTGGAGAGCAATTATCATAGTTCAAAAATCAATTCAAGAGCAGTCAAGAGTAGAATTATCTAGATTATTGCAACATTTTTTCATTCAAGCATCATGTCAAGCTTTATGTGAGTTTTGTTCATGTTTTTCATGCATTTTATTTTTGAGCACTAATGTACTTGTAGGTATTCAAATCAATTCACTTCAAGCAACAATTAATCCTTGAAGGTGGTGAGTATTACTTCAATCCATCAAGGAGATCAGATTTGAAGTGGTTAGCTTTAGCAAGTTGTCAATTCATTACTTATTTATCAATTAGTCTCTAGCCATCCAAGGATAAGCTCTCATTCATCATCAACTTTGTCATTGTGGAGTTAGGAATACCAACATGGGGTTTGACTTAAGAAAGTGCCTATATAGCACAACCCTTACCCTCTTTTTATGTGTGTAGGTTGAATATTTGAATTAGAGTAGAGGAATATTGAAGGCTATTTATTCATTCTTTCACTTATGCCCTACAAGTTGACAAGTCAAGGAATCTGCATTTTCTCATCAACAGACAAAGTTCTGACAAAAACTCATGAAAGATAGAAGCTAAGAACTAGTGACCTCAAGCTTGCACTTTCAAATCTAGTGAAAAGGGAGGACACTCTAAGGCATACTACATCCTATACCAACTAGATATGCATCAAATTTTAATATCAGGTTCTTTTGCGCCTGTCTTCTACATTTTTGGATTTATTTTTTATTTGTTTGCATTCAGTTTCTCATAATTATTAATATAATGCTACATTTTCACATTAGCCCTAATTACATCATTGCATAATATAAAATTCAAACTATCCAAGCATTCCCACCACCACCAAATAAAGGTATTAGAACCTAGATCCATCAATCTAGCTCTTCCTACAAGGTTTGAATCCAAGCGGGGTTTTGCGATCATTTCTAATCCCTTCCATTCATGTTGGGAAGATTGTGGTTTATAACCTAGATCCCTTTTCCCAACCAAACATGTATTAAGCCATAATTTGGAATTTTGGTGTAGCCTCGGGTTCAAGCTTTGTGTGACACCTAGCATTGATTGATTGGCTCTTAAGACCCATGATCAAGCCACCATAGTTCACTTTTTCATTTTTCAAACACTTGGGGGATGGTAGCAAAAAATAAAGGTCATTCTAACACTGCAAAATTTCAAGGGGTATATGGACATAATCCACATAGCATGCAAATTTATACAACAAAAACTCATTACAAAGAATTTAAGAGGACAAGGAAATGCAAGGATCTAACCAAAATTAAGACAGTTCACATGGAAATGCACACAAAGCTAGTTAGGCACAAGTTTTTAGCAACCACAAAAAAAATTGAATTCATAACATCACAAAGGATAATGTAGTTAAAATTATTTCCATCTCCTTGAAAGTCAAATGATTACAATGGTATGGAGGTTTTTAGCCAAATTCAATTCATAATTGGGATGATCTAGGTGAAAAACTTTATGAATAGTTTGAAAACAAAAGTGACCACCTATCCTTAATAGAATAATTGACCACTATCAAAAGAGCTCCCCATGGATTCATGAGGGACTTTAACTTTAGGTTCTAGAAGACTTCAAATAGAATTCCAACCTTGGTCAAGCCTTCTCCAAATCATGCATTCTTGTATTATCTGAGGGCTCTAAACAATGACATGGTTGTTATGATATAGTTCATGGGTGGAACAACCTTTCCAAATGCTTATGATGTTTCTATAAGTAGAAAATTATTTAATACAAGTATGGAAAATAGACCTAAGGCTCCCAATTCCTTTGTTCCTAAAAAATCCACCTACCCAACCAATCTTGATGCCTCTTCCAATGGTAACAACTATTCAATCAACTATTTTTATTGCCCCTCCCAATGAATTATATGAATTAAAAACCTTGCTATAGAAATTTGGTAATGGGCAAGGGATTTAAATAGGCAATAATCATAAAATTATGACCCTATCAACCTTATAATCAATCTTAGCAACCCAAAAAGCAACCTTATCAAGGAAATTTTTAGGAACAAGTTCAGTTAAGCTATACAAGGCCTCTAAATACTTTAAACCTAGTTGTTTCAATCTCTTCAAAAGATATTGTTCTAATACAAAATCATTTAGTATAGGATCATGAATGATGCTATCCATGCAATTATCCCCATGACCAGAATTTATGTCAAAGTGGTACCCTTAGCAACACTTCCAAAATATCAATTTGGATCATATCAAGAAGGGTTACTAAGGTAAGAATAGATACCAAGCGAATCCAACCTTATGAATTGGCATGAAAATGAATCTTGCAGTGTTAATCATGCTAACTTGCATCAAGTAGAGGTGTCATCTTAGTGGCACATAACACCATGTCTAAGAGAAGAGCAATGGAGGTTGAGTCACTTTCCATGATTGGCCAGGTATTTACCTCATAGTCATTCCAAGGGGCTAAAAGGGAGGGGACATTTTCTAAATCTTTTGAGCTATGAACAAATCAACCTATTGGGAAAGAAAATCAATCCAAGGATTAACCTACAGTCAACCACCAATCTAAATAAATGATGGTCATCATAAAAAAATAGCCAAAGGTTGGTCACCTCCCCTTTAATATGGTTTAGTAAATGAAAAATATATTTTTACTATGACCATGTGGGAGGCACTATCAATCCCAACAAATATGGATTTACTCTAGGAGGTGTTGAAGAACATCAATCATCCCAATGATTCTTTATCAAAGGGTATAGCAAATGTCCCTATCAATTTATGTTAGCCAGATGAGGAAATGACAAGTAAAATTAGTAAGCATACTCCCTTATATCTATCTTTAATCATTGGAAAACACCTCATACACAATTGTATCATTGATTTGTGAGCTAACAACTCAATTATGCCAAAGAAGGTTGTTGATTTGTTATGTCTATCTTATAACCGAGTTGAAAAGGGAGTTGTCCAATTAGATTGGACTATTGCTAAAATAGTAGGGGTTATCATCAACCTAGACCTTACTCTTCGTGCATGTCGAAGCCTCTCCATACCTCAAGATATTTTAGTCATTAAAATTTCTCCCTACTTTTTTATATGCATCTCTAGAGATTTAATAATGAAATAGGGGGTATTTTTCCTCTAATTAATCTCACATGTTGTTTAGGACTAGGTAGACACAAACTTAACCATAAAGGATGAACCTATCTCAAAAAATCACATTTTTGTATACTCCTAACCTCATCAATATAAATAATATTACAAAAGACCTAGAGGAAGACAATATTATCCATGAGGTTGCCACTTCTATTGAAGAAATTATAAAGACCCTCCTTAATGAATTTGGATGTAACTTTAAGTTCAACCCATATAGTGAGGTGGAAGAATAGGTTTGGGAACCTATTACATTCATCAAGAAGATTCTCTCATTCCAAATCTCATAAAGCCTCAAGAAGATGTTGGAGGTATGTGGAAAATGTGTTTTGATGGTTCAAGGAGTAAGAATAATGTTGGTGTGGGTGTAATGCTAGTAGACCCAAACAATGAAAAGAATTGTTTTTCCTTTAGATTTTAATTCTCTTGCACCAATAACATACTCGAGTATGAATTACATGATGTTATCTCTATGGATAGATTCCTATTGAAATGCTTTATTCCATTTGATTACACATGCTTATTCCAAGGCATTATTATTCCTAGGATTCAAATTAGTGATCCATTCCATGGAACCCATTATTGGATATTGCCCCACTAAAAGTTAGAATATGGATCTTATGGGTGGTTTGAGGAAATTTATACCAATTATAGGAATCACTTTTCTTTTAGGGACACTTTCTCTTTTTGGTATTCCACCTTTTTCTTTTTTCTGGTCTAAAGACCAAATTCTTAGTGATAGTAAGTTATATTCCCCTATTTTTGGGGGGATAACTTGGTTCACGATAGGATTAACTTCCTTTTACATGTTTTGTATGTATTTACTTACTTTTGAAGGGGACTTCTATTTGAATTTAGTTAATTCATATAACCATATTACGTTATATTCAAATTTTATGTGGGGAGAGGAGGAATCCAAGATATTAAGTAGAACAAGAGTGGATTCTATGTCGAATCAAATTATAGGAAGGAATATTTCATTTTCTAAAGAATCATTTAAAATTTTGAATAAGATGGAAGGATTATACAAAAAGAGCAGAGGTTTGGTTGTCACTTATCCTTTCTTCCATAAGGGATCTTTTGCATATCCGAAAGAATCAAGAAAAGCAATACTATTTCCTTTAGTTGTATTGGGAATATTTATGCTATTTTTTGGATTGATAGGAGTTCCTTTTTTTTCGAATCAAAATGAATTATAACATATTATCTCAATGTTTTACTTCATCGATGACCCATTTTGATAAGAAACATCCAGAGAATTGGTCCAAATTTTTCATAGATGAAATCCCCTCAGTTGGTATAGCATTTCTTGGTATATTAATGGCTTGTATTCTATATAGACCTATTTACTTCTTATCATAGAATGCATATCATAAAACAAATCCTCATATAAAGATTATTATGGACCAATCAATTAATATTATATATAATTGTTCTTATTATCGAGCTTATATAGACATATATTATGACATAATAATGATTAAAGGTATACGAGGGTTAGTTGAAACAAGTCATTCATTTGATCAATGGGAAATTGATGGAATCCCAAATGGAATAGGTCTTTTAGGTCTTTTTGTAGGAGAGGGAATGAGATGCTTAGGAGGGGGATGTATATCTTATATTTTTCTAGTCACCTTTTCAACAATTTGAATTTTTCACTCGGTTTCTTAGTATAATTAATACTTATACATGATTCATCTATTAGTAAATCATCAAAGAATCCTTTAAAAAAATCTGACTCTAAGAAGGAATAAGATTCTCTTGTTCGATCTGATTCTTTTTGTTCAATTTCTTGTTCCATTTTTTCTTGGAGCATTTCTTCAAATATTTTATTCCATTTATCCCTTATTTTTTTAGTTATTCTTCTTAGTTTTTTATTTCTTCAACTATTTCTTCCCTCTCTACAATTATGGAATATTTTGATCTTGAAGAGAAATAAAATTCTCCTATTTGAACAAATTTATTTTCTAGTTGCTTAATTTTGCTTTCTAGTCCCTCAATAATTTTGATTTTATGAATTATCGATTCCCTCCATTCATCAAGGATTTCAGGTTCTTTTTCAAGTTCCCAATATTCATTTTGAATCAAACTAAAGGGTGAATCAATCTCCCATTCAATGTTATTCAATTCCTTATTTGAAGGACTTTCCCAAATTATTGTTTCTTAGTTCTCTAAGATTCTATCATTTTTATGATTCAGATTTGTGTTAGAACTTGATAAAATCCAAACATGTTCTATTGGATTGAGAAAATGACATTGATATATCCTTTTATCTTTTGGAAAAGAAATAAATAGATGTGAAACGAGCAACAAATTTTCCTTTCTAGCTCCAAAATGTTGTATAGGTGGAAATGTCTTCATCAAATTATATGATGATTTGTCTCTTTCAATTAAAGTTTGAGTATTTTAAAAATAGAAAAGTAATGGTAATGTTATTATCATTACAACTTTTATTGCTTGACCTTTTAAAATAAATATGTGTATATCATGTATAAGTAGTGTATTAAGAATCTAAAATTCAAAAAGATTAACATTTTCTCAACCAAAAATATTTGACTTAGCAATCTCACCAAATTGGATTTGTTCGGAATGAATATTTCCACCATGTTATCTTTAAATTTTGACTAAATTCTAAAGAAATAAACTATTTCTTAAATCTTTTCGATAGGGTTCATAGACCATGATTTCTTTTTCATGTTCTATTTTTTATAATATAATGTTTAATAAATAATATAATGAGTAAACAATGCAATATATAGATATTATTAATATAATACCTACTTCCATAGAGATACCAAAAGAGAGGGAGATTTATTGTGGATAGATCTTTTTAGTGGAAAAGAAGGATAATATACAAATGATTCTATATAATAGAGTAAAAATAGATAGATAGGTATCTATTATACCAAAAATAAAATAGGATTTTCTACCCTATTTAGAACATTTAGAACGATGGGTATATAGAAAAGAATGATACTTCTTTAATTCATTTAATCTTATCTATATGTATTGTCCATTAATTACCATTTTATGGTATAAAAATCACTAACAATCCCAATTATATTTCTTATTGAAAATTAGAAACATATATTAGAATTAAATTGGTTAATTTGAATCCATATTTTAATAAAATTAACTTAAAGGTCTTCAAATGGGACAAAATAAGGGAGTAAAATTATTGTAAGACAATGAGCTAGTTGTAAATCAATTTAGAGACTAGAGTATGGTGAAGAAAAATCTTCTCAAGTCCTATAAACATAAATTATGGTACTTGATTTAAGACTTTGAGGCATTTGGCATCCAAGATTTCCCAAGAGAACAAAACAAAGATGTTGATAGGCTTGTAATAATTGGATCATATTTTTCATACTAACAAATATCATGGAGCCCCAAGAACATCATGTGAAACTTGTAAGTTTTAGATAACCAAGTGAATTGGTAAGTATTTAATAATAACCAGAAAAATATTCATTTTTTTCAAGAGGAAGCAATTTTTTTCTAGAAACTAGTCAAAGTTGCAAGAACAATATGGAAATCAAATTATGCAACTAAAAAGGTTAAAAATTATCCAAAAATTCTCATCACTCTAGAAATTATTTTTGATTTTGATGATAAGTCTAGAGATAAGAATATGAACTTGAATGTCAAAGAAGAGGACTATGAGTAGGTGGTTGTGGTAAAGGATAAATTTTGAAATTGGGGAAGGTATGCTTTGAATCTAAGTGACAAGCCTTTATTAATCTTTTTCAATCTTATGATGATGTGTTTGCTTGGACTTATTAGGATCTTAAAGGTTTTGATCCTAGTTTATCCCAACATAATATTGAATTAGATCCCAATGTCAATCCAAATAGGAAAAAATAAAGGCTTATTAACCCAAAAATTGAGCCACTAATGAGGAAAGGATTAAATAATATCATAGAGGCCAATATAATATTTTCCATCAAACACTCCCCTTAGGTGGCGAACCTAGTTCCAACGAGGAAGAAGAATGGGGATATTAGACTATGTGTGGACTTTAGAAACCTTAATAGGGCCTCCCTTAAGTATCATTATCCTCTTCCCTCTATGGAAAATTTTTTGTAGAGTGTAAGTGGTTCAAGAAGGCTCTCCTTCCTAGATGGGTATTACAATTATAACTAGATTTTATTCCATGAATCAAACTAGCATAAGATTGTATTTACCACTAAATGGCATAATTTTGTATATAGGAAGATTCCTTTTGGAATTACTAATGCTAGTGCAAAATTTTAGAGGGTAATGGATGTGGCCTTCAATGATTTTCTAAATGATATAGTGTTGGTCTATCTTAATGATACCACTATCTTATATAATCATGTAGGTGATCATTTAAGTCATATTGAGTATATCTTCAAGATATGTAGAGAATATGGTGTGTCCCTAAACCTCAAGAAGTGTGTGTTTTATATTGATCAAGGTAAAATTTTGGGAAATAGCCTCCAAGGAGGTCCTTTCCATCAATGTATAAAGAGTAGAGTCTGTCTTGTTTCTTCCCCTTCCTAGTCACAAGCAAGGTCTATAAAGCTTCTTGGGAAGGATCAATTTCATGAGAAGGTTTATTCCTAATCTTGCTTCACTAGTCAAACCCCTCACATCCATATTAAAGAAAAATGTTGTATTCAACTAGAGAAACGATGAAAATAAAGTTTTGAAGCTATTAAGCAATCAATTTCCTATGAGCTCCAACACTTACCAACCTAAACTATGATAAGAACTTCATCCTTTACACCTTTAGAGGAGAATCAAGTGTATCAATCATCTTTGTATAGTTGAATGATGATAATTTGGAGCATCCAATAGTCTTTTTTAGTGAAGGGCTCAAAGATTATGAGATAAAGTATTAATATGTGGAAAAGTAAGTCTTTGTTGTTGTAAGAGCACTGAAAATAATTAGACACATTCTCTCTAATAATAAAATCCAACTTATGTTCCCCATTTAAATATCATGGAGTTCCTCTTGAGTAGGGTCATTGATGAGAAGAGGGTTGGTTGGATTACTAAAGTCATGGAGTATGCCATTAACATCAAGATCATCAAACTTTTAAGAGGTAAGGAGTTGTGTGAGAAACTTGAAGCAAGCCTTTAATCTTAGTAAGTCTATCTATTTGCTTTGATACCCAACCTATTGAACTTTATACTCCAAACAAATAGATGCAAGACATGACTACTTTTTTGTTAATAGGTATGTATGCTCAAGGCCTTAATGAGGCAAAAAAGAGGTATTTCAAATTAAAATTCATTCCCTTTGTCTTAGTTGATGATGTATTACTTAGAAAAGACATAAATGGAGTGCTACTAAGATGTATTGAGTATAACCAAATTAGCAAGGTACTTGAAGAATTGCATGATGGTCGATTGGGAGGTCATTTCTTAATAAGGAATACTATTGCTAAAATCCTAAGAGTTTGTTAAATTGTTGGTCAAGTTTATTCAGTGATACACATAAATGGGTAAGAAGTTGCAAAAAATATTATTTATTTATTGGAAAGCAAAGGCTAGTTGTCCTCCCTCTCCATCCCATTTAGGCTAATCAACCTTTTCCAAATAGGGTTTAGAACTCATTGGCATGATCAATCCACCTTCTAGTGATAAACATAAGTGGGTATTGACAACCACAGACTACTTCACGAGGTGGATAGAAGTGATTGCACTAAAAAAATCTACTGAAGCTTCAATTCTAGACTTCTTAGATGGCCTTGTAACAAGGTTTGGTGTTCCTTCTACTATTATTTTGGACAATGCCAAATATTTTTTGGGTACTCAGATTAGTACATGGGATGTAATTTATGGTATCTATTTCAAGACTTATTCAAACTATTAACCCATGGGTAATGGATTGGTTGACTCCACTAACAATAATTTGATTAGAATAATCAAAAGAACTATGGAGGATAACCAAAGTTCTAGGCATACAAAGCTAAATAGTACTCTCTAAGTTGATAGGATTACAACAAAGAGAGCCATTGATAACTCCCATTTCATCATTTTATATGGGAGAGAAGAAAGGATACCCCTATGGTTACAGTTGTCTATTCTTGAGGTTGCACAATAGATGAAGATGGTAGAGAATGATGCAATGATAGGAGGTTGGTTGAGTTGATGGAGGTGGAAGAGGTAAGGAAAAAATCTATAAAAATGCTTAAGGCCCATGAGTCATAGGTCAAGAGAAATTTTGATTAGAAAGAGGTTGATAGGATCTTCAAGGAAGGTGATCTAGTCTTGAAGTGGGATGAAGACAAAGCAAAGGCTAGAAGGCATACAAAATTTGATGTTAGATGGAGTGGCCCATACGTCATAACTATAGGAGTTAATGGTGACTTCGCAACACCCCTAGGAATAATTTTTGGACCAAAATATCTTCCACAAGAGAGAAAATGGCAAGAATGTCTTAATGTATTATGAATGCAAGATTACAAGATTGAATATGCAAATGTACATGAGAGGCCTTGATTATAAAGGCAAGGTGAGAGATAGGATTAGACAAGATTGTGGCATGTGTTTTAATCCTATCACATGAGACAACTAACTCATAACAACCTAGGATAAGATAATATCTAGATATGACAACTAAGACTTCTAGAAGGAATTTTATAGTCCTAAGTAAACTTAACGTGTGAATAAGTCCCCTAAGTCCCTAGTAAGGAAATTAACTAGGTACAAGACATTTATTCACACCAACACCCCCCCTTAAGTGTAACTTAGGGAGAATATTATTATGCAAACTATGCAAAGAGACTATGGGTCCCGGCTACGAGTACTTGTTAGGTACCCATTTACAATGCAATGCAATCTCTCACAAATAGAGAAAAGGAGAAAACCCTATGGGATAACACTCCTCTCCAAAGAGAGAAAAGAAATAAAGAAAATGATGTATGGAGGACTCAATGATACCCCCAAGGACGAGATCCATCATGTATATATAATTAATGTCCCCCCATAAGAGGGAAACAAAGAGACAAGATATCCCCCCCACAATGTGTAATCTCCTAAAAATATGGTAAGTGTTTGAAGACAAAAACATAATCCAATGCCTACAATGTTTCTCCCCTTGGGAAGAAGATACACCAAGTATAAATGCAAGAATGCTTCCCATTCTGAATAGGGATTTAAAGGAAGAAGAATCCATATGTATTGTGTCTATAAAAACTAATTAGGAGTCTCCAAGCTTGAATAAGTCGCAACATAATCATGGTTAAAATCAACCAAGAAACATGGAAAATCAAGAGAATGAGGAAACTCATGAATATCAATCTCCAAAGATAATGAAGATGGGATAACAGTTGTGTTGAAACTATCATCGAAGAGAGAAAACCCCTCAAGTGTGTCCTCCAAATCTATAGTATGAGAATCCAAAAACAACTTAGAAATCCCTATCAAATATTTATTCCGCAAATCAATATTTGAAAACCTATTATCATCCTAGTGAATAAAAGCATTGATAGGTAAAGAAGCGGGAGGTGGATGAGTAGGAAGCTCATGACTGGTCTCTAGAATACCTATATTTAGATGACCAAACTTCTCCTCACAAACATGATTCAAACTTGATGAATGAGTGTGATATGCAGTTAAAGGAACATTATCATCAGCTAAAGAAAAATGAGAAAAGGAATACAAATGAGATGAATGGTCAACCATCCTGATAGCAATGATATCTCTAGTCTCCAAGTCCCTTATGTGGACTCTATCAGGAGTGAACTCAACTATTTTAGCTTGTCCACAATGGGTAACTTGATAAATAGAAATGAGATTAGTGGATAAGGAAGGAACAAAAAGTACATCATTAAAATTTCCCTCTCCCATGTCAATAGAACCCTTCCCGCTCACCTTCATATATGTATTGTTACCCATCAAAATATGAGGTGAATTACAAGGCTCAAAAGAAGAGAACATTCTCATAGATGATGCCATATGATGAGATGATCCTAAATCAAGAAACCATCTATTAGATTCAGGACTTGTAGAGGCCAAGAGTGTTTGTCCTTTCATTTTTTTAAACTAATTATAGATCCTGATAGGTAAAGATAATGGCTTAGTTTTTGTTGTTTTTATACAAGTTTTAAGATACTTTCAGATGCATTATCCAGACAATGTTCCTACATTATACTATCCTTTTATATCCATTATGCAGACTTGAACCTTAATTATGATGATGTAATTATGGTTATAATATATTAAGTATTATATGGTTTATATGAATATATGTATGGAATGTTGATGGAATGTTATGAGTTAATTGTGATAGTTATCCTCGTGCACATGTTTTGCAGAATTAACTTGTTTGTGGTTGAAGAGGAACCATGGTGCAACAGTTGTGGGGTGAACCCATAGCGAAAGGGATGACTGGACACTGAAGCAAGGGAAGCTCTAGGATAAGATGAACGTGGTGATTGTTTATTAAAGGAACTTAATGAAGGTCGGATGTGCATTATTATAACCCATTTAATAAGTGTTGAAGAAGAGATCTCCTTCACTTATGGAATTTTGACAAGTGGTTGTATGTTTTCATACAATTCTATTTTGACAAAGTTCTATTTCTGATAGGATTCTCCTTCCTTTTTAGTTATAGGTTGAATAATTCAAGTCTTAATTCTACGCTCTATTATCTAGGAGTGGAGTTAATGATTTTGGTTAGTTGTTGCTTTCAATAAGGATTCCCTCAGCTTGTATATAGTTGTGTGTTGAATCTGTAGGATAGTTAGTTAGTTTTCCTCAGTTTTATGTTATCAGTTATTTTCCAATTTCAAGACATGAAAAATATTTTGAATGATTGAACCCAACCTGTGGAAAGATCCTTTGTAATATTTTATGATATGCAATGAATAGAGTGTATCTTATGGGGATGCATAGAATCTATTAGCTTGATTTGAGTTCAGTTGAAGTGGGAATGGTTACTTGAACAGGCCACTCAAGGTATTGTTCTTCACTTCATCTTTCAGTTATTTATTTATGTTAATAGTTGTTATTAGTTTATCATTGTTCATGAATCATATGCAAGTTAATTAGAATTTCATTTATTTCTTATTATGAATGAATGCTTGTGAATATGCATTTAAGAGTTATTAGTAGTACTCTAGAGAGTAGTTCAACTAATTCATTAGTTTTTATTATGCTTTCAGTTGATACAACATTATTTTATTAGAAATAGTTTAGTTACAGTCTTTATTGTAGGTACCCGTAGCAACTAGTTCTAGTTTATGATTTTATTGTTTTGTAGTTCTATGAATTTCCAGCAAGTAGAATAACTTAAGTAGGGTAGTTTAGGTAACTTTAAGTCCATGAAAGCATACATAATGTTGCAACATCATAAGCTTACGAGCCTTGGGTTGACAATTTAATGTGGTCTTAAGCAATGTAAAGTGGACTATTCAGCCAATTAAACCTCTAAATTGAGTAGATCCTACCAAGTTTACAATACATTAGCTTAAACTCTACATTTTTGGCATCGTTTCTAGGGATGGTGCTATCTTCATAGACTAGTTCTTAGAGTTTTTATAGTTAATTTTTCTTTTCAAGCATTAGGCTTGTTAGATACCATCTTTTTCAACACCAGAGATATACTAACATTGTGCAGGACCACTAAATCTAAAGCTATATTTCATGTATGTGGAGGCAAAGATATTCCTTGGGTACGTTCCTTCCCTCCACATGCCAGGAAGCTATATCAAAGATTGGTGACCATAGTACTCAAAGTGAAGGTACCACTGAAGAAGAAAATTCCTTCTCACCAACATCTAGCACACATACAGAAGGAACATACCTCACTATGGGTGATGCAGTAGATGATGTTGACCAACCAACATTTGAGTTCCCCATCACTAACCAATAGAGGGCTATAATGTTGAAGAACATTCCTCCTTCAGCACTACTAGTCTTATATGGGTTAATGACTGAGGACCCAGATACATTTCTCTTTGAATTTGATGTCCTATGCAAAAGTTATGACTATACTTCTGATGCACATAGGCTAAAGCTTTTCCTTGCCACCTTGAAGGATGCAACTTTGAGATGGTTCATGGGATTAGGTAAGGATGTTGTTCCTGATTGGGACACCATGAAGACAATATTTTTAGATAAGTATAAAGACTACTATAGAGGACTTTATAGGAGGAGAGATGATATATTTAGAATGGCACAAAAGGATGATGATCCATTAGAAGATTACGTGGAGATATTTTAGTTTGCTCTAAAGAAAAATCCACAAAATAAGTTGTCAGAAGAATCTATCAAGTTAGTCTTTTTGAGGGGAGTCAATGAAGATTGCATGGATTCCTTTAACCTCATTGGCTAGGGAGATATTTCTTAGATACCATTTTTTAGAAATGTTTAAGGTCTACAGGAATTATTCCAGGACCTTTACTAAAAGGCCAAGAGGAGATAGAACATCAGTTATTGGTAAATCATCCACAAGGGATTTCAAAAATAGAGCCAAGAAATCTGTTATCCAACATGAAGGAGGATTTCATCAGTCATTTGAAAACTTAGTTGGATACTCTCCACATTAAGAAAAAGCAAGAGGAGGATGAGGCTATGCTTATTGAATATTTTCCAAGCTGCAGGCAAAGAAAAGAAAATTGTAAATGCAAAATATTTGCAAGTATTCAGCAAGATAAAGTTGAGAAACCTAGTTTTTAGCCAATTGAAGGAGATGATGAAAAACTCTTTTATATAGCACAAAGGATGCCATGGAAGCAAAGACAAGGTATTCCACAAGACCCCCTTAGCTTTAATTCATATTTTCCTATTGGGAATCAAAACTTTTCTACTTGGAACTCTTAGCCCTAGAAAGTAAACCAAAACTAGTGGCAGAACCCTCAACAATGGCCACAAGCTTAGCCTAATTGGAACTAGTAGCCAAACACTTGGACACAAAAAAAAATTCAAGGTTCCATTTATAATCCACAATGGCCAACCTAGCAAAATTAGTGCAATCTCAGTGGCAAAAGGGCCAGCAATGGCAGCAACAAAATATGAACTACCAACAACCTATGCTCCCTCCTCCACAAAAACAACAATCTCTAATGCCTCCATCAAATCCTACATCCCAACCACCCAAGTAGTGTCAAATACCTATCCAACCTACACCTAACCCTAGCACTAATCCTGTTCAATAGGCTTATACTAATGAAGCTATGCAATTCCCCACTTATGGGGTAGAGGTGAGTGATGTCCACCTCACATCAAGGAAACAACTTGTTGGACCTTCATCCCCCCAAATTATAGAAATGGAGGATGAGGAACCTATAGTTGAGGCTTCTGACAAACCATCTTTGGAACTTGAACCAAATCAGGTACACCAAACCACCCCAAGTCCCAAGCCACCTTTTCTTGAACGCCTAGCTATACAAAAGCATCACACACAAGTTGAGACAAATATTTTAGGAAAATTGAAAGATGTGAGCATCAAGATTCCACTTATCCAAGCTATCAAATATATCCCTATCTACACCAAAACTGTAAGGGATCTATGTCTTAAGAAACCAGGTAGGAAAAGAAAAGATCCTCAGACAGTCCATGTCTTGGGAAATCTTGCAAACATCATGTTAGGGAACATTACAATCCCTAAGTATACAAACCCTAGTAGTCTAGTTGTGGACATTAAGATTAATGGGACCCTCATTAAGAATAATTTGATGGACTTGGGGGTAGCCATCAATGTCATGAAAAAAGAAACAATGCAATTGCTTCAGTTGGTCAACCTCAGGCCCATATAAACTATTTTGCAGTTAGCTTATAGGTCCACGGTCAAGCCCAAGGGGATTATTGAAGACTTATTCATTGAATTGGATTCTTGGGAATATTGCACAGACTTCATAGTGCTACAACCCAAAGTTAATCTTGCAGGTTACCCACTCATGCTAGGGAGGCCTTGGTTAGCTACAACCGATGCATTTATAGGTTGTAGGTCTAGTAAAATGGTAATATCTAATGGGACAGTTACAAAGAACTTGGTTCTTTATCCACTAGCCCAACCATATGCAGACCTTGAGAAAACCATTTGGCCCAATTTGGGTGAGGAAGATAACTATTCTCTATAGACATTGATGACTATAGAGTGCAACCCTTTCTTGGATGGCCAGGATGAAGATGAGCTCATTACTCACATAATCCAAAATGATTGTGGTAGGATCCCACAATGACATGACTGCCTCATATGCCTACAATACCCCTTACAAAGTATCATAACCACCAGTTCTATAGAAGAGATATCAAACTATTTCATTCATTACTACCTCAACAATGTTTTCCCATCACACCAAGCCTTGATCTCTCATAAGTTCAAGAGTCACCAAAGGAGTTGGAAATCATGCTAGGAAGGAATTTAAATATCAATAATGCCTTGACAAAGGAACAACAGAATTCCCTACAATCAGTGCTACAGGCACACTCAACTGCATATGCATGAGATTACCATGATATGAAAGGCATAGACCTCAATTTATGTATGCACAAGATTTATATTAATGATGGCTATAGACCCATTCGACAACCACATAGGCATATGAATCCTGCTCTCAGAGAGCTAGTGAAAGATGAGCTACAAAAGATCCTTGATGCAAGTTTTATCTATCAAATATCAGATAGTGAATGGGTCTCACCTCTAGTAATTGTTCCCAAGAAAGGTAGGAAATGGAGATTCTGTGTAGACTACAGGGAATTGAATGAAACAACTAGGAAAGATCACTTTCCTCTACCCTTCATAGATCAGGTACTTGATTCTCTAGCTAGGAAGAAGTACTTCTCATTTCTTGATGGTTTCAGTGGTTATAACCAAATTAAAATTGCTCTAGAGGATCGGGACAAGACTATATTTACATGTCCTTGGGGGAATTATGCTTACACTGTCCTTCCCTTTGGCTTATGCAATGCTCCAGCTACCTTTCAAAGAGTGGTACTTAGCATATTTTCTAATTTTGCACATGAATGCATGGAGATATACATGGATGACTTCACTACTTATGGTGAAAGTTATGAGGAAGCTCTCATTAATCTATAAAAATTGTTAAAAAGGTGTAAAGAACATAACCTCTCACTCAGCAATGAAAAGTGTTTTATGATGATGACACAGGGAATTGTATTGGGACACTTTATATCCAGTGAAGGAATTCAGGTTGATCCACACAAAATAGAGATAATATCTACCTTACCTATTCCTCAGAAACAAAGAGATATCAAGAGCTTCCTTGGTCATGCAAGCTACTATAGGCAATTTATTAAAGACTTTGGTAAGATTGTTGCACCTTTATTTTTTTTGCTGAGTAAGGACATTGAATTTGAATGGACCTATGAGTGTCAACACTCATTTGAAGAACTAAAGAAAGCTTTGACTCAAGCACCAGTATTGTGAGGGCCGTATTGGACTCTCCCATTTCACATACATACAAATGCTTTAGATTTTTCCATTGGAGCAGTATTGGGTCAAAAGGATGGCAACAAGGAGTATGCAATTTATTATATCAGCAAAAATATTCAAGGGGTAGAGTTAAACTATACTGTAATAGAAAAAGAGATGCTTGTTGTAGTATATGCTATTAATAAATTCAGGCACTATATTACTGGCTATTCAGTCTTTGTCCATACATATCACACAACAATCAAGTATTTGATGAATAAGATAGTAGTTGGAGGTAGATTGGTAAGATGGCTACTTCTCTTACAAGAATTTGAAATTACCATAGTAGATAAACCTGGTAAAGCAAATGTAGTGGCATATTTCCTGTCAAGATTGCCAACAAAATCAACTGAAGGAGTGGTGGATGATTCATTTCTAGATGAACACTTGTTTTCCTTACAAGTACAAATACCCTGGTATGTAGATATTGCTAACTATTTGGTCACAAGGAAGATTCCACTACATTTTTCACCAAGGGAGAAAAGACAGTTGGTTCATAAAAGTTTTCCATACTCTTGGGTATCTGATTATCTTTTTTATATTAGACCTGGTAACATCATGAGAAGATGTATCAGGGAAGATGAGATCTTTGACATTATGAAGGCATGTCATGATGAGCCATGTGGAGGTCATTTTGTAGCAAAGATAATAGCCTTTAAGATCCTCACAATTGGCTATTATTGGCCTACTTTTCATAAAGATTTTAAATACACAAGAAGTTGCAATAGGTGTCAAAGGATGGAAAGGCCAACCAAAAGTCATGAGATTCCCTTAAAAAATCAAATGACATTGGAACCTTTTGACAAATGGGGTTTAGACTTCATTTGGCCAATCTCTCCAACATCTAACAAGGAATATATCCTTGTTTGCACTAACTACTTGACAAAATGGGTGGAATTCAAGGCCTTGCAATTTTCTAGAGATGGTAATGTGGCTAAGTTCCTATATGAAGATATTTTACTAGGTATGGAGTTCCTAGAGAAATTGTCACTAATCAAGGGCCCCAATTTACTTCTAATCTAATTGCAAGTTAGTTGAAGAATACCAAATAAAACATAAGAAATCAACACCATACCACCCACAAGCTAATGGTCAAGTGGAAGTCACTAATAGGGAGATTGAAAGTATTCTCACCAAGACATTGTAGTTGCATAGGAAAGATTTGGTTTCAAGGCTACCTGAAGCAGTCTAGGCATATAGAACTACATGGAAAACTACCACTGGATTTACACCCTATGAGTTAGTCTATGGAAAGACAACAGTCCTTCCTATTGAATTTGAATATAAAAAACAATGAGGATAGCAGTGGAACTAGGAATAGATTTAACAAATGCATAGAAGGAAAGGATTCATTCTTTAAATGGGTTGGATGAGATAAGAATGGAAGTAGTACACCATACAGAGGTAGTACAACAATAGTGGATGAAGTGGCATGATCAGTATATTAAAAAAAAAGAGTTCACTGTGGGAGATTGGGCCCTGTTATATGATTCATGGTATAGAGATTTCAAGGGAAAATTCTAGTCTAGATGGTTGGGCCCCTATGAGATTAGCAAGGTTTACCCTAATGGGGAAGTACAACTACACACCATTGATGCATTCTGGTTTTCCCTTCTTGTCAATGGTCATAGACTAAAGTTGTATAAAAATCCATTATAGAAGGATGACTTCATCTTTTCATTGATCCAAAAATATGGTGCTCTTAGTGAACCTGATACAGAATCTGATACATTGAGTCCTACTTCAATTATACATGACATACCCAACACTTCTAGTGGCCCAACGATTGAGTTACATAGCTCAGTCCCTGAGCTTCCATGGCACTATTTTTTTATGTTTTTCTCACAATAACACACTGCACGTTATAATAATGTGGAGGTCACAATATCTTCAAAGGGACTTGTTATCAATATTCACAAAGGGTTTTGATGTTGTAGGGACCTGTAGCTTCATACTATCAATGTTCAGAATGGGTCCTGACATTCCAGGTGCCCATAGCAACGTCTGGTAGTTGAAAATAATATTCAACTCACTTGGCACCATATTAACTACAAGATCATGCATACTCATTTCAAATATATTTGCATATATTATCCATCATTTTATACAAACTAAGGTGGCATAATTATTTTATTACCCACTTTTATTCCAATTACTTGAGCTATCAAATCGCCAGCTCATACCCGTCATTTTCATCCCATCATATCCACTCACCACCCACTATTCATTATCTTGTAGTTAATATCTATCACATCAAATCACTGGAAAAATATATTATTTTCAGTTCCCTCGTGTGACAAATGAAACTTATTTTTCCAAGGCAATACTTCAAGTACACTAAAATGATTAATCTAGTTTTCTTTAAACTTTCATGAAATTTTTCATTTAATTCCATGCATGCAAAATATTTATCATTAATTACCATTACTTCATGTTACACCACCTCCAAATCATAAACATGAAGTGAGGTCACTTCACCACTTAAGTTGGGGGGAGGATACACCTTACTCGGTCTTTTCACCAATCCTTTCAAATCTGCCACCCGAAACCAAATTTAATGAATACTATGACATGCAAAACCCTTAGTTATGCTTTTTTTTTTGCTACTATTTTTGTTGCCATTTTCAAAATTGCTAAACTTGAACCCTAAAAACTTATGAGAATTTCATCTTAGTTTAGTACTAGGAGTTGAAATTAGAAGGGAATTTGCAGTTGCAGTATGGTATAGTAGTAAGAATATATGAGGAAACAAAGGTTTTGAAGAAGTGGAACAATTCGAAGGTAGTGGAAAAGACTGAGTTGAATTTTCAGAGTTGAATTTAGTATATTGAGCAGAAAAGTAAGCAAGGATGGGAGGAGATGTTATACAAAGAGTGCTAGCAGCTCACCAACAAATTCTAGAGGATGCAGTAGTCCTACCTATCTTTACAAGGGTTGGTTGGCTCAATTACTTTTTGAAATTGACGGAATTCGGTGATGACTTAACAAGAATATTTGTAGAAACTCTTCAATATGATGAAGCCATGGTAAAGGGACTTTCTGTAGATGCATCTGAAACTACCATTGCACAGGTTATAGGACTACCAGGGATAGGAATAGAATTCCCAGCTCAATCTGATGCAGTTACAGCTCAAGAAGAATTCTACATAAGAGGAGAGGAATTGGATTCCTCATAACAAGGTACGAAGAGACTTTCTCTCCACTGGTTGTGGGCAAGATGTGCCTCTTATATTATTAGATATATTACCTATGATGATAGACAAAACCTTTGTATATGGCCCATTTCAAATTGTTAAGCCATCTCAAGCATAATAGGGTAGTAAATGTACCAAATTTTCTTTACAAATTGTTGAAACAAATGGCCTCATAGTACTAGAAAAGGCGAAGTGACACTTCCCTCTCTCATCACTTCTTAGTTACCTTATTGATAAAAAGGAGTAAGAATTCAATACCCACAAGTTAAGTGGGAGGATTTTAGGGTTGAGGAATGTATAAACATTAATAGTTTGCAAGATGCACCTGTAGTGACTAAGGATACAAAAAATAAAAATAAGCCCCAAAATGAGCCTAAAGAGGAAAACCCTCATGTTTTTCCTATGGCCTTACCTACCCGTAGCCAAAGTGAGCATGGGGAACCTACATAACCAAAGTCTAGGCAGAACATAAATGAGGAATTACCTTCTTCTTCTAACTCACAAAAATATAAGAGCCGAAGAAGCAGTGTATCTACCTTTGCTACACCCTCCAAACAAAAGGAAGAAATTTCAAAGGAAAAGAGGGATACTCAAAAGCAGAAAAAGGAGGATATTCTAAAAAAGAAAAAGAGTGTCAAAAAGGGGAAAAGGAAAATTAAGGAAGAAGTAATCACACCTAGATGCTCTGGTAGGTTCAGGAGACAAAGTGCTACGAAAGAAAATATAGGGGATGAACAACCTTAGGAAGAACAACATCATAAAGAACAACCTCAGAAAAATGTTATAACTGTAGAAACTAAATATGAATTAGAAGGGAATGTTCCTAGTAATGAGAATATACCAGTGAAAAAGAGAAGGTGTGTATAGACCACTTCTTATTCTGAATCATCTAAGACATATTTGATGCCAAGAAACCTGAACCCATTCCTAGAGATTATGAAGAGAGTAATGAGCAGTTTGAGAATGCAAAGGAAGTTTACATTGAAGACAAGGATGTAAGAAAGGAACTCCAAGCTGGATGAAATTAAACACCTAGAGGAATTGGTACAAAATTATGAGTAGAAGGATAAAGAAAGAGAGGCAAAAATGAAGGAGATGGAGGAGAAACTGCAACTATATGATCATGGCACTAAACTAGATGTGTTGGCACAGTTGGTTGTTACTAAGATAGGGGACAAAGAACTAGTAGTGCCAAATGAGAGACCCCCTCCTCTTAAAACTCTTGTTTATCACACAACCTTGTCGCTTGGTTACCAGTTGTGGAAGGTAACTACAAATTGTGCACAGGAAAAGGAGAAGTGGAGAAAGGAAAAAGAAGAATATGTGAAGGAATTGGAGAAAAGAGAGGTGGAATTAAACAAGACAACAATTTGGTTGGAGGAGATAGCAGACAAGGTTGCACAAATAGTCAGGTGTAGGCCTCCACCTAGAACTTATGCACTATTTTTTATAGGAAAGGTTTTTATGTTTTCAGTTCAGTAGATTAGTTAGCAAGCATTCAATTAGTATGAGTCAAACTTATGAGTTTCTTGAAAAAAATTCTACTTCCACACCCGAAGATTAGGATCAGTTGTGTGAATTTTGTTTGCACAACTATGTAATACCTGATGAAACATAATGGAACCCTTTAATCTTTGTGGGGGATCTTCAAATCAGGGTACTTGCCTCTTACTATAGGAATGAACATCTTAGAGGTGATATTATGGAAGAATATGAAGAGAAAGAAAAATCTATTGCACATCCAATTAGGAGAGAGGCCAAGGATCTAGATATAGTCATTGATGAATGGCTAAAGCTTCTTGCACATAAGGGAGTAGGTAAGAAAATCATGAAGCTCAGGGAGGCAAACTATGAAAGGATGAAATTGTTGGTTGTAGGTATTGGACAACAATGTTATAAGCATGTACAAAGTAGATGGAACAATCTAACACTTGAATTATAGAAGAAGGAGCCCCATTTTGTATATAATTTTACTGCTATGCTTCAGAGGGCACGATGGTATATGGAAATCAGTGTCAGCAAAGGAGTTCATTCGGTACCGCTCACCTTTCCACCTATTCTTCTCTATCCAATCCCACATTAGATTGGAGAGAAGGGGGGGGAATGTGAGAGGTCAAGAAATGTCAAAATGAGGCAGCTTGCAGAGTATCAAGGTTTTTATTTAAGACAAATTCAAGGAGTTAGCACAGTCATGGACTTAAAGAAAAATTTCTCTACAATATAATCAAGATCCCTAGTGTTTTGCTTAAGGACAAGCAAACGGCTAGGTGGGGGGAGAATGATAGGTCTAGATAATGGCTTAGTTTCAGTTGTTTTTATACATGTTTTAAGACACTTTTAGATGCATTCTCCAGACAATGTTTTGCAGAATTAACTTGTTTGCAGTTGAAGAGGAACCATGGTGCAGTAGTTGCAAGGTGAACCCATAGCAAAAGTGATGACTAGACACCGAAGCAGGGGAAGCTCCAAGATAAACTAAATGTGGTGATTATTGATTAAAGGCACTTAATGAAGGTTGGACGTGCATTATTATAACCAGTTTAATAAATGATGAAGAAGAGATCTCCTTCACTTATGAAATTTTGACAAGTGGTATGTTTTCATACAATTCTATTTTGACAGAGTTCTAGTTTTGACAGGATTCTCTTTCCTTTTTAGTTATAGGTTGAATAATTCAAGTCTTAATTCTACGCTCTATTATCTAGGAGTGGAGTTAATGATTTTAGTTAGTTGTTGCTTTCAATAAAGATTCCCTCAGCTTGTATAAAGTTGTGTGTTGAATCCATAGGATGGTTAGTTGGTTTTCCTCAGTTTTATGTTATTAGTTATTTTCCAGTTTCAAGACATGAAAAATATTCCAAATGATTGAGTCCAATCTATGGAAAGATCCTTTATAATCTTTTATGATATGCAATGAATGGAGTTAATCTTATGGGATGTGTATAATTTGCTAGCTAGATTTGAGTTCAGTTAAAGTGGGAACAGTTACTTGAGCAGGCCACTCAAGGTATTGTTCTTCACTTCATCTTTTAGTTATTTATTTTTGTTAATAGTTGATATTAGTTTATCATTGTTCATGAATCATATGCAAGTTAATTGGAATTTCATTTCTTGCTTATTATGAATGAATGCTTGTGAATATGCATGTAAGAGTTATTAGTAGTACTTCAAAGGATAGTTCAGCCAAGTCATTAGTTTTTATTATGTCTTTAGTTGATACAACATTATTTTATTAGCAACAGTTTAGTTATAATATTTAATGTAGGTACCCGTAGCAACTAGTTCTAGTTTATGCTTTTATTGTTTTGCAATTTTGTGAATTTCTAGCAAGTAGAATAACTTAACTAGGGTAGTTTAGGTAGCTTTAAGTCCATGAAGGCATATTTAATGTTGCACCATCATAAGCTTATGAGCCTTGGGCTGAAAATTAATGTGGTCTTAAGCAATGTAAAGTGGATTTTTCAACTAGTTAAACCTCTAAATTGAGTAGATCCTATCAAGTTTACAATACATTAGCTTAGACTAAAAATATTATATTACCTAACTGAGAAGATGAAGGTGTTTCCAATTGAAATTCTAAAGAAGAAGAGGAAGAAGACATTAATGAGGGCAGGGGGATGTTATTATTTTGAAGAAGGTATGTGAGTTTATCAATTTTCTTATTATAAAATATATGCTCATCATGTCCTAGCCTTTTACATTATGCACATTTCAACTTCTTTTTAAATGAGTTCTCTTTGGAAGAGGAAGTGGACTCAAGAGTGTTATATGAAGGTGAATCTTACCTTGCTCACTAGGCTTAGGGTCCTTATTTTACTTCTTACCTTTGCCACTTGAAGCCTTTGGATCTCTTTCAAGAAGAGAATGATACTTGGAAGACTTCAATGTGCCCATGTGTGCCAACTTGGCTTGATCCCTTATGAGTTGAGCTTCAAATTCATCAAGGGAAGGCATTTTGTATGC
Organism: Sequoia sempervirens; assembly: GCA_007258455.2. NCBI lineage: Eukaryota > Viridiplantae > Streptophyta > Pinopsida > Cupressales > Cupressaceae > Sequoia > Sequoia sempervirens. The sequence continues at coordinate 70,190,961 of VDFB02270651.1, forward strand.
ATTACCAAGGGCATCCATTGTAGCATAAAATGTAGAAACTAAAACATAGAAAAATAAAGTGTTTAAAAGGGGATATAGGGGGTTCACCAAACATGGACCTTTTTTCCTTTATTTCATTAGGAAATGAGATCCATACAAAGAATTGACTTACAACCCTTAGGTGAGTCAACTCGATGAGGGAATCTATTGATTTCCTTATGATTGAGGATGGCGGTATTAGCTTGAACAACACTTTTGGGAGAAGGACTAAAAATAGCAAATCTACTCAATTATGCTCATTCAAAATTGAAACATCAATTCAAAGCTCAATTCAAACATAAACAATAAATTTTATGCAGATATAAGAAGGGTTAAACACTGTGTACCAATCACCAAAATACAGTTTCAAAAGGTAGACTGGGACTCATTCTCCCATAGGTGAATGGGTCTTTGTGCAAAGGTTTCAAACAGCTTTCGGGATCCTTTGGTGTCAGTTTTTGGCTTTGTTTTATCTAGGTTTCAGTGTTGGAAGTTTGGAAATAAATCCTATAGGTGAGTTTTTGTGGGTTCATGACAACTTTGACAACTTTACCATTTTTTCTCTTCAAGAGATCTTCAATCTTTCTTCAACTTAAGATCTACAACACAAACATAAGAGGGAAAAATTATTTGTTTTTGGTGAATGGGGGTTTACCTTAGTCAAACCTCATTTGGATAATTAAACCTTGAATTAAAATAATGAAATATGAAAGGAATGATGAATGAACAATTGTTATGTTGCAACTCACCAAACCCTTGAATAAACCTTTGGAAGACTGAAATGTTGATCTTGCATGAAATGGCTTCAATGGATGTGGATCTTGATGCTTGAAATATCACTTGAATGCTTGCTTGAATCTTTGAAACCTACATCACAATGTTAGCTCCAAAAACATGCATGATTGCAAAAGAATTTGACATAATGCTTGAGATCTTGATTGCTGCAATAAATCGCTGATAAATCTGCTCTTTAATTCACTTGATCATAATCTTAGCTTTAGGAATACTTGCACGAAATTTATATCTTCTTAGGATTTGAATTGATGAAATAACCTTGTATTTATAGGTATGTATCCTTAATTTCCCAGAAATTAAACATCACAAGCCGACATTGAAATTTGAATTCAGAACATTTAAATATTGCCAATTTAAACATATTTTAAATTTAGGTTCAAAGGCCTAGGGAGGACCCATTTTCCCATGGGGAAGGGGTCCCACGTCCTTATTCCTGGAATACACATTGCTCAAGGTAAAGTTTTATGTGTCAGCATTAATTGTTGTCGAGTTTCCACTTCAAAAAATTTAATTTATTAGGCTTGTAGATGTAAAATAGGGTTTATTACTTGGCACAATTAAGTCCAATTTAATTGAGGGGAACAAATAAAGTGTGAAAATATAAAGGAGTACATTTTCCTACACTACATAAACAAACACTGAATAATCAAGACCAAACTTAAAGCAAGAATAGAAAGAATCAATTTTTCATTCTCTTTTGTGACCCCACAATTAGATAACTGCTGCCTAAGAGAATTAATCTTAGAGAAGAAGTCTCGAATATTGTCAAAATATGAAGGATTAAGACTCATAATTTCATTCTCCAACTTAAATTTCCTCATTTTATATGGCTTACCAAAGAGACCCTCAAAGATAGTCCAAATTTGATTAAGATGTGTGAAATATGCAACATGATATTGAAGATCTAGAGAAATGGACAAAAGAAGGGTACCAAGTGCTTCATCCCTTCTATCAAACCATTTTCTTCTTTTTGTAGCTCCTATGGGTTTTGGATCTATGTCAAATGTGATTCTATGCAACGCCAATTTTAACAATAAAATCTCCATTTATGATTTCCATTCATGATAGTTATATGGAGTTAGAGGCACCATTTTTGGAAAATCCATGATAAATTCAAAAATTACGGTAAATGATCTGAATTAGGATCTATGACAATTGCTATGAACGCTTAACTATTACAATGATTAAATGAGTTAACAATATTGAAATGTTTAACATTAGATGCTTGAAAAGATTTTAAAATGAATAAAGGAAATAACAGAATCTGAGAAATGAGAAAGAGAAGACAAGATAGCAAATTGATAGCGGAGTTTTCCAACTGGCTACATCTCCGGGTCCCTCTCCAACGGAGTGACCGATCCTTCAATTCTGCTCCAAGAAATCTTACATAGCCTTCTTGATCAACGAGGAAAATGACAATATCTTCTCTCCTTCAAGCACAAACAATTTGGCATAATTTCCCCACCGTCTGCATAGAGATTTTACAAATTCCCCCTATAGTTCCCAAGAATTCACCTAATTTCCTATTACCCTCACAAGCCCAATCCACCCCCTTTTTATACAAATAAATTGCCCAATTTGGTTTATAACCAAATGATTACAAAATATTGCCTATCTCCCTTTACAAGAAAATATCCCACATAATACCCCTATTACACATAAAAAAATCATTAATATCTCCTTTTAATAATTTAAAAATTATGTAGGCCCTTTAAACTTTGTATTCTCGGGCTTCTCTAGATTTATTTTAATTCTTTTATATCCATTAGGATATTTGTCCTTTTCAAAATATGGGGATATTTGTTGGAATAAGCGGGTAATCAGGTTTAAGATTTTATCAAAACTAAACCAACCCTGATATATGCTTAGAGCCATACAATGGCTCACCAGTGGATAAATATTATGGTGGCAGGGTGGTTGGGAGGTCAACCCCCACCACCATCCATTTTAAAACCCGATTTCCAAATTGGAGATAACAAAACTATCTGGTGGTTGAATATAGTTAAATGGGGATTTCATGGCGTATTGGTAGGTGGTTGGCGTGATATGTGTGAGGTGGGGGGATCGAATCCCCCCTACACATTTTTTAACAAACAAACTAACCCGCACCAGAGGAGAGAAGAGAGGGCCACATGGCATGTCGAGGAGGTGCCACGTGGCGCAACATGATTCGTTGATTGGACACCGTACCTGCTGATTGGGCCACCAACTGTTCTACTGACTTGACGTACAGATGTCACGTGTCACTTCCCGATTGGTCTATACATATAACATTACCTGCCACATCGACTGCCACGTGTCATGCCAGGATAGGTCCACGTCATTTTTGTACAGTATGAACTACCACGTCATCATGTTGATGTTAGCATTAGTATGATTGGTCAACCATAGTACTTGCAACCTTTGACTTGGTGTATCTTGCGAGTATGAGCTCGAATTTTGGTGAAATGAGCAGCATTGGGTTCATGTCAATGAGCTCTTCATTTTGGCATTGATTTCATCAAATTCTAAGACAGTGATTTTTTTGCCTTTCTGGATGGCCTAAGGTGCCTATTTGACCCAAACTTTGACTGGTTGTATCTTGGGAATACATACTCCTTTTGAGCCTGTTCAAGTTGCATTGGACTCAAAATTTTGAGCACTTCAATCTGGAAATGATTACTAGAGCATATGGGACACTTCAATTTTTGACATCGAGCATCCCCTTGGATCAGTCCTCCCCACTAGAGAGCTTTTGGACCTCTGAAAGCTTGATTACTCAGAAAGCAAGTGAGGGTAAAGTTCCCTCAATTTACCAATCTCCATCCATTTTTCCTTGTTTGGATTCATCCCCTTCAGTCCCACTCTAAGGTACTCAATTGTGCGTCCTAATTTTCTTGTCTAAGATGACATCCTCTGGAAACTTTAACATGTACTCTGGTGAAAGATCATCAACTGATAAAACCTAAATGTTCGTGTCTTCATCCAATATCATTGGAGGCTCGTACAACTTCATAGTCTCAACATTGACAACTAGATATATGTGCATGTATGTAGGAAGATTAAGGCAGAAGGTGTTGGTTCCAATCTTTTCCAAGATTTCGAAGGGACCATACCGAATCAGCTTGAGCTTCCTTCCTTCACCTTCCATTCTTTCCTTGCTGATATGTAACCAAACTCTATCTCCAACTTGGAAATGATGATCAATGTGATGCTTATCATGTTGAGCCTTGTATTTGGCTTAGCTCTTCTCCAACTTTCTCCCACTACCTGATGAATTGCTTAGACTTTCTAGATGAACTCCAAAGCCTTCTCTGCATCCTAGTGTCCATCTTCAACATCATCTTTCCCAAAAGCAAAATCCATCAATGTTTTTGGAAGATAACTGAAATAAGTCTCGAAAGGAGATCTTTTTGTAGAAGAGTGTGCTGCATGGTTGTATACATGTTGCACATAGTGTATATTTTCATCCCACAACTTGGGATGCTTACTACAGTAACCTCAAAGAAGATGCACCACTATCCTGTTCACCTCTATCTGTCCGTCGGTCTGCGAATGGAAGGTTGTACTATTCTTCAGTCTAGTGTCCATGATTCCCCCAAGAATGGAGTTTTAAATTTAGTTTTAATTCCCTATTTTCTCTCTCTTTGTCACATCCTCCAACTTTTGCAAGTTGGCCTCTAATCCCTCTTAGCAATCTAACCCTCTTTCTTAGTCATAATTAATTTATGATTAAGATGTGCACCATCCCTAATCATCATTAGGGTCTCATCCTCCATAATTTCCCACTTGCCTCTAATGAGTCCTTAATTAGTCTAAACAAGTACTTGCACAACCTTCATCACATAATTAGGTCATCTCTAATCCCCATATCATTTATGGAATGTGTCCTTAGTCAACTTCATTAAAAGCTTTATCTTTTTGAACAAGGCATCTCCATTCCCCACATTTAATCCCCCAATGCATTTAAAGGAATTTTAAATTCCTTCTCTCATCCCCATGAGAATATTTGAGGAATTTTTAATTCCCCATATGTCCTCTCACCCACATGGGGACAAGTACCTCATCTATGAGGAAATCTTGTCCCAATCCCAAGGTACTATGTACCCTCTCCATGTCATGTACTATCCTTCACCTCATGCACACATCACCCTTTTAAAGCCATATCACATGCCACATGTCAAGATGTGAGGGCTTGTGAGTTCTCAACTCACCTTGGCCCTACATTTTGATCTTGTTGACTCAATCTTGACCATCCATTTCTCTAGAGATTTCCAAAATCTCTATAAATACCCCCTCTTTTCTTTCATTTTGGGAGAGATCATGCATTGTAGCCAAACTCTTGCAATTTTTTTATAGAATCCATACTTAGCCATTTTTACACTTGCATCCACTTTCATCCATTATCATATCATCATCTAGTTTGCATCTTGTGCCATCCAAGGAGCATACAACACCGAAGATCGAAGGGCCAACCAAAGGATCGATTTGACACAAGGTATAAGATTCCATTTGTTGTCTTTATTTTGTGTTGAATCCAACTAGGCTAATCTTGAGGTGTAGGTTGTTTTTAGTGTTATTTTGCACTCTTTTGCTTGTTGTTTATTTTCTAGCACATAGATTCGACCTATCACATTTCTGGCACGCCCGGTGTGACCCACAAACAGGTCTCTTGCTTTCACATTTTCTATTTTTTGACTGTTTGCAGGTACAGGTTACAGAGGGGCAGACCCAACCTACATAGGGGTGGATTTGACCTTCCTGGGGTGGACCCGACCTATAGGGGCGGACCTGACCTAATAGACAAGCGGACCCGCCCTCCACAAGCGGACCTGACCTTTCCTAGGGGCAGACCTGCCCTCCCTAGACTGCAAAAATTATTTTTTGGAAAAAATTTCATGGAGGGGTAGACCTGACCTAACAGACAGGGGGACCTGACCTTACAGACAGGTGAACTTGACCTAACAAACAGTCGGATTTTCCTTAGACAGCTGGATTTTCCCTCACAGACAGCCGGATTTGCCCCAAACAGCTTTTTCCAAAAGGTAAAATTTCAAATTTTTAGCATTTTTTGGTTGTTTTAACTTAACCCCTAATTAGGAACATAGTTTAATTAAGAGGTGTTAATCAACCTTGTATGTTGTGTTTTTGGGTGAGCTATTTGACGTATCCAATCCCTTTGCACCATTTGGCGATCCTGGGTGACGAGAAATTGTAGCTTACCACGTCCTTTAAGTCTACCCATTTTATTTTTCTTAGTGGAACCTGCTTGGGGATTTCATCACCCCAAGGGATGATTCCAACCACACGTACCGGCAAGGTATATAAAAGGGGGAAAGCGAAAGTTGTACCTCAATCCAACCACGTTGTAATTGACGAAACATCGGGATGATGTGAAGAGTTGGTCAGAGCCTTTTAGGTTCCTGACTCATGCTTGTAACGGGTTGGTGTTCACGATTTGGGCCTCACGTACTGGGTGTATATCGAGGACTCCCTAGTAACCATGTTCATCCTAGATTAGAGGACTTTGTTGACTATACCCGTCCTACTAGACTTAGGCTTGTGCTGTCTGAATTATCTTTTTTGTGCGAAACCAGTGATTGTCTGATTCAACCAAATCCTTTTCTTTTATGATTGTTGTGTTTTCAGTCCTTTGCCTTAGTTTTTTTTGTCAAAAATCAAGTCAAACCTCACAAATAGGAGGACTTTCCCTCATCCAGGGGTGGACCTTCCCTATTAATAGTCCTTTTGGAGCCTATTTTGGCCATTTTTGACCAACTTTTTCTCCTTGGGCGGACTTGCCCTCATCTAGGGGCGGACTTTCCCTACTAACCAATCCTTTTGGAGCCTGTTTTGGCCATTTTTGACCAACTTTTGCTCCTTGGGCAGACTTTCCCTCATCCAGGGGTGGACCTGACCTGTAAACAAGTGCTTTGAAGCCTGTTTTGGTGGATTTTGACCAACTTTTTCTCCTTGGGTGGACTTGCCCTCATCCAGGGGCGGACTTGACCTCTAAACCAGTCCTTTCAGGCTTGTTTTGACCTAATTTGATCAAATTTTTCTCCTTGGGCAGACTTTCCCTCATCCAGGGGCGGACTTAACCTCTAAACTAGTCCTTTCAAGCTTGTTTTGACCTAATTTGATGAACTTTTTCTCCTTGGGTGGACTTTCCCTCATCCATGGGCGGACTTGACCTCTAAACCAGTCCTTTCAAGCTTGTTTTGACCTAATTTGATCAACTTTTTCTCCTTGGGTGGACCTGACCTCATCCACAGGCGGACCTGACCTTTTACCCACCCCTTTTAAGCCCATTTTGACCAAATTTGACCAACTTTTTCTCCTTGGGCGGACTTGACCTTCTCCTTGGGCGGACCTGACCTTCTCCATGGGCAGACCTGACCTTCTCCTTGGGCGGACCTAACCTTCTCCTTGGGTGGACCTGACCTTCTCCATGGGCGGACCTGACCCAACAGATAGGCGGATTTTCCCTGACAGACAGCCAGATACAATAGTAGGTAACCCAAAGTGAACCCATACAAATTGAAAGTACATATGAGTTGTTAGTTCAGTAGTGACTTATTTTTTTACAAGGCATTAAGATACACATTTTGTTGAACCGATCAACTACTACAAACAAGTAATCATGTCCCTTCCTAGACATTGGTAACCCCCCAACAAAATCCATTAACACACTTTCCCATGGATGGGAAGGTACAGGAAGCGGTGTGTACAACCCCAATTTTCTATTGCTAGGTTTACTTGTTGCACACATTACACACCCTTTAATATATTTGGATACAATTTCCTGCATGTGAGGCCAATAGCAGTATTTTTACAATTGAGTCATTTTTTTGCTTACCCCAAAGTGTCCTGCAATCAATGACATGTGTGCTTCTCTAATTACCTATGTTTGTTCACCTTTTGGAATAAATAACTTTCCTAAATGATACAAGTTATCCTACACATAGTAATCTTGCTCTTCTACATGTTTTCCTTTGATTAGAGCTGAATAGATTTCCTTAAATTCTTCATCATTAGCATATTGTTCCTGAAAACTTTCATGTACCATGGAACTACCTTTAAGGATAATCAAAGCATTCATAACAGGAGGCCTAGACAACATATTTGCTACTTTGTTATGGACACCTTTTTTATACGTAATTACCAAATGAAACTGTTGAAGAAAACCCATCCACCTATAGTGCCTACTTTTTTGCAGTTTAGATTGTGAATGCAAGTACTGAAGTGGCTGGTGATCAATGTGGATTGCAGTTTCTTTCCCCATTAAGTAGTGTTTCCATTTTTTAACACTCTGAACTAATGCATAAAGTTCCTTATCATAAGTAGGGTAGTTAATTATTGCACCTAAAAAGGTTTCAGAGTGATAGTAGATTGGTTTACCTCCTTGCATTAGTACTGCTCCCATGGAAAATCCACTTGCATCTGTCTCGATCTCGAATGGTTGTTGTAGATCTAGAAAAGCCAGAACTGGTGTGGTGCTCAACTTTTCCTTCAAAGTGTTGAAGGCCTTTTGCTGTGGACCTCCCCACTAAAAATTTATCTTTGTACTGGTCAATGCATCCAATGGTGATGCAATGTAGGAGAAGTTTGCAGTGAACTTTCTCTAGTACTAAACTACACCTAAGAAACTTCTAACTTTAGTGACTGTACTTGGCTTAGGCCATTTTATAATAAATTCGACCTTCGCAGGGTCTACTTTCAATTGACCATTTCCTATGACATAGCCTAAGTACACTAAGGATGTCTTAGCGAATTCGCATTTAGACATCTTTACAAAAAGTTATTCTTTTCTCAATACATCAAAAACTTTCTTTACATGACTTACATGATCTTCCCAAGTTCAACTGAATACAAGAATATCATCTAAATAGACTATGAAAAAATCATCAATAAAAGGATGAAAGACATCATTCATGACTCTCATAAATGTATTTGGTGCATTGCAAATCCCGAAGGGCATGACCAACCACTTGAACAGTCCCTATTTTGTCTTAAATGCAGTTTTTCAAATGTCATTTTCTACAATTCTTATCTGATGATATACACTACACAAGTCTAACTTAGAGAAATAAACCACATGTTTTAATTAATCAAATAAATCATCTATTTGGGGAAGAGGATACCTGTTCTTTACCAATATCTTGTTCAGGGCTCGATAGTTGATGCACATTCTCCAGGACCCATCCTTCTTTGGAACCAACACAATTGGAAAACCACCAGGAGATGTACTAGGATGGATGACTCCTTTTTCAACCAACTCTTGAACTTGCTTTTTGATTTCTTCATTCTACAAAACTGATAAACGATACATGTCAATGTTTGGAAGAGGCACATCCTGTTGTAACTAGATTTCATGTTGTATCTCTCTCTTGGGTGGCAACCCTTTTGGTTCCTGAAATAAGTCATCATAAGTAGAAACTATTTTGACCATCTCAGTTTTACGCTCTAGATCACACCCCTTAAATGCTTCAGCTTTTTCATCCTCTTGAGGTTTTACAAGCATTAATACAAAGTTATTACTAGAATTGACTAACCTTTTTGTTTGACCAGCATTGACTAGTGCAAGATTAGTCTTAACTTTGTGTGCATGTACAATGTATTCTATCCCATCCTTAAAAAGATGATACTTATTCTCCCCCCTATAAAAGATTGATTTTTTGTCATACAGATAAGGACTCCCTAACACAAACCCATAGATATCCAAAGGGAAAACATCTACTTCTACCTCATCAATAAAGTTTGCAGTGTTAACAAATCTCAATTTACATTGTTTCGTTACCTGTAGTTGAGCATCATTACAAACCCATCCAAGCGGATATGGATTTGGATGAGGTGTTGTTAAATTAAGTTTCTTTGCCACCTCTTCAGATATTAAGTTGACTTGAGAACCCATATCAAACAGTGTGTCAATCTTAGTGTGCTTAGTTACAACTCGAATATGAAATAGTTAATTTCGTTATTTATCAGCTTTAGGAGGAGTAGATACTTTACTTGTACTTTCATAAGAAACATTTGCATCAAAAGAGAGAATTATACCTTTCCCTTTACCTTGGATCCCAGTAGCAACAATCTGTGTTTTGCCTCCAGAGTTGGATCCAAGATCTTGTTGAATCACTACAACAGTCTTTTGCTTGCCTTTATTGCCTCCATATCTTTTCGGCCTTAATTTTGGATGCAACTTCCATCACTTTGAATCATCATGCCCCTCTTTCTTGCAATGGGAGTATGTGGGCTTATCACCCTCCTTAACTATAGTTGTCTTTTTCCCTTTGCCTTTATCTTTGTCTTTGTCTTTACCCTTAGACTTCCCCTCAGACTTAGATGGTTTCTTTGAGAAATTATCACTGAAAGTGTTCTTACCCCTTGACTCTAAATGAATGGCTTGGACTGACACTTCGTCCAAATTACTAGGACTCAACATTAGAATAGTATGTCTTAGGTAAGAATGCAAACCACCTATGTACTTAAGTAATGTATCATGAGTATACAATGGAACTTTTAAAGCAATAGCCCATTTTCTAAACTCATGGGTGTAATCTTGGACAAACTGACCCTTACCTTGCCTAAAGGTTTTCCAATTCATTGTTAATTATTGCATATAACCTAAAGGGTAAAACTATTTTTTTAGGGCATTAACAAATTCCATCCAAGTCATATTAACCTTACCATGGTGAGCAATTTCCTCCCAAATCCTACTCTCCCACCAAGTGAGAGTTGTACCTCCCAACCGAAGAGTCACTAACTAGATCCTAGAAGCATCTTATACTAGGCCTCAAGAATCCTACAATACACTTCTACCTACTGGATATAATCATCTAACTTTTCGGCATTTAACTCCCCACAGTACTTAGGCAATTCAAATTTTGCATCCAATTTAATAATAGGCTTAGACTTGCTCTTGAAAGGATTAACAGTAGTAGTAGTAGTAGTAGAAGAAGAAGAAGAGGAAGATGGGGAAGATGGAGTTTTTGGAGCTTTTCCTTCTTTATCCTTCCAATCTTCCTTCTTTTCTCGCTTTGAAGAATCTCCCTTTTCGTGCTTCTTCTTTTCCGTATAAAGCTCTTCCACCATAGCCTTCATGTTAAGAAAGGCTCACTAAAAAGACTTATCATCAAGCTCAGGCTCAATACTTTTCCCAGCTTCAATTTCTTCCACTGTTGGAAAATTCCTTTGTTTGCCAATCTCAGGATTGTATTCTTCTAGCTCGCCTTACTTCGTTGTTTCCTAGAACATGTTAACATCCACTTCTGTAATACTAGTCACACAAAGCTCTAATACCAAACTGATCTGAATTAGGATCTATGACAATTGCTATGAACGCTTAACTATTACAACAATTAAATGAGTTGACAATATTGAAATGTTTAACATTAAATGCTTGAAAATATTTTAAAATGAATAAAGAAAATAACAGAATCTAAGAAATGAGAAAGACAAGACAAGACAACAAATTGATAATAGAGTTCGCCAACTGGCTACGTCTCTAGGTCCCTCTCCAACGGAGTGACCGATCCTTCAATTATGCTCCAAGAAATCTTACATAGCCTTCTTGATCAATGAGGAAAATGACAATATCTTCTCTCCTTCAAGCACAAACAATTTGGCATAATTTCCCCACTGTCTACACAAAGATTTTACAAATTCCCCCTATAGTTCCCAAGAATTCACCTAATTTCCTATTACCCTCACAAGCCCAATCCACCCCCTTTTTATACAAATAAATTGCTCAATTTGGTTTATAACCAAATGATTACAAAATATTGCCTATCTCCCTTTACAGGCAAATATCCCACATAATCCCCCTATTACACATAAAAAAAATCATTAATATCCCCTTTTAATAAGTTAAAAATTATGTAGGCCCTTTAAACTTTGTATCCTCGAGCTTCTCTAGATTTATTTTAATTCTTTTATATCCATTAGGATATTTGTCCTTTTCAAAATATAGAGATATTTTTTTGAAATAAGGGGGTAATCGAGTTTAATATTTTATCAAAACTAAACCAACCTTGATATATGCTTAGAGCCATACAATGGCTCACCGATGGAAAAATATTATGGTGGTAGGGTGGTCAGGAGGTCGACCCCCGCCACTGTCCATTTTAAAACCCAATTTCCAAATTGGAGATAGCAAAACTATCTGGTGGTTGAATATAGTTAAATGTGGATTTCGTGGTGTATTGGTAGGTGGTTGGTGTGATATGTGTGAGGTGGGGGGATCAAATCCCCCCCACACAATTTTTAACAAAAAAACTAACCCACACTGGAGGAGGGAAGAGAGGGCCACATGGCATGTCGAGGAGGTGCCATGTGGCATAACATGATTCACTGACTGGACACCATACCTGTTGATTGGGCTGCTAACTGTTCTACTGACTTGACGTACGAATGCCACGTGTCACTTCCTGATTGGTCCATACAAATGATATCACCTACCACGTCGACTGCCACATGTCATGCCATGATAGTTCCATGTCATGTCTATACAATAAGGACTGCCACGTCGTCATATTGACATCAGCATTTGTACAGCTGGTCAACCATAGTACCTACAACCTTTGACTTGGCGTATCTTGCACGTACGAGCTCGGATTTCGACGAAATGAGCAGCATTGGATTCGTGTCGATGAGCTCTTCATCTTGGTGTTGATTTCATTGAATTCTAAGATAGTGATTTTTTTTCCTTTTTGGATGGCCTCGGGTGCCTATTTGACCCGAACTTTGACTAGTTGTATCTTAAGCATACAGACTCCTTTTGAGCCCGTTCAAGTTGTGTTGGACTCAAAATTTTGAGCACTTCGATCTAGCAATGATTATTGGAGCATATGGGACACTTAAATTTTTGATGTCGAGCATCCCCTTGGATCAATAAAGGAACAAAAAAATTCCCTTCACAATACAAGCAATTACCCCTTTATCCCAAAAATTGACACTTTTTAAAAATTTATAACAATATATCCAAAAGTACCAAATCAACTTCAAACTAAAATTCTAGAAACAAATCTACAAAAAGTGCATGTATAGAACTGCAGTGCTCCTGAATAACTTCCTAATGCCACAATAATCAAGAAAATTGGAGTCCGGAGAAAAAAGTTATGACCGCAAAGGTTGAAAAGCAAGATCTAGCTTCAACTTGGAAAAAATGGCACAAAACAAAACAAAAAAAACTTCAGAACACCCACACCACTAAAGTATTTGCAGAATCTACTTTTTGAAAAATTCTATTTCAAAAATTGGCCTCTTGAATGGGTGATCCTACAATAGTGGTTTACAATTTTTGGCCAAACTGGACACTTAAATTATTGTTTTTAACTAAATCTTCACTTTCAGGCACCTATAGCGGCTAAACCGTGAGGGATTTGAAGATGATGCAAACTAGAGTCTCATGACATTTTTTTTGTAGATTCTAAATATATTTTTTTCAAAAATTTTGGAATCAGATTGCACTTCTTTTTCCATCTCCTACGAAAATTGGTTTTTTTCATAAAACAACATTTTAAAAAAGTGACGCACACTGTATAATACATAACTTTTTTCCCATGAAGGATAAAATTCTAATTCTTTTGAATTTAGATTTTTAACTCCAATATCTAGTGTTTCCACTTGGTTAGATAGTTTTTTATTGAATATTTTTCTTTAATCAAGTTTCAAAGTCAAACCAATTACAATTCAAACATAGTCTTGACTGGTATAACGTAACTTTTTTTGTATATATCGAAATTCAAAATTTTTTTTGTTGGATCAAGGACTTCAATATTTGGTGCACTCATATTTTTCAATTTTTCTTTTGATAATCTGTTATTTTTCCACATGTGCAAAACAGAGACCTTCATTTTCCATGAAAAACCTATGTTTAATAAAACTAAAAAAACAAATACATAATAAAACCAAAACATATTAAAATTATATTTGTTGGATAGCTCGTTTTAAGGACTACCTGATTCTAGTTGGGTTTGTGAAGTCTTTGCCATTTTCATGTTGAAACTGAGCCCTGAAGTGAAAGAATTTAGGTTGTTTTTTGTGTTTCAAAGGGAGAATGAGGAATAAAGGGGGTTCGAGCGACCCACCCTTCAATATGCTTTTCCCTTCTTTTTTTTGGGCGGGAAATGTGGGTCCAATAATTAATGGGTTTGCTTGAACCCTTGTTCGAGCAAACCTCTTTTGGGTTCGGTCGAACTTGTAGGTTCATTCAAACCCCTTAAACCAATTTTTTTGCCATGGGGTCGTGTTTTCTCAATTTTCCTTCCTCCATCAAATTGTAAACCACTATTGTGGCTTCACCTGAATCAAAATTTATTATAATTTGAAAAAAATATCCTATTTTAGGGCTTGGGTGCCAAATTCAACTTGGGGGCTTAATTTGATTGGCACCCAAATGTTGATATGATTGTCGATTAAGGGTTAAAGCGTTGTGTGTTTAAAAAAATACCACCACCCCTTTGGGCAACAGGTGAGAGGGCGACAGGATGGGTCGCGTCACCTACCCTTAAGCCTTCACCAAGTCAGCCATGGCTTAAATTTTTTTAATATATATAAAAAAAAATTGAAACTAGTTAATGATGTGACCATAGTTGATGGTTAAATGTGTTTAAAATTAATAGTTAAAAAACTAATGTATAAAAAACTTGCCAATTAAATTAGACCATGGAATTAAAACCCCGACCAAAGGAAATCCAATTTGATAACTAGTACAAATGGACCAAGTATGAAAATTGTGCAATAATTACACCACTAGAGGCAAAGGTACAAGGAATATTTGCCTATTTGATGCCAATTCTGTAGAATATTTTTTCAAATGACAAATCTCTGTTGGCGTTAGGTTGTACAGTACATATTCCATATGATTGTATGGATTTTTAGGGACAAATGAAAAACCTTTGATGCCCCCTAAACCAAAGTTTCCCTTTCTTGACAAATTTATAATCGTCCATTAGGTTTTTGGGCCTTCCAAATGTGATGGTAGGGTCTGTTTTGGCCCAAAGTGCCCCAAAAATTTAGCTACCCCCTGGATCTAGCAACTAAAACCCCTGTAGATCAATCAAAACATAACAAAAATTGATGAAACAAAAGATAAACTTGACTTTCTTTGATGCCCTGGATTCAAGTATGAGGTCCTTGAAAGCCCAAAATACACCCACCAAAATCTTCAAGCCAAGACAAAACCCTCAAATATGGGAAGGAATCTACAATATTGGAGGTTTGATACCATGTAGGAGTGTTAATGGTGACTCCTCAACACCCCCAAGAATAGTTGCTAGACCAAAATATCTTCCAGAAGAGATAAAATGGTAAGAATAGCTTACTATATTATGAATGCAAGATTACAAGATTGAATATGCAAATGTACGTGGGAGGTCTTGCTTATAAAGGTAAGGTGAGAGATAAGATTAGACAAGATTGTGACATGTGTCTTAATCCTATCACATGAGACAACTAACTCATAACAACCTAGGATAAGATAATATCTAAATATGGCAACTAAGAATTCTAAAAGGAATCTTATAATCCTAAGTAAACTTAACATGTGAATAAGTCCCCTAAGTCCCTAGTAAGGAAATTAACTAGGTATAAGACATTTATTCACATGATGGATTTGTATATATATTATGTCACTAGTAGAATTTGGAAAATAAATGACTAGATGACTACAAATTTTAGTCACAACAACTAAAAATGATTAAATTCTAATCAGTTTTTGCAACACAGCTATAAATGATTAAATAAATGACTAATTTGATCATCGTAAGTGACTAATTTGATCATCAGATAAAAAAAAGGAGATATTAGTGTAAGATAGTTTTTTTTTGGTGCCAAACAATGAAAAAGAGAATTTTGACTAAGTTTTTTTTTGGTGCCAAATAATGAAATAGAGAATTTTCATTCCTTTTGTTTATTGAGCCATGTAACAAGAGAAAGGTTAGGGGTTTTTAGTTTGTTGGTTGGAATAAGTCCAAATATTTTTTGAGGGCATGGCGTAGAACCAATAGTTGGTTGCACCAACATCTATCCACGTTGTTGAGAAGACCTAGGATAAAGGCATGTTGAGTTTGATTTGAAGAAACATTTCTTTGTTGACTTTGAAGTCATCCACACTGTAGAGATTCACAAGGGTTTCAAGACACATTACATGCATGAGGAGATTGTCTAAGGTTTTGAGGACAAATCATTCCCACGTTGAGTAATTTTTCCTGGAAGCCTTCATCCTCACATCTTGCCAGGTATACTCTATGCCATTAGGGTTTTTAGTTTTGTTTGAAGTTTTGAGGAAGAGCTTGCTTGTCTCCTCATGAAGGTTTTATCCCTGTCATAATCCCAAACTAGGAAGTCAAAGCTCTTATTAGGAAAAAAACCACCTTCATAGGTGATACTTTCATATCACAATGCAGATCTTTTGAGAAGATCACAGACCATGATATGTTTAAGACATGACAGTAGTCTCATTGTTGAAGTGTCAATGGCTTTTACTAGTTATGAGGAGTTTTTCCGGTTATGAATAGCAATACTATGTCTTTGTAAGGAAAATAATGATGAATAAGTAGTAATATGTATGTTTTACTATCTTGATATCACCAATGTCGACCACCATTAAAATTCACCCATGACCTATGGGTGAGAACCACTTCTTTAGCCAATAGGTTTTCATCCTTGGCCATTTACAAACTAGTAGGGGTTTTTTCCTCTAGTTACTAACAATCTACGAGGTTTTCTCCTCAAATCTATTCATTTGAAAACAAATGCTCAAGACAAATCTCATTAGGGTTTGATGTGGGTGTTCAAAAGTAACTTACCATTACATGTTTTCTTTATCTAAATTGTCATGAATATAGCTTCTCTTTCTTTTTATCCATCCTTTTTTACCTAAATAAACAAGTGTTTTAGATCTCCCTTATCACCCACTGTCATGTGGCTATAACTGTCCCATGAATCCTTCATGATTGATCTTTCATGACTATCATTCATAACTGAAGATGGCAGTTTAAAAGTCTTCAAGATAATTATGCTCTATCCTTTCATGTCTTATAAATATTGATAACCATGACTATCCTATTTCAATGAGATCAATCTTAATGCAATTACTTGATATCCACTTATGCTAGATTCAACTATGACTAAGGTCACATTTACTATCATGTATGAGCTAACTATCTTCATAAAATTTTGTCACTATCCATTGGTTATAGTGATTTTCCCTTAGCTTCATGGTACTTGTCCTATTTATTACAGTCATAGAGAGTATCTTTTGCATATGGATTCCCCTTATATCCATTGATAATGACTATCATCTTTTATGTCTTATAACCATCTTTTATTATCTACAATCTGCCTTTTTATAATTTTTTATACACAAATCATTTCCCTTTGTTAATAGGTCTACCACTATTGAATGCTCAAGGAGACCTTCATGGTGAAAGCCTTTGCCATTTGTAACATGAATGTATTTAATAGAGCACCATCCTCTTCAAAACTCTACTTTCATGTCTTCATGAACCTCTCATAATCTAAGGTATAGCTAAGATTTGTCCACGTAGCTTGCACTTGACACTATCATGGTGATGAATCATATGCAAACATCTTATCCTCATTCATCACTGGACTCATTGTAAGTATTCATTGTCTTTTGGCATAAAAAAAAACTTATCATTTCTATATGATCACTGCCCTTGCATAGTCCTTTTAAGTAACATTCATAAGGTTTAGAAAATCTTGATCACTCTCTAGAATACCCCATTAAACATGGGTTGTGCTTTAATGCACTAAATAATTGATATAAAACAACCACTTTGCATATCAACCAGAGTTATAGGCTCTTTCTTGCAGCAAGAGGTAATCGCTCTTGGATCATGTTATCATTACATTGTAACCTATTAAACTTGCAGCAAGAGGTAATCGCTCTTGGATCATGTTATCATGTGAGTAACCAATGAAAGCACCCAATGATGATTGACACCTAATTGTGATGACAGTGATTAATTTGTACATGAATTGTGCTCATATGAGTGCCTCCATTTCTATCACAACATAGCCACATTAAACTTGGGTCACACATGAATGCATCTTGTATTTGTTATAGCACAACTATGCCACATGACCAATAGAGTTATGGATCACATAATTACATTCTCAAGAATTTTTTCCTCAGTTGTGCTCTTATGGTGATTCCATTACCATTACAGCATAAAAAGGGCTTACATTGCTCAAATCCTTACATTGCTTATTTTCTCTTTGGATGGATGACAATTCAATGGCAAGGATTTGTATGCAGGTCATGCTCATATAAGTGCCTTTGTCACCATTACACAATAGTACATTGGCATTTCCTTTCTTGAACCTTTACTTCATTTTTTATTGTTAGGGTTTCTTAGCGATTATTCCATTTCCACATGGCATATTGTTAAAAGAAACCAAGCAAAAAATCATTTTCTTTTTAGTTAACTCCTACTAACATACTTTTGGAATAAATGTTTGACTGCATTAATTCGAGTGTGAAGAATTTTATTTTCTACTTATAATGCATTCATTGAGAGTTGTAGTAGAAAGCTTCTTATGTTGAAACCCATCTTATAAAATTTCTTTAAGCTACATTTAGAAGGCTTCATGGATTTTTTTATGATTTATACAACTTATGTTTTGATAGTAAATGATTCTTTTTAAAACTGAAATGATTTATTAATATGTGGCATTTTTATGTGCAGGAAGAATAGATTGTGATGCAACATTTGAGTATGGATGGTTCAGGAAAACTTGGATTGCTATCAGTGACATAACTAGGTTGGAGAGTACTTTCAGTTGGTCTGCAACACTTCCGAGTGTTTTCTCTAGGAAGCAGAACCTGAGTGTAGGAATACAAACATCGATGGACAAAGAAAATCATAAATCTATTAGTCCAATTTTAGATCCAATTTGAGGTCATGAAGCTCCGATAGAGGAAGTTCCTACATTCTAAAGATAAAATCATGCATCTTCTGGTCCAATTGGAGATCCAATTTGAGGTCCCGAAGATCTAATAGAGAAAGTTCCTACATTCTAAAGATAAAATCATAAATCTACGTGGTCCAATTTGAGGTCCAATTGTAAGGATTTGTCTTTTTAATTATACTTTCCAACATTTGGCTTGATATAAATTGTTACTTTAGAATTATAGTATTGCTTTTCTTCTAATGTTTTCAACCCTCATTTCAGGGAAGAGCTTCGAAGATGGTTCCTTCAGATGGAGACTACACTTTTCTACTATAGGTTTCGTCTAGAAACACTAGAACCTCAGGTACTGTCAATTGCACCTGCTATTTTATACTGATATGGATATGTTCTAACCTGTAGTTAATTATTGTAGCATAACAGATAGGCTAAATAGTTGTTCATATACTATTGTTTCTAATTCAAAATTGTTATACCTTATTCTAGGAGCAAATCACAGGGGGAGTCTATACATAAGACAACATTGTTTCAAATTCAAAATTGTTGGTTCTTTCATAATTGTTTGCTTCATTTATTTGATCTAAGATAGATTGCTATAATATAGAAGATGCTCTCAAAATCACAGTAAAATCCTTTATTCTAGGAAGACTGTTCAGAATCTTCCCATCATAACAATGAACAAAAGCATCAGTCATTAACCTGAACTTTGCAAGAGTTTCATCAAATTCTACTTTTCTACTCTCTTTTCAATTCTAAATTTTATTTTGGGCAATTTCATCCATGTAGAACTTCCTCAGCCTATAGATCCTACTATTAGCCATAACTTTACCAGGTGTTGAGGATAGCTTCAAGTTTTTGCCCTAGCAATAATTGACAAAATTCAGCCTTACCAGATACAATGTGTTGAAAAGGCTAAACATATTGGAAAACTGCTTTTAAAGAGCACGAGTTTGCTCGTTCTTGATGAAAGTCATCAAGCTCAAAATAGCCAATCAAAGATATGGAATTCATGCAAAAAGGTTAATTCAAAACCATGCATTATACTCTCCGGAACTCTTTTCCAGAATAACTTCAAAGAGCTATACAACACATTGTATCTAGTAAGACCGAATTTTGTCAATTGTTGCTTGGGTAAAAACTTGAAGCTATCCTCGACACCTGGTAAAGTTATGGCTAACAGTAGGATCTATAGGCTAAGGAAGTTCTACATGGATGAAATTGGGAATAAAATTCAAAATGGAAAAGAGAGTGGAAAAGTAGAATTTGATGAAACTCTTGCAAAGTTCAAGTTAATGATTGATGCTTTTGTTCATTGTTATGATGGGAAGATTCTGAACATTCTTCCCAGATTAAAGGATTTTACTGTGATTTTGAGAGCATTTTCTATATTACAGCAGGTTGTCTTAGATCA
Organism: Sequoia sempervirens; assembly: GCA_007258455.2. NCBI lineage: Eukaryota > Viridiplantae > Streptophyta > Pinopsida > Cupressales > Cupressaceae > Sequoia > Sequoia sempervirens. The sequence goes on from VDFB02270651.1 coordinate 70,211,101, forward strand.
AATAAATGAAGCAAACAATTGTGAAAGAACCAACAATTTTGAATTTGAAACAATGGTGTCTTATGTATAGACTCCCCTTATGATTTTCTCCTAGAATAAGGTATAGAAATTTTGAATTTGAAACAATGGTATATGAACAACTATTTAGCCTATCTGTTATGCTACAAAAATTAACTACGGGTTAAAACATATCCATATCCACATAAAATAGCAGGTGCAATTCACCTCAAACTTTGTTGTGGTAATTGCTTTGTAAGCAAGTTTGCACTCCATGAACATTCTTTGTGCACATTAGTATGTTGGTTATTATCTTGATCTCCTTTGTGATCAAAAGCATAGTGAAGTTCATTGCATAACTCATGACCATTTTGTAGTGCTATGATCCAGTGCTCTTTTACTTCTTACTCACTATGTTCTCAATCACCATGTGCAAATGACTTAGAGGATAGATCTTTGTCACCATTTGATAGTAAATTTCATTTTTTTTGGACTATTTGTTATGATTCAATCAATTTTTGGCAGTGTTATTCCTTTCTCAATCCTATAGGACAGAGGACAATTCACAGTTTGCAACTCTCTAACAATGATATTCCTTTCAGTGATCTCGGTCACCTAATTCAATGTGTTATCTTCTTCATTTCTCAGTGCTAACAATGCCTACATAGTGTTTTCTCAGTCACAGTTACAGTGCTCCTTCATTTGAAGATATTATGTTGCTTAGACAGTGATGTTTCAGTGAATTCATATTTTTTCTTGCAAACATCTTGTTGCACTTGTAGATTTTCGTTGTACATAACATGTAGTCAATATGCCTTTAAATGGAGCTCTTTTGCAGAGGTTGTAGGATAACGGTGTCAATAAAATAATAGTGTTAGTGAGAGTTATGACAGTAGATACACTGAGAATGGAAGGTATAATGTTTTGACAATAAAATAATCATTTATCTACTCAGATCTTGACACAAGTTTTCTTGGTACATAAGATAGCGTATAATGTACTCTATTCCACGGTATCCACCTAATTCCATACCACCCAAAGAAGCAATTACTGAGAGTATATGTGCCCTATATTTTGTAGCCCAAATGTGTCTTTCTAATGGTTTTCCACAATTAGGAAGAAGGTATGTCATGAAATTTTTGTGCCCACCCAAAACTAAGCCTTACAAAGAATGTCTGCACCTATGCAAAATACCATAAGCTGCTTCAAAATACACATTGGCATCTTTATGATTATATACACAAAATGTTTTTTTCCATAGTTTCAAAATACACATTTATGATAATATTCACACAACAAGAACCTTGAAAGGCCAAAAACCTTGCTCTCATTCTTCCTAAGCCACTCCTCAAGAGATAATATTAGTATTTGTGGGCTCTTTACAATAGCTTATCCACTAATGAGAAGGCTCCCCTCATTTGATAATGGAATAAATTGTCATCTTCTCTGCTTGAATGTGTAATGTGATGTAGCATGTTCAATGTCACAAGGCACAATTTGAGAGCATAATTTTGAGACTTGATATCCATAGAATCCAACTTCTTGCAACAAAAAATGCAGAACCAACATTCAAGGAAGGTGCTTTCAATATTTTTTATTACTGAACACTCATGCTATCTCTCAGTTTTCTTCCGACTAACCGGTTATATGAGTGATTATTTCTCATTAAGGCATAAGCATATTTGGAAGTGGATTTTTATCAGATATTGTTGTTGCAAGTTCCACTTCAGATCACCAAATCCTTCACAAAACCTTTTGCATAACCACTGCAACATCGTATGGTTTTTTTGGGCCTTCGCAGTGTTGTGGGGAGCCATCACAACACCGCACGGCTATTTTTGGGCCTTCACGGTGTTGTGGGGAGCTTTCCCCACATCACCGCAAAGGCCCAACAATAGTCGTGCGGTGTTGTGGTGGTTGTGCAAAAGGTTTTGTGAAGGATTTGGTGATCCAAAGTGAAACTTGCAACTATAATATCTGATAAAAAACCACTTCCAAATATGATTTGATGGATGTTCATATCCTCATCCAAAGATCCAATTCACACACAAGCAGGAAGGATGCTTTCAAAGGTTGAGGAGTTGGGCTTTACACCCACTGGTTGCATTTTCTTAAAATTTTCTAAGGACTTTTCAGAAAAAAACCATTTTGAACATATCCTTCAATCACAACATTTGATGATATCATATTTCTTTGAGGCATTTTTTGAAATAGTTCACTTGCCTTGTCTATGCTTCCACATTTTCATGTATGTCTAGCAGGGCACTTGTAACTACAACATATGATAGAAAAATCCCTCTTGTTATGCTTTGATGGATGTCCCTTCATTAGTACTGGATATCTGATGTAGTGCACATTATTATTGTGCAAGCCTATTTATCATATTGTTTCATTTAGCATCACCAATATTCTCCACAAGAACATTGTCCTTGTTTAAAATGATGGAAATGGTTCACAAATCTCAGAAGAATTTCTCTTGCAACAATCTTGGACATGAATTTAGATGTAGTGTGAAAATAAGAACATACTCGAAGGTTCTTAACAACTTTAATAGTTGTATTAGAGGGGTCATGTTTAACAAACCAAATGCAATTGCTAACTTTTCACTATGGTGGCAGATAAATGATTCTTTTTTCTTCTATTCCACAACATTAAGTAAAACTCTTGAATTTGGAAATACCCTGTTGCCTTCATTTGCCAAGCCAATTTCTCCAATTTTGCATAGCTCTCCCATGTTTGTGGATGTGATTTATCTCCTACAATTTTTAATTGATTTATCTTTCTACTGTGTTTGGACCTACTTTTGTAAACTTGCAATATACAATGCACTTTTATTCTTTCTAAATTGAGACTAATAGTGATTTTTTTTGTATTGAGGCACAACTTCATTCATGGCAGAAAAGGTAGACCCTTTGCTCATATCGACGACACATTGCATATAAAGGAGGAAAGATTCTAGTTGGGTATTGTTGACTGCATTGAAGGAGAGAGCTTCATATATGGGACACGATCAACACTTTCCTTCTTGGATTCCACATGTTACAACTTGCTCCAGGAAGATTGCCTACATTGTAGAATTTTTAAGAGACGAAAGGGGCACATGGTCACATTGAAGGGCTCCAAGCATATGTTTCCATCATTGCAAAAGTTTTTTGGAGAAGTTTCTTTCTTGCAGTCATTTCTGTGCAATATTGTAACTTGGATTTTCAGTCTTGTGACTGAAAATAAAAATTGTAATACTCTATTTCTAAGTTGTAACTAGTTCACCTTTCTTTTATTAATAAAGTTCACTGATTTTTCCTTCTCAATGGTTGTCTTATTGTGTGCAATTGATGATTGATGTGTATTTTTGTGTTTTATGTTTAAATCCTCAAATATTAGTCAATTAAAATGACTAAATATACTACTAATTGACGTCAATTAATAATTAAATTGACTAAATATACTACCAATTGACATAAATCAGTGAATAGTGAATAAATATGACTAAATATATGACCTGTGAAATAAAAATGACTAAATATACTACCAATTGATAGAAATTAGTGAACAGTGAATAAAAATGACTAAATATACTAACAATTGATAGAAATAAGTGAACAACGAATAAAAATGACTAAATATATGACCTGTGAAATAAAAATGACTAAATATACTACCAAATTGATCAAAATGATGATTAAAATTAATGACTAAATACACTACCAATGGACAAAAATCAATGAATAAAAATGACTAAATAAGTGACTAGATTATAACAATCAATGACTAAATATGTCAGTGAATAAAAAATGACTAAATAAGTGACTAGATTACAACAATCAATGACTATATCAACGACTAAATATACTACCAAATTGATCAATCAAAACAATCAATAAATGACTAAAAATGGTTTAGTCATCAATCCGGTCGTGTTATAAATGACTAGCAATAAACTACTAATGGTCACGTGATCAAGTTCAGTAATTTATAAGTAGTTTTTAGTAGTTTTTTCAGTAGTTTATTGTTGTTTTTGTACTAGTGTGTATTTAGTCCTTGGGGGTATCATTGAGTCCTCCATCCTTCATCTCTCTTTGTTTTATTTATCTTTTGGAGAGGAGTTTTGTCCCACAAGGTTTTCTCCTTTTCTCCATTTGTGAGAGATTGTTTTTGCATTGTAAATGTGTACCTAGCATGGCCTTGTAGCCAAGACCCATATTCTCTTTGCATAGTTTGCATAATAATCTTCTCCCTAAGTTGCACTTAAGGGGGGTTTTGGTGTGAATAAATGTCTTATACCTAGTTAATTTCCTTACTATGAACTTAGGGAACATATTCGCATGTTAAGTTTACTTAGGGTTATAAGATTCCTTCTAAAATTCTTAGTTGTCATATATAGATTTTATCTTATCCTAGGTTGTTATGAGTTAGTTATCTCATGTGATAGGATTAAGACACTTGTCATGATTTTGTCTAATCCTTCCTCTCACCTTGCCTTTATAATCAAGCCCTCTCATGTACATTTGCATATTCAATATTGTAACATGCATCCATTATCATAGCAAGCTTTCTTGCCATTCTCTTTTGTGGAAGATATTTTGATCTAGCAAATATTTTTGGAGGTGTTGAGGAGTCACCATTAACTCCTACATTGTTGGTGTGAATAAATTTCTTGTACCTAGTTAATTTCCTTACTAGGAACTTATGAGACATTCATATGTTAAGTTTGCTTAGGATTATAAGATTCCTTCTAGACGTCTTAGTTGTCATGTCTAGATTTTATCTTGTCCTAGGATGTTATGAGTTAGTTGTCTCATGTGATATGATTAAGACACTTGTCATGATATTGTATAATCCTTCCTCTCACCTTCTTTATAAACAAGGCCTCTCATGTACATTTGCATATTTAATCTTGTAATATTTCATTCATCATTATAGCAAGCTTTCTTTTTATTCTCTCTTGTGGAAGATATTTTGGTCTAACACTCATGATTAAATCTAGGGTGTCAAAGAAAGTCAGATTTTCTTGATCTACAAAGTTTTCAATTTGAGGGTTTTAGTTCCAATATTTGGAGGTAGCTGAAATTTTGGGGCACTTTGAGCCCAAATTGACCTCACCATTGTGTTCAAAAGGCTCGAGAGACAAATTTTAATATAAAATTCACCTATGTTTGGCCTCAAGTGTTTTTTAGGCAAAAAAAAGCTTACTCAGGAAGGCCATACAACCCCTTGAGCAAAGACAGTATGATCTTTAATTTTTCACAAAAAAAAATTATTAAAAAAAATTCTATGTATTTTTTATTATTTCAGGAAACAAATTATTCAATGTTTTGGACTAAAATATTTTTTATAAGCTTTATCAATGTTTTCAAGCAAACTTTATTAAATTTATTCAAGGATTTAAAAATGATTGGTCACAATCATATTTATTAGTCTACAAATCTCATACACAATCCTATCCTTGACTACCAACTGCAAGGTCTTGTCAACCAGTCAAATCTTGATACTCTTCTTTTGTCTATTTCTCCAAATCTTAGATATCATGTTGCATCTTGCACACATCTTAATCAAATTTGGACTACCTTAGATGGTCTGTTTGGTAAGCCAGATAAAATGAGGAAATTTAAGTAGGAGAATGAACTTATGAGTCTTAATCCTTCAAATTTTGACAATATCCAAGACTTCTTCTCTAAGTTCAATACTCTTAGACTGCAGTTATCTAATTATGGGGTCACTAAAGAAGATAAAAAAATGATTTCTTATATTCTTGCTAAGCTAGGTCCTAAATATTCAATGTTTTTTTTATACATTTTATGCTACAATGGATACCCTTGGAAAAGCATACAAAATGCCTTCTCTTGATGAATTTGTAGCTCATCTCACAAGGGAACAAGCAAAGTTGGCACACATGGGCACATTGAAGTCTTGAAAATCTCATGCTCTTCTTGCAAAAGATCCAAAGGATTCAAGTGGCAAAGGTAAGAAGTAGAATAAGGACCCAAAGTCTAATGAGCAAGGTAAAGATTCACCTTCACATAGCACTTTTGAGTCCACTTCCTCTTCCAAAGAGGACTCATCTAAAAAGAAGAAGTTGAAATGTGCATATTATAAAATGCTAGGACATGATGAGCATAGATGTTATGATAAGAAGATTGATGAACTAACACACCTTCTTCAGAAATAAATAAATAAATAAAAATCCCATTGCCCTCATCAGTGTCTTCTGCTTCTTCTTCAACATCTCAATCAACAACAACTTTATCTTCTCAATCAGAGAATACATGATCTTCAACTGGTTTAAACAAAATGAAAGGGCAAGCACTCTTGGCCTCTACAAGTCCTGAATCTAATAGATGGCTTCTTGATTCAATCCAACGCTTTCCAACTTTCAAGACTAAATGGAGAAGAGATGCATATACCAATCAATGGAATGTCCCTCAAACTATATTTTTGAGGTTGGTTCACAAATAATGTACATATTAGAATAGCTTTTTTGTTGCAAATAAGTGTTGTAAAACACTCTAAATTCTCATTAGGAGAATGTATGTCTCTAGTTGTTCTTACCTCCAAGTGCAATCTACTCAATTTACCTTCAATTTTATTTGTGTTTAGGGCATTTTCTAGTTTTTTGTGAGGTTAGTCAAGTGGTGTTTTAAAAGAGTATGATCCCATAGGTTGTTTGAAACAAATCTTGGCGACTCCATTCCCAATGGATTGATAAGGCTATTAGATCTATGATTAGCAGGAAATCATCTTACATAGATCACCAAAATATTACTATTTAAATCCTTGTTTAACCCATCATTATAAGTAATCTAAGACATCCTTAATGGGCCCCTAAGCACCCAAAAATGTAGAAAATCCATAAAATTCTAAGTTTGGGCTCTTCATTGCATCTTCCTTAGTGATTTTGTTGTTTGTCAAAGTTTTCACATTTCAAGGTTGTTCATACCTTCGTGCTTTCCCTACCAATCCTAATATCCCACCTTTTCCCACTAATTTTCTTTATGGGGTAAAATTTCAATTGTTCCTTAACTTGGTACCTGTTACCCAATTTTCACCCTCAGGCTCAATCAGGCAAGGCATCTATGATGCAAGTTTCATAAGGGCCAAATTGGATACTTCCATTAAGGGTTAGTTCATGTATCTGACAACATTTCATAGGGAGCTCAGTTGGGAGGCCTGCTTGATAGGAGGTATGCTTCAATGAATTATAGACTCGAGCCTCCATTAGAACCAAGTCGGCATGACATCTCCATTGTCTGGTCGACTAGCAGCTTGGACACATTTTTGTTTTGTTTATGTTTTGAACAGGTCGTTGTGACCCAGTCTTTGTCTAGCCGAACGCGTCACTGTGGAGCCTATTGCTATAACAGGAGGGGTTTAGTATGACCTCTTACTGCATGGATTCTTTTGGCCGATAGGCCATTCAATCGTCATTCGGCGAGACTCACGACTACCGCGGTTTTCGAGAAGACTTGAAACTTTCGCAGAGATGACCCAACGACGTGAGGAGGTCACACTGACTGGACACTTCAAAGTAAGAGAAGGAACTCGCTAAGAGGTCTTAGCGAGAATGGTATGTCTTGGCGACAAGCACAGGTTTCAGTAAGGATATTGCCTTCAACGTATGTCTTGCTGAAGTATGAAGGAACCACCGAAGACAAAGAAAGGCCTCACCAAGACTTGAAGCTTTCGCAGTAATGTCTCGGTGACCGGCAAGGGTTACGCTGACAGTGTTTCACCAGGGAGTTCGGCGTGGGTCTCACCGACAATGGAGGAGCCTTCGGCATAACATAAGGAGCTCGGGGGGACCTCTTCTCGACCGACAGGAGTCAGGCCGAAAGAAAAGAAGTCGGCCAAGGGTTCATACTTCGGTGTGAGTCTCACTGAGCAGTGAAGCCTTCAAAACGAAAAGGAATTCGCCAAGAAGAGGGGGAGTTCTACGAAATGTCTCGGCGACACAAGAGGTCACGCTGACAGCAGGGGGTCTCTCTAGGTGTCTTGCTGAATGAAGAGTTCGCCGAATGGAAAGGATTTCTGTGTGATGTCTCAGCGATGCCAAGGAGTCTTTCCGAAGTGAAACAAAATATGTGTTCACCAAAGCTAAAGTGCCTTCGGCACAACCTCTTCCCAAAATAAGGATGTCTTGCCAATAGAAGAAAAAGAGCCCGGCGGGATGACTTCTACAGACGTCGGCGAGGGTCTCCCCGACATGAATTTCATCGATATAGCGACTGACTGTTGGAGTGATGTCTTACTGATATCACGTGGTCTCAGTGACAGAGAGGGATCTCCACGTGACTCGTCAACCCACTGATCTCTTGGCAATAAACGATGTCTCACCGAAGTTAGGAGAGCTCGGCAAAGCAAGCAGGCTTCACTAGGAGGTCTCGCCAAAGCCACAGGGTCTCCCCGATAATCAAAGGGAAGCACGTTTTGGGACAGGTCTGGTCGACAAAAATCTCCCCGACGCAAAAGAGAAAGGGCCCTCGACACGACTAAGGGCATTCGCCGAGATGTCTCGGTGACTATAAGAGGTCTCCCCGAAACGAGGAGCCTTCGGCATAACATTTGAAGTCACCATGACCTCTTCCTGATCGGCGGGAGTCTTAGCGAAGGAAAAGAAGAGCTCGGACAGAATGAGGGTGGGGTCGGCAAGATGTCTTGCCGACCAAGCAAGCTCTCTCCGAACTCAAAGTGAACTTTCGACAAAGCAGGGAGACTTCGATACAGAGTCTCGGTGAATGGAGTATGTCTCGGTGACAAAAGTAGGTGTCGATATGACAGAAGATGCTCGGTATGAAGTCTGGCCGACAGGCCAATGTCTCCCTAATAACGAAGGGACTCGCCAGATGTCTTACCGACCGAAAGGAGCTCGCCATGAGTTGAGGCCATCAGGATGAGGTCTTGCCGACCCCGTAAGGTCTCACCGAAAGCCGAAGGAGCTCGAGCCCGGAGGAGAAGAGTAAGCTTGGGGTAAATGAAATGAGCTCGCCATGAGCTCTCGCCGACTGCTCTATGATATGCCGATAGCTGCAGAGACACCTAATTGCATCGGCAAGACACTTTTTGTGTCTCGCCGAGATGTGATTCTTTTCAAAGGACTTTTGACCAGCTGCAGAGTCTGCGTGGAAAGCGCTTAACCAATTAGAGAGATCTGAGGGTAAATCGTGGCAGTCTAAAGAACATCAACTGAACGAGGGGCGACGTGTATCTGTTATGAACTCAAGCATTGAAGGCGGATTGACTGAAGAGGTTCGAGGCGAACATGATGGATCAAATAAATGCAGTAGCTGCAAAATATCAAAGGGCTTCTATGAGGGTAACCCTTCACCGACACACACAGCAGGGACACACAGGCTTTGGCATTGATTTCAATCAAAAGATCTGAGGATAGATCTTTCTCAGCCCGATATTTTGTAAGCCCTAAGGGGGGCCGTCACAGTCTGTATATAAGGCATTTTTTACCTTTTTGTAAATAGTTGGAATTATGCATTTAGGGGAGCTAGTGATTTTTCACGAATCTTTTTTCTCAATTAATGTATGTTTCTGTAACTCAACTGGAATCTCGAATACAACACAGAGTTTACCTTGGAAGTTTGTGTTCATGTTTGTATTGATTCTCATTTCTATATCTTTCTTTCAAATATGCAAGTCTTTAACTTTGTTTTTTTTATAATTCTGCATTTATGTCTTAAGGCTGTGAAATTGATCTTTCCTTCCCAAGATGTGTATGTAGGCCAAACCTGTTGGGACTAAAGCATTAAATCTGAAAGAAGTCGTTCTAAGTGTGTGAGGCAATAGAATTTAAACTCTCAAGTGTATGTTCTCCCTATGTTCATTTTGTGATTTCTCATTAATGTGGTGTATCACCAAAAGTTTAGTTCCATTTTCATGAACTTCCCTTCTCCCTTTTCCTTCAAAGAATCAGTAGTTTAGGTGGTACCCAGAGGAAGCCGGCCTTCTCCGGAGGTTCACTCCAATCTTAGGTGACCCACAGCCTTGGAGTGATCCAATGTTTCACTAGAAAGCTCAGTTTTTACAACTTTGCATATGGTGCATTTCTAGGTGACAACAATACCATTTTGAGCCCCACCTAAAACTTTGATTCTTATCCATGTTGATGTCACCAATCCTGATGTGTTGACATCATCATCCCAAAGGCCATAAAGAATCTAAGTATTTTGTGTCGGGCTTGATCATACCTTGATGTCTTTCCTAAAAGTATGACACCTTGAAATCCCCTTAAAAAAATTCCTCTAAGTCTTGTGGACTTTTGTGGTTTCCCACCCCTTCCAACCTTGACATCTTGAAAGTCTACTTTTCCTCTAAGCCCTTTTGTTGGATTTCCCATTCTCCATTACCTTCATCTAACAAGTGTTATCTAGATGATGTCATGCTAGTATTAGCAACCTAATGACATCATATTGATGTCAACAATCCTCATGTGGTGATGTCATGTTGGCATCATCAACTCGTTAGACTTTGAAAGTTTTCATCCTCTTATCCTTTAACACCCACTTCTTTCCATTTTTGATTCCTCAATTCTCCAAAACCTCACTACCTTCCACTCCAAAAATTTAGAAGTACTTTGAAGTCAATTTTTTTTCCATCCTCTAATCAAGAACCTCATTTCCATCGCCCTCCAAACCCTAAAACTCTATTGATCACACTATAAAGTCCCTAAAGTCAGACTTTTGACTATCCCCTATTATGGTACCATGTTAAGCCCCACTCAAAACTCTAACCCCAATGATCCAAGGCCTTTCCTTTTCAATATTTTGGGCCCTATCCTCCCTACATACATGTCAAACTTTCCTTCCCTAACATGCCAAGTTTGAAAGTATTTTTTTCAAATGCAAAAAGACCCTACCTATCCGCGAGATGACTCAAGAATGTCATTAATGCATTTTCAAAACCCACCAACCAGTAGATCAGATCTATTAGTGTCTAGAAATCATTCTTTAATGGATTGGCATAAGTTTAAAGGAGGAAAATGGTTCTTCTTGTGCCTTTCACACACGGCCTACTAAAAGCAAGAACTCCCCTCTTTTCATTTTTTTTCTAGTCTAATTCTTGGTCTTTAACGAGTGAATGGTTGCCTTGGGAAAGTTTGTAAAATCTTGGCTAAGGTTTTTTTTGGTGAATTTGGTGATCAGGGATTTTGGTGAGTTTGGATTTTACTGTACGATGGTGAACCCTTGGATGCAAGTCTTGGATTTGGTCATTAGTTTCAATTGACATTGGGGAATATTTTAAACTCTTTGTGATGAGGAGCATTTAGCCAGCAAATTGCCTCATGGATATAATTTGCATTGATAGGTTAAAATTTCTAAGTATGTGGATAAATTGCAGAAATTTGATACTTATAAGGAAAAACCCTTCATCTATTCAAAATCCAATGGTGTTCACATACCCATTTAAATTCTGCGGTGTCTAAAGTTAAACTTACGACCTTGAATCTGTTATAGATATCCACATCCTTACCTCCACACTAATCCTCTACAATCATCATTAATGGCGGAGATCCAAGCACCATATGGATATATCCGTACTCCTTAGGACCCTCTGCAAAACATTATTGTGGAATGTCTCCACCTTCCGACACCTATTCGAATTCCCACATCATTCATACTCCTTCAAACTCCACACTGTCATTTTTCATGATATCCACCCACAAGAATTCCAAGCCTTCCATCCCATCGTAGAAATACGTTACCTTTTGGATTAAATCCATTCATACCCTAAAAACTCTCATTATTCATGACTTCGAGGAATTTCGACCTTGCTCATTAAATATAGTGAAATCTTTGTAAAGAGAAAATTGTGGACATTCATCATACTCTCAGATATATCCCAACCCACCATAGATCTCTGCAATTCTCAAAACACTCCATTGCAGGAATAAGTAGTCGTTCGGCATCATCCATTTCCTCCACGATGTTCCCTTCACCAGGGCTACCATGAATTCATTTTACCTTTGTTGTGTTCTTCCACCCAGGGTAAGTAGTGACGTTGCAGTATTTCCATGGTATTTAGAATAAAGGCCTTTTTTCACAAACTTTTGTAATAGTTGCTTTAGTTTCCCCATCTCCATATTGGTCAAAGTTCTTGAATCTGCCCCAACTAAATAAGTTTCGCATTGTGTGATGATTAGGTTATACGGGTCAATAAGTTTGACTCAAAAAACTACATACTTAAATTTTGAGAGCAATATCATAATTTGAAACGTTGTGAAAAATACCTCCTACTTATCGATTAGATTATAATTTATCTCTCTTGAAATATCCATGAGTCCCTTGATTACTTCGTTGATATGTACATGGGAACAAAGTCGACTTAAATTATTTTGAGCTTGTATTCACCTTATATCTTTACTACTAGCCCATTGTGAACATCTACCACCATTCCAGATATATCCATCCATTGCTCAATTTTGTGTCATCCGATTATATCATATTTTTCTGTCAAACTTTGAAAATGGACCATCATTGAGGAATTCTAAGTGTCATTTGCGTATGGCAACATACATTTTGAAGATATCACATATCCCTATTACTATCATATTTTCGCAATAACCTAAGGGTTTTAAAGGTGGGAATTTTTCATAAGGTAAGGGTTCATCTTGGGCTTGATAGGAATGAATTCTTATATTCTTACACCCTAAGATCATTAATTTTCAGTTTTTTTTGTAAGTGGGGTGATATGTTTGCACTCAATTAAAAGTTTGTTCAAAATGGATATGCCTAGATCACTTGTAGATTTCCCGCTAACATTAATAAAGCTTTATTTATAAATTTTAAAAGGGGAAAGATCTTAATATTGCATCCATGGCTTTGTTAAAACTTGCATTATTCACACATTGTCTTAGCATTTAATGAGCATAAAAGTATTTTTTTCTAAGGTTGATAATTTTGAATATTTTATAAAATATTCAAAATATTTGTGAAACTTGATTTTAAATGATGGAATTCAATTTGTATAAGCGTTTTTCAATAGTAGAATGATATTGAAAGGATATATTTTAGTAGGATTTAAGTGATAATATTCAATTTTAAATTTGTTTCTTAATGGTTTGTGCTTACAAGTATAATTATTTGAAATCAGATTTGCATACAAGGCATCTTGAAATGCACCAATCATATTGGAATTTGTTGGTTGTTGATGATGTATTGTGATACTTACATATTCATGATAAAATTTTAAATGAACTAGTCAACTAGATAGGTATTTTGAGGATAACCATGCTTGAATGTTTAATGATGCGACCCATATGAAATTGCATCAAGATCTTGTGATTTGTTGTCATAGGAGATGTTTTATATTTCCAAGGAGTTGTAATAGAAAGTGTAATTGAAATGAGATAAAGATGAAACTAAAATTAAATGATGTTCCTAGGAATTTAAAGCTAGTATACATAAAAAAAATTGTTTCAATTTGTTGTTTCAGTTATGTAATAGTGTTTGGAAGGCTTGGAGGAGGATATTTTGTCTTTCCAAGAAAGATTGTAGTAGAATTGAGTTGGAGATGAATGATGAATGCGTAATGAGCCTCAAGCATTAAATGCTAATGTAATTTTAACCCTTGGTGGTGAGATGATCTCCACCATTGGTTGTGCCCTGGTTTTGTTGTCCTTGCCTATAAAAGGTAATGCTCTCTCATTTTAAAGGTTGTTTAAATTGGAATTGTTGAAATCAGATATTTGAAATCAATACAAGCAAGCATTAATTTTTTTTACTTTACTTATGGTTTCATATATTTGTATAGTTCCTTTTCTTCAATATTAGATAGTTTAGATATGATAATGATGAAGCGTTAAGATATTTGAAATATCCCTAGTTCATACCATTTGTAGCTTGTTGATTGTGAGTTGCTTTGCATGGTTAGTCTAAACCTTATTGCATTTAGTTCAATTGTGAGGATTTGTTGGGATTATCTTAGAATTGGGTATTCAAATGAATGTTTTGATCTGAAAATATTTTATTACCTTTGAAGATTGTACTATTCTTGTGGAATTGTGAGTTTACCTCTGATTAAACAATTAATGGTTTTAAAGAGGGATCTATCTATCTAATATATTGAATCATTGTTGTGGTTGTCCTTGTGGTTTCTTAACTTAATTCTTCTCACCCTATCTTTTGAAGTTTATTTGCAAGATTTGAGTTAGTTTGAGAGGGAAAGCATCACCCAAATTACAATATTAGATGGTAAATATTGTTTTTAGATCTCATATCTAGAAATACATTTAGGGTTTCATGCTAAATAAGAAATTATTCAAAACCCATTCTTATCTAGTTTGTGTAAGTTTTATTTTTGTGCAAGGCCTCTTGTTAAATAGCAATGCATTGAACCATTAAGTTACACTACATGTTAGTTTAAAAGATTCATTTTTACACTCACTTAAGCTTACTTAGTATGTTTTATCTAGTTGTATTTATTTATTTAAATAATTAGTGTATGACCTGGAAATTCAATTGTAAATCTAAATGAAAATCAACAAACAACAATATTCACAATCAAGAGATCATACTAATGAAGCAATTTGAAAGAAGATCAAACAAACAAATCAATACCTTAAACTTGTGAGACCTTCAAGTTGAGCTCCATTGTTCTCCTCTTTTCACCTTGGAGAATAGTGTTGAAATCAATGCTCTCAAATTTGTAATAAGCATAATAGCAATAAAGCATTGTCACAATTCAAGTATAATTTCATCGCACGATCTGAGATGAGAAATGAGTGATAGGATGGTTGCATTTATAAATTTTTGGTGACATTGATCAACAGTCGAGATCAGATGGACTAAAAAAGATTAATGGCAGAGGATTGATGAGAGGATTTGATTGATTGTTAATTTTCTACATGATTTAGATAATTGATTGCATGATTTAGTTAAGATGATTGAATGAAGTGATAACTCAGATTGACAGGTTGTTGACTAGATTGACTGATCAATTAATTGATTTGACAAATCAATGGACTTAAAGTGAGTGAGAGTGAAACATGATTAATCAATTAGTGGATTGATTAGATTGATTAGTAGACTGAGAGTAAGTTCTAGTTAGGAGGTGAGGTGAAATTTGCATGAGTATATAATAATTAAATAAAATTAATCATTTTTTTTTTATCGGTAAAAAGTGATATTTTATTGAAATAACAAAGGAATTTACAAAAAAGGATTACAAAAGCTCCACCCGAGCAGCAGGGATAAGCCCATACATTCATCATTCCCAACCTACGACTAATAACATCCATGCAACCATTTCATCAACTTAGCACCACGGACCGGCACCCAAATACAAAACCTTCAAAAAACCAGAGTTCAACATTCCTCTAAACTGATTTTAGAAGCAGAAAAAACCAGCGAGCAGCCCCTCATATTTCATTTCCGGGTTACATCAACACCCTGAAGCTTAATTGATTTTTCACGCCCGACTTGACAGCCAAAAAATAGACTCAAAACACTGATCGACATTTCCCAACCCTAGAACCTCAAGCCATTGCTCTAGAAACGCTTCCACCCACCCGACACCTTCTTCTTGAGCCCCGTTTCTTTCGCAGAAAAACGGACGGCACCCTTCCGGTTGTCTGGCTTCTATCCGTCTCCGGGCGATGTAGTTCGAATTTCAACTTCTCCCAAGCTACTGCAATTGCTTCTTTGTAGACCTCTCTATCCGTCCGCCATCTCCATCTAATGAACGGGATCAGTCCCTCCTCCGTTGCCTCGTCCATGTCCTCAATGCCTTCCGAGACGTCAAATCCCACACCCGGCACCGCCCATTCCAAGAAGGACTCCAATTTTTCGAGTAGAGCACCATCAAACAATTTCAGTAAAACCCATTTGGTTTCCTTTGCGTCTTCACCCAGCTCCATTTCCCACGCAAACACCATTGAAGCTATATCCACATTCAGTCGCCCCCTGTGCGTCGCTTCCATGAAATGCGGCCCTAAGACCGCTACCACAGCGTCCACTACTTCCTTCCGGTATATCTTTAACACCATTTTCAACCGCTTCATAGTTGGGGGGCCAAAAAAACCTTTTTGCTGTAATTCGGTTGAAAAACCCCACATTGCCTCCATTACTATCCAGCTTCCCACCTTCGCAGATCGCTAACAGCAAATGGCACGGAATAAATAAAACTCCATCGAACCACCTTAATAAACCCCTTCAACTTGCCTTTGAAAAATGGTGTCGCCGTCAGTTTCATGGCTCCCTTTGAATGCAAACTGTACAAACTTCCCGACCCCTTAAATAAATTTAATTACCTTGCAACATCCCCATTAAAATTTCAGTCCTTTATGAACCGGCCTGTCCTTCGCCTCCCGAGTTTTAACACCAGCATCCTTTCATCCGTCACACCTTATGTCACCTAGGACGGAGACTTTAATTTTTCCTGTCCGACGGAGTACAGCTTCCCAAAACACCATCCGCGGAGTCCGACCTGCTAGATGTTCCATCCACGGTGAAGTAACCGCTCCAGCATCATCATTGAAAAAGAGGCCTGCCACTTTAACACAACACAAAAATAATTAAAAAAAACAATTTCTAAAATCTTCAACGGCTAGTTTTTCAACCTCATCGAACGCCACTGCCCATTTGGATAGAATGTCCGCGTCCTGGTTCCCCTCCCTTTTGATGTGACTGACGACATAGTCTTCAAAGCTTTCCAGAACAACACCAATTGCTTTGATATAATTTTGTAAATGCCACGCCTTTAACCCCCCAAGTTTAATGGCTTGAATAATTAACAGGGAATCCCCTTCCAGGTGCAACTTCTTAACACCAAATTGTTTTGCCAGTCTCACCGCCAGAAGGGCGGCTTTTGCTTCAGCCATGTTGTTCGATCCATCTTCTAATCTTTTTGTAGCAATAGCTACAGTATTACCCAGGTGATCCCTGAGAATCACACCAGCCCCAGACGGACCAGGATTGCTTTTCGCTGCTCCATCGAAATTTGCTTTAATCCACCCAACCTGAGGCCTGGCCCATTTCACTACAAGACTTAACTCCTTGTTAGGCTTGATTTTAAAAGAACCCGGCCATGATTTGATCCGGATACCAGGCCAGGCCCTTTGCATTCTCCTATCTTCCATCGAAAAGGAACACCGCCAATTCTGTGGCATAGAGATAGCACTACTCACAGTCTCTTCAATACTGTGTTCAATCCGCCATAAAATTCTTGCTACGGATTCACTTTTCTCTATAAAAATTATTCTATTTCTTTCTTTCCAGAGCTCCCAGATCACCAAAGAGGGCGTCACCACCCAAATACTAGAAAGAAATGATCCTTTCATCAAGCAGGGCCAACCTTCAAAAACCTCACGCACCGTCCTGTGCAAGGGACCCTGCCATCCCAACTTTTGTCTGACAAAGTCCCAGCAACTAGAAGCCAATTCACAATTTAATAACAGATGATCCACTGATTCCTCATCTCTGTTACAAAGAACGCACTTGGAAGGACCAGCAAACCCCAATCTCCTCCTCCTGTCCCCAGTCAAAATTCTCCCTCTGATAGCTAGCCAAGCGAAAGAACCCGCTTTTGGTAAAACATTTTTACTCCAACATAGATCCTTAGCCCAAAAAACCTCCCGCTCTAATGAGTCTAGGAGTTGATATCCAATTTTAACAGAATATGAACCCGAGGAAGAGCCGCACCACACCAATTTGTCCTCCTTGCCAGTAATAACAACTTTCCTTCCCAGAAGTAGCCTCTGCATGGTCTGGACCTGTTCCTCTAAGATGTCCTCTCCCCTAACATCTTTCCACACCCATTCACTTCCTAATGGGCCTTCCTTTAAAGTCAAGTAATCACATACCTGAGTTCCCCATTTAAGAGAGAAATACTGTTTTAGAGCCAAAATATCAGCCCCAACTCCAAGATTTGGCAAACCCTCCCACGAATCCTCCCAAAATTTAGCTTTCACACCATTACCGATTTGCCAGGAAAGATGATCTATAATCACATGTCTACAAGACACAATAAAGTTCCAGATTGCCGATCCTTTAGGGGGGTTCCGGATTGTGAAGATTCTTTGCTCCTCATTGGAATCTAGATATTTTGCCTTCAAGATCCTGACCCACAAAAGATCAGGATTAGCATAAAGATTCCAGACAAGCTTCGCACCCAGAGCCTCATTTAACAACTGCCAATTCCGCAAACCAGCACCACCCTGGTCCTTTGCCTTGCAAATTTTGTCCTAAGCTAATAAAGGAATTTTATCTTCTTCACTATTCCCATTCCAGAAAAATTTCCGCATACGCTGCCCTATCAAGTTTAGAATTTTCTTAGGGATTTTCAGACACATCATAGAATAGATGGGAATGGTAGAGATCACAGATTTAAGCAAAAGAATCCTTCCAGCAGAAGTGAGCCACTTGCTCTTCCAACCTTCCAAGCGCTTCACACAAGAATCCAAAAGATCCTTCCATAAACAAGTTTTATTACCCCCAGCAAACAAAGGTATACCTAAGTATTTTCCAGGGAGGGAACCAATCTTCATAGCCAGAATTCGACTAATATCTAGCTGCCTTTGGACAGGGGTATTAAAAAAGAAAATTTCAGACTTATGCCAATTAATACATTGACCAGATGCCAACCCATATTTATCAAGCGTGCTCTTCATCACCCTCGCTTCACTTAGGGTGGCATCCCCCATCAGAAAGGTGTCGTCCGCAAACTGCAAGTGAGAAATTGGTTCAACCCCGACGACCACTTTAATGCCCTTCCAAGACCCCTCCGAACGTTTTTGAGCAATTAACCTACCTAAAACCTCAGCCAGAATAATAAAGAGGAAGGGAGACATCGGATCTCCTTGTCTGATACCTTTTCGGGAGCCAAAAAAACCTTGAGGGCTGCCATTAACCAAAACAGAGAACCTCGGGGAGTTGATACAGCTTTCGACCCAAGTCCGCCAAGCCAGCCCAAAACCAAATTTTTCGAGCACCTTCAACAAAAGGCCCCTATCAACCTCATCATAGGCCCTTCTAATATCCAGTTTAACAAACAATTTCTCAGTTTTTGCCAATCGAACAGAATGTATTGCCTCATGGGCAACAATTATGCCTTCAAAAATGGAACGGTTTGGAGAAAACCCGCTCTGTTCAACCGAAATGACAGACTTTAAAACCAACTTTAGCCTGTTAGCAATAACTTTAGCAATCACTTTGTAAATCGTGTTGCACAAAGAAATAGGCCGAAAGTCATCAAAGGAAACCACTTCAGACTTTTTCGGAACCAAAGCTATGAAGGTGTTGTTTAACTCCTTAAGAACCATACCCTTTTTCCTTGATTCTTCCACCACCTCCCTCAGCTCATTACCAAGAAGGTCCCAAAACTTTTGGAAGAAAATTGCAGGGTAACCATTCGGACCTGGGGCTTTGTCACCACCTAACCCAAATAAAGCCCGCTTCACTTCCAACAATGAAACCTCCGCCATCAGCATTTTATTTTGGGCATCAGAAATACAACTTGGGATGACGTCCAAAACACTTGAGGTAGGACCCGTAGCCGACACACCAGAATTAAAACATGCAGAGTAATAATTAATAGCCTCCAAATTGATTTGATTCGAAGAATGCAGAACCTCCCCCGCACCATTTTTTATAGAACATATCTTATTGTTTGATCTGCGAACCTTGACAGAGTTGTGAAAGAACTTGGAGTTTCGGTCACCCTCTTTTAGCCAAGTTTCCCTAGATTTCTGGCGCTAGAAAATCTCCTCCCGCGCTAAAATTTCCAAATAGGCCTTGTTTAAACTCTTTTCCCGTTCAAAATCTACCTCACCCATACCAGAAACTAAGACTTTATCATGAAGATCATCTAACTGCTTTTCAATAAGGAGCTTCTCACCAAAAATATTTTTGAAGATTTCCCTATTCCAAGTTTTCAAGCATTCTTTAAGATATTGCAACTTCTTGAAAAGAATGAAAGCCTTGCAACCAGTCCATGACGGAGCATTCCTCCACCAATCCCTAACCAAGGACTCGAAATTAACATCTCTAAACCACATCGATTCAAATTTAAAGGGGCATCTATCAGGAGTAGCATCTTCTTGGATCCTTAGACAAATAGGATAGTGATCCGAGCCCGATAGTGGTAGTATCTCCGCCTCACACGTCCAATTCAAAGAAGCCCACTCACCAGCCAAAAAAAACCTATCCAGTTTCTCCGCTATATTAAGAAACCCACTCCTCCTGTTTGTCCAAGTAAACTCGCCCTTCTTAAAAAACACCTCACACAGCCCATTGTTTAACACAAAGTCACTGAAGTCCTGCTGACTTTGCCCATGCCAGCACCCTCCCCCCAATTTATCAGACGGTCTCAAAATGGCATTAAAGTCGCCTCAAGGGAGGAACCTTGAATCACCATTGACCGATAAAAACCTAGAAATATCTTGCCAGAGTTCCTTCTTCTTAGCAGAATTATTCGGACCATAAATATTAAGAAGAAAAAAACAATTTTGTAATTGCGGTGAATCCACCTTTACCCATTGCCAATTTTGCTCCTGGTGAATAACCTGAATATCAACCACAGACTCATTCCAAAGAATGGCTAAACCACCTGATGCTCCTTCAGCCCCAAAAAAGATGCACTTCCACCGGGAAAAACATCGAGAAAAAAGAGCAACATCGGAACTTTTAATTTTGGTCTCTTGAAGCATTAAAACAGACGGTCTCGTTTGATCAAGACACCTCTTGATCAAACGTATCTTGTCAGAGGCATTGCAGCCCCTGACATTCCAAGAAAGGATTTTCATTGCTGTCGGGGGAAGGCATAGCCTTTCCCCGACCTTAATTTGCTTTGACCTGCTGCATTGCCAGCCAATTCCAGCCTCATTCTGTTAGTTTTAGGACCTCTCCTCCTTTTTTCCCCAATTTTGATCTTGTTATTTTGAGCCAGAGTTTGATCTATTGTTCTTTTTTCAACAATGTCAATGTTATCATTTAGACCCAGAATATCCTCTTCCCCACCATCATCTTCCGAATCTGGTTCTGAAGATGCATCCTCTAGAGTGCCACCACTATCACGAACACCTTCAAAGGCATTGTCTAAATTTCTTATTGGAGAAATTGGGATGTCTTTAAAGTCTTGATCTTCTGGTTCCATTCCTTGACCCAACATCATTTTTTCTGAACCAATAGCATCACCTTGGATTTGTTTTGTCAACTCTAAATCCTGTACTGGTTTCATCCACCTATCCTGATTCTCCTGAGAAACCAAGATCGAATCCATCTTGTGACTAGATTCAGGTAAAGATGCCGAACAATGGAAAGCTTTAGTCAACTCCCTAGGCTGAGGGCAGACAAGCTCCTGAACTGGGGTCTCAGAAACATGCGAAATACTTACTTGCTGAGACAGAATATCTTCCAGTCCCACCGAGGGCCTTGGAGCCGGAAACTTTAAAGATGCACCCATAAGACCCAGTACCTGCTGCGGAGAGCTAGTCGACGAGAGCGGTTGAGAAGGTTGTTCCTGAGTGTGCCCATAACCAATACTAGCGAAAATGCCATCTATTTCCGCTTTCAAAAAACCCCTTTCGCTCTCCTCGTCCAAACAATGTGGGGGTCCCCAACCAAACCCCCACATCATTGAGCAGGCTTCATCCTGAGCCCTAAACTCTGAGAGGGTAATTATCTCCTCTGATAAGGATTTGTGAGCAAGAGTTTTCCCTTTATCTCTGGGAGGGATCTCCTTGGGAGAGATCAAATTTCCCACACAGCTAAGACATTCAAACGGGGTATCCATTACCTCTAACTTCTGGCGCCAAATACCTTCCCCTGTATGTAATTCAATTATTTCAGGGAAAGAATGAATGCTCTGTCTCATGACACATATCTTGGGGTAAATGCTGAAGTCAGACTTATCCACCACTTCCTCTGATTTCACAAAGCTACCCAATTTACTGCCAATTCTTTTTAAGGTTTCGACATCCCAATATTCATGCGGTAAATTCTTCAGTTTGACCCATACCGAAATTTCTTCAAGGACCGTTTCATTTGGGTTAAAGTTTGGAACCTAGTCTTTGATATGAAACCCTAAACCATCCATTTCAAAGGGGCCACTATTTATAATCCAGCTCTTATCTTGAGCAGATTTGCAAATCACCAGATAAAATCCATTCTCCAAAGTCTTCATATCACATTCTTTACCCCATGTTTTATCACACCAAGCCCTTATTTTTGCAAAAGCCGGCCATTTTCCCCCCCATTTCATAAAGAAAGCTTTAGCTTTTAAAAAACTAACTGTATCGCACCATTCACTGTTATCTAAAATTAAAGAGGTAAGGGTAGAAACAGAAATGCGAGGGGATACCTGACTAGGGCCCCCATTATCCAGAGAAATCTTCGGCCGCCAAAACTTTCTTTCTACCCGTTTGAAATCCACCTTTTCGGGTAGCTGCCATGATCTAAATTGCTCCCCTTTCTTTGGATGGAACCAATCTTTCTGCCCCAGTTTATTTTGCAATCCTGCCCTAAACCTCTTGTTCACCGGAGCCTGCCAAGCCTGATCCTTTCCAACCCAGCTGGGGTTCTGCGGAAACCAATTCCATCTCTTATTGAAAGGCCATCGAGCCTGAGCACCATTACTGTACGCTAGATCTCTGTGCTTCCGAAACCCTACCCGCTGCTGCCGCTCCGCCATCCCTACTGTTAAATAAAATTAATCATTATTTACATGTGCAAAGTGGAATTAAGAAATAAAATAAATAATTTTATTTATTTTGGAGAATGGATAATGTTGAGAAATTGATTGATAAATTAAATAATTAACATAATTATTTAATTTAGGAAATATATAATGGATAACTAATTAAATAATAATGATTTATTTAATTAATTTGAGAAGAACAAAAATGGGTAGTGAGTTAATTAATCAAGGAAGAATAATAATGTTAATTAATTAAATAATACAAAATTATTTAATTAATAGTGGAATGAAAAATATTAATAATTAAATAATTATTTAATTATAGGAGATGGTATAAGATTAATTAAATGTAGTGTTGAAAAATGTACTCCTAAATACATTTTCACACTATGTTTGGGTCCCTTAATTAAATGGACTTAATTAAGCCTCTAATTGCCTAAATTATGCATCTACAAGCCCAATTAATTGCAATTTTCAAAAGGGGAGTTATGATTTAATTAATGCAATTATTATTTTTAACACCGAGAAATGAATAGGTCTTGATTATTTAGGTTAGGACCCATTCACCCTTGGGCGAATGGGTCCCCCTTAATATCACAATTTCAAATTTTAAACATGTTTTTGGTGGCATCTTAAGGTCCTGAATTCAATATTTAAGTGTTGTCTTGTAATGTTTAATTTTTGGGAAATTAGAAAAGTGTCTATAAAAGCAAGGTCTTTTTATCAATTCAAATTCTAGAGAGAAAGCTAGAACATACATGCAAGCATTTCAATAGAAAATATTATTGTCAAAGGTGTTCAAGAGTAGATTTCTCAAGCATTTGTTGCAACAATCAAGATCTCAAGCATCATGTCAAAGTTATCGAGCATCATGCATTTTTTGGAGTTAACATTGTGATGTAGGTTTCAAGCATTCAAGTCATATTTCAAGCATCAAGATCACATCTAATCAAGCCATTCATGCAAGATCGAGACCTTGGAGAGATCTACTAAGTTGTAGTCCTTCAAGGGTTTCAAATCAAGGGTTTGGTGAGTTGTAACATAGCAATTGTTCATTCATCATTCCTTTCATTTTTCATTGTTTCAATTCAAGGTTTAATTACCAAAATGGGGTTTGACCAAGGCAAACCACCATTTGCCAAAAACAAAAAAAATTCCCTCTTGTGTGTTTTGTAGATCTTAGGTTGAAGAAGGATTGAAGATCTCTTAAAGTGCAAAATTGGAAAAGTTGTCAAAGTTGTCATCAAGCCACAAAAACTCACCTACAAGATTTATTTTTGACCTTCCAACTGTGAAATTCAGAGAATTTAGGAGTGCAGACATAAGATCAGAGGACCCAAAAATTGATTTCAGAAAGCCCTATTGTAGTGACGGAAAATGTATCCCTTTACATTTTCTCACCTATTTGGGCCCTCCTAATTAAAATGAACTTAATAGTGCCTTAATTTAGTGTTGCAAAATGTATCTCTTTACATTTACACAATTATTTGGGCCCTCTTAGTTAAATTGGACTTACTTGTGCCTTATTTTAGTGTTGTAAAGTGTACCCCTTTACACTTTCACACTTATTTAGGGATCCTTTAATTAATTGAGCTTAATTATGCCTTAATTGGCCCCTTAATTCATTTACCAAGCTTATTTTATTACATTTTGCAAAGAGGAAACCCGACATTAATTAATGCCTTAACATAAAGCTTCTCATTGAGCAATGTGTGTCATAGGTTAGGGACCTACGACCCATTCACCCATGGGTGAATGGATCCTCCCTTAGACCTAGGACCTAAATTTAAATTATGTTTTTGGTAGTATTTTAATATTTTCAAATCTATATTTCAATGTCGGCTTGTGATATTTGAATTTCGAGAAATTAAGGATACATACCTATAAATATAAGGTTATTTCACTAAGTTTCACCTAGAATTTTCAGGAGAGCATCCTAGCAATTTTATGAACAAGTTTATGAGATTTCAAGAGCACTTTCAAGAGCATTTTAGAAAAAATCAAGGCATTCAAGAGCAAATTTATTGAATTTTTATTGCAATAATCAAGATCCAATTGTCATATCAAAGTCTTCTTGCATCATGCATGTTTGTGGAGATAATATGGTGATGTAAGTTTCATGATCCATTCAAGCATTCAAAGCATTATTTCAAGTCAATATTCAAGGTTCAAGATCCACATCCATTGAATTCATTTCATGCAAGTTGCAAATCTACATTCCAAGGTTTATGCAAGGGTTTGTTGAGTGGTAATTCGTTCATTCTTCAATCCCTCTTTCATGTTTTATTTCATTTCAAGGTTTGATTACCAAAACAGGGTTTGACCATGGCAAACCCCTATTCACCAAAAATAAAACATTTTTCCCTCTTGATTCGTGACTGCAGATTTAGGTGGAAGAAATCTTGAAGATCCTTTGAAGAGAAAAATTGAAGAACTTGTCAAAGTTGCAAAAGTTGTCATTTCATGAAAACTCACCTACAAAATTTATTTTCGGCTTTCCAAACCTGAAACTTAGGCAAATTGGAAGATTCAAATTTGTAGCAGAGACTCCCAAAAATTGCAGAAAAAACCCTAACTCAAGACCCATTTTCCCCTGGGCGAATGAGTCTTAGATTATCTTCAAAAACTGACTTTTGGTGACTAGTAAACATCATTCTACCCTTCTCTGATCTATGATATGATTTATGGTTCTACTTATTTTGAGTTTCATCTAGCTATTCCAAGCGTTAGATTGCATTTTGGTGTTGATTTGCTATTTTTATTTATTCTCCCCAAAGTGTTGTTTGACCAGGACCCCTGTTCTGACACAAAAAGGAAATCTGCAGATTCACTCATTGAGTTGACTCACCTAATGGTTGTAAGTCAATTCTTTGTGTGGATCTCATTTCCTAATGAATTGAGGAAGAATAGGTCCCTCACCCCCATTGTTCATCAATTTGGTGAACCTATTTTTCTTTATTTCACCTACAAGGACCCATTCGCCCTTAGGCGAATGAGTCCCAAAGGACACTTAACAACAACATCTTGATGATAGGTGCAAAAATACTAAACCATCTCAGATTTGTCTAAAAGTTGCAGGTTCCATTGTATTAAGGTTTAATCTTCTGATTTCATGTTTTACATTACATTTTTGGGTTTATTTACTATTTTTAGTCTTTCTCCCAAAAGTGTTGTTTTAGCAAATCTACCTCATCCTAGACCATAAGGAAAACAACAAGATCTCCTTCAAAGTTGACTCACCTAAGGGTTAAAATCCAACCTTGGCTTAAGGGATCTCATTTTCCTAATGAAATAGTGGGAAATAGGTGCATTATACCCCATTTTTCCATTTCTATTTATAGTAAAATTGGTGAACTTCCATTCCATTACACACCCCCTCCATTTGCTTTTGTTTCATTTTGGTGAACCTGACATTCTTGGACTATAAAATTTCTGAATTTGGAGTCCATTCACACCTTAGATCTAGGATTTGCATTACTTTGCATTGCATGGCATTGATTTTTGTCTCATTTAGGGTTGTTAACATGCATTAGTTTGCATCTCATTTAGGGTTTTAGGTTTGCATTTTGCATGCTTTAAAATCTAAAAATTTCAAAAATTTGCATGCATATTACATTAATTTTGCATAGTACTTGCATGCTAGTGTATTCTCAATCATTCAAATTCAAAAATTGAGTAAAAATTACATTTTAAAAAGGATCATATTTTTCATCATTTGTCATTCATTTCACTTGCATTTAGACATCAAATTCTAGAAAAATTAGTCACTAAAAGTACAGTTTATAACCTGAAACAGGAAACCCTAGATGTGAACTTCAAACTCAAATTCAAAATTTTGAACCCCTGTGTTAGGATCCATTCAACCTAGGCCAAATTCATCCTTGTATGGGTCCTGTTTCAGATTTTTTGGTAGTGATTTGTCTTTGTTTGCATTCCTCTAATCTACTATTAAATCTAGGTTTCGGTTTTAGAAATCAAAAAAATCAATCATTGTTTGCATTAGATTTAATTGCTCCATTTGAATGCATTGTTTCAAAATCAAAATTAGAATTACAAGGCATCATTTTTAGGTTTTTGCATAGTATAATCAAAAAATTATCTTGTTTAAAATATGAAAATTTCTATTTATTTTACATACTTGCATTACACTTCATATTCTAGGGTGTTTGATTGCATTTATCTAGTGTCTATTCTCCATTTTCGGTCCACCTAGGTTTGTTGAAACTTGTATGAGCTTCACAACCTAATGTCCTATTACCAATACTATAGTGAGATGTAGTTTGAGACTAATGCCATCCCGTGTTCCTACATTTGCCGTGGATCTTGAGTATTCCAATTCTTTCACCCATAGTGTTGATACTAGTCAACCCACTATGGACCATAGCTTTGATACCTCATTTCCTATGACCACCCTACCCACAACCAACATGACTGATGTTGACACAATGGTTGCTAATATCCCTCAAGAAGAACTAAGAAAAATAGATGAAGAATTAGAAAAAGTACAAAACTTTGTGAGTTCTGAATACATTGTTAGTACTGCAATTCCCATCATAGATAACATGAGGAGAATGATTGAAAATGAACAAAGAATAGAAATTATATGTAGCCTATCTCATATCATTAATAAACATGTTCCTACCATAGCTAGTTGTGCTCAAACTTTGGGGTATACTTAAAGTCAAGGTGGAAATCCAATTCCTCCTTCCACAACTATGACCTCTATTCCAATGTACACTAATCCAACTCTTACAACAACTAAACAACCTACTAGCAATGTCAATACCACCATAGGTATTTCCATTGGGAATCCCTTTATCTTTATGCATTCAAATATAATATCTCTTAATCCATCTCCCCTCACAAACTTACAATTCACTTGTCCTCTAAATACATATGCACCTCCACCTTATTCACCTCCATCTCACAACACAAACAACAATCCCATCGTTAACCAACTCTTGTAAATTGTTTCATCCCTCCAACAACAAATTGTTACATTGAACCAAAATAAAAATGGCCAACCTTCACAACAGGTCAAACAAAACCCTTTATCCTTGGAGATATTAAGAACACAAATGCCACAAGGCATAGAGATTCCTAGATTTGAGAAATATATGGTGGAAAAGGAGACCCTAGTAACCATGTCTCGGCACATACAGTCTTATGTAGTGACTTCATTTTTTAGGAAAAACTTTTGGCTAAACTTTTCCCTAAATCCTTGAAAGACACTGCCTTGGAGTGGTTTTGTTCCTTGTTGAATAACTCAATTAGTTCATTCAATGAACTTTTTGATGCCTTTCTTAACCATTTCCAAGTGTACATGGGTCCCAATATGACCTTAGCTGATTAAATGCACTGTAAAAAAAACAAAGATAAAAAGGTCACTGATTTCATTGCACGATACCAATTGCTTTACTCACAAATAAACATTAAGATTCTTAATGTTGACCTTCAAAGAATGTTTATAACCAACTTGCATAATAATATTCAAGTTAAACTGTAGATGTTGAATTTTCCCTCCTTTACACACTTGTGCATGACCCTTCATGATTATTAGAATTAAGTTAGTTATCGTGAAGCAAAAACTCCTAACAATTCTAAGAAATTTGAAGTTGTGCCCCAAAACAATTTCCAACCTTTCAAGAAACAAAACAAAGGCTTTTTACAAATAAACACACCTCACACAAATCAACATGTTAACTCCCAAGTGGCTGCTATAAAAATGACAAATCCACATCCATTTAGGGAGAGGAATAGACAAATTACCCCTTTACATGATACCCTTTACTCCATCATGTTGCAACTTTTGAGTAAGAAATTAGTTACCTTACATCCTATTCGATCCATCGATACAACTAAGCCCTTACCTCTAAACTTCAACTCGAATGCCTTTTTTCCATTATCACTGACAAAATGGACACTATACAAAACATTGTAATCATCTTAAACATGTTGTGCAATAACTCATTGATTCTAATCACATCCAAATTGGTGGTGTTAATGATCAATGAAATAAGTCCATTGCCCCACCCAACCAAAGCCTGCAATTCTTTACCAACCCCATGCCAAATCATAATATATCCTTTGTGAAAGCTATTGATGCCAGGAATGAAGTGATGAATGTTGACAAGCTTGAAGATACAAATACTTACCATACGAGTGAAAATGAAGAAGACTTAAGATGTATGGTTGGATTCATTAATGTGCAATCTTGTAAGGGCCAAACCAAAATGCTCATTGACATTGCTTTCTCACAAAATGATATAATTAGATGAGCACCTGATGGTCCTCTTTACATCACCAAAAGAATCAATTACAAGCCTACTAATGGGATATTAATTGATCCCATGTGTGTAGAGAATGTGATCACCAAGGAATTATTATTTGTGCATGAACTTTATCAAGATTCTTATGACCAACCAAAAACATGGATCAAAACACATAATGGGTTTTCTTGCCCTACGATAGGTTTGATTACTCTTCCTTTACAAGTTGGACCGAAAAAATTGCATGTCTTTTTCTCCATCATCCCATTGTTGAACCAATTTTGTGTGAAGCTTGGTTATCCATGGCTACGCTCCATGGATATCATCCCCTTGGTAGTGCATAAATGTTTAAAGTTTCCATTTGGTAATGATATATTTATCATGGACCATAGTGGCTTTAATCCTGTGTCTTCCCGTGGGAATTTCTCATTGGATTTCTTTTCGCCCTAACCTATGGAACCTATTAGGCCTTGTGAGAACTTCTTTTTCAAATATTATCAAAAGTTTAAGGAAAAGCACATAGAAAAATTATCTCTTAGCAACATGCCTCAACCCATGAATGAGCGTCCTATCATTGATGAAACCATGATTGAACCAAAATCCCTTTCAAGTAACCAATACCAACCCATGAAAAATTCTTCACCTATTTCCTACAAAAGACCAAGAGATAACAATATAAGTCCTATTGTCCCTCCTAAGATCAAACAAGTTTATAAAGCTAAAGAGAAAGCAGTTGAACAACCTACCATGGTTCCTTTTGTTCATCCCTTGTGGGAAGAAAAGAAACCTATGGTTGATAAACCCACTCCTACACAATCACAACTTGAAAATTGTGCAAAGAGAAACAAAAATGCTAAAGAGCATAGGCATAGACGTCGTGCTATCACTCGCGGACTAAAAGAAGAGAATAAAATAGAAAATCAAGATCAAACACAAATTGAAACAAAGCATGATGATACTCTACCTTCACCACAACAACAAAAACAATATGAAAATTCTATGGACATTTCCATTAGGCCTCCTGTTACGATTAACTTGGATAATGATGATATTGCTAAAATTGGTGAGGAAGTGCACAATGAGTTTAATTTATTGCTTTCCTCTTCTATGAGCTTAAATGATAACAACTGTGATGGTCCTCCTATAAAGAGTGACTCACCATGTGTTGAACCTAGTAATGCTCTTAGTACAACACTTGTTGTCCCTTTAGCTAGTTATCCGCCTTTCACATATGATGAACAAGATTGGAATGTGGATGACCTACTACAGGTTGACTCACATGTGCCCTAATAGTACTCTCTTTGTGTTCTTTGTGATTGCATGTGTGTAATGTGATCCCCCCATATTGTGTTGCTCAGCATGTCTTTATATGTTTGTGAGCCTACTTTGAATGACCCTTGTCACTCCGTTGGTGTAAGGATCTACAAAGGAAGCAAATCTGTTGTGATATTCTTCTATTTGTATCTACATTCTTCTATATGTTGTGCACCTTTTTCTTGTGTTTTCCTTTTGGGGATGACACAAGGTGTCAAGACATTCAAGTCTCTTCCATGTTGACCCAAAAGCTCTCCTTTGTTCTCTTTCTCTCTATGTGTCATTTTTCCTTTTTGATTGTTGTTCCATGAGTTATTTGGGGAAAGATGATAGTTCTTAACTCAATTATATCATTGTAGCAATGACAAACGCTGACCCCAAATCCATGTATCCCTTATGTGTTATCTTAGGATTGCATATGGGGAGCAACCTTCCTTTATATGATGTAGCTCTATCTCAAAAATATATGTTTACATAGGGCTTTCCTAATAAAGCTCTCATGTATTGGAATTTATCGTGTATGTTCTACTTTAAAGTAATTGCTCACAACATGGTGTTTAGAAATTTTTTTAAAGTGAGGGCATACACGTTCCAACTCATTGTTCACTTCAAAGTGTGGTCTTCTTACCTCACATGATGTGTCTTCTTGATGGTGTCATTGGGTTTGATGTCCTTCAAGATTGCGACCTTTTTGAGCATATGACATTCCTCTTAGTGGTAATGCTATAGATTGCATTCCCTAAGTTGAGAATCTTTTATCCTCAACTAGTCCTCTCTTGGAGACATTAGGCACGATGTTCCCTAAGGAAATACCTTTCATGAACTAATAAAAACCCGTTTGAATATCCTATTGCATGTATCAAGGCCACCAAGCATAACACAACTTGCTTTCTAGTGGAGCCTTTTTCATGAGTGCCTAGCATAATGAAGCTTTCTACGCTTGTGACCAATTCTATGGTGCCTTATCAAATTTATTAGGAGGCATAACTTTGGTATGGTTAGTTAGTGGGAGCCTAGACAGAGGCACGACCTTCCCATTAGCCACTTTTTGGGGCTCACCTAGTGGACAGTGGATTTTCACTAGCCCGTGTGAGTGCATCTTGTTTGCATAGTGGACAACGATTTTTTGCTTGTAAAAATTTTGTGGAAAAAACTAAAGCTTGATCCATACCAAATGGACAAACAGTCGAGGTTTGATCCACCCCTCTTTATTTTTAATTTTGACATTGTATGCTTGTGTATCTTGTCTTGTTGCTACATATTTTAACATAGGCATGTGTCTCTTTGTGCCTTTGTTGGTTTGTCGTGAGATCTTAGATCTTGGGGGCTTGATCCTCCTCCTTGACCTTTGTTGTCTTATCTTTCCAATAGTTGTACAATTAGACCTCTCTTGCCGCTTGTTTGACTACTTCGGTGTGAGTTTGAGTGTATGGCTCATCCTCTCACTAAAGTGGGGGCTAAATATAGTGTCAAAAAATGTACTTTACATTTTCACACTATGTTTGGGTCCCTTTATTAAATGGACTTAATTAAGCCTCTAATTGCCTAAATTATGCATCTACAAGCTTAATTAATTGCAATTTCCAAAAGGGGAGATAAATTAATGCAATTATTATTTTTAACACCAAGAAATGAATAGGTCTGGATTATTTAGGTCAAGACCTATTCACCCTTTAGGTCAGGACCCATTCACCCTTGGGTGAATGGGTCCCCCTTAAGATCACAATTTCAAATTTTAAACATGTTTTTGGTGGCATCTTAAGGTCCCGAATTCAAGATTTAAGTGTCGGCTTATAATGTTTAATTTTTGGGAAATTAGAAAAGTGTCTATAAAAGCAAGGTCTTTTTATCAATTCAAATCCTAGAGAGCAAGCTAGAGCATACATGCAAGCATTTCAATAAAAAATATTATTGTCAAAGGTGTTCAAGAGCATATTTCTCAAGCATTTTTTGCAACAATCAAGATCTCAAGCATTTGTTGCAGTAATCAAGATCTCAAGCATTCAAGTCATATTTCAAGCATCAAGATCACATCCAATCAAGCCATTCATGCAAGATCAAGACCTTGGAGAGATCTACTAAGTTGCAGTCCTTCAAGGGTTTCAAATAAAGGGTTTGGTGAGTTGCAACATAGCAATTGTTCATTCATCACTCCTTTCATGTTTCATTGTTTCAATTCAAGGTTTAGTTACCAAAACAGGGTTTGACCAAGGCAAACCCCCATTCACCAAATACAAACAAATTTTTCCTCTTGTGTGTTTTGCAGATCTTAGGTTGAAGAAGGATTGAAGATCTCTTAAAGTGTAAAATTGGAAAAGTTGTCAAAGTTATCATCAAGCCACAAAAACTCACCTACAAGATTTTTTTCCAACCTTTCGACTGTGAAATTCAAAGAATTCGGAAGTGCAGAAATAGGACCAGAGGACCCAAAAATTGATTTTAGAAAGCCCTATAAAGACCCATTCACCCTTGGGTGAATGAGTCCCAGAGGACACTTAACGTCAACATCTTGATGACGGGTGCAAAAATACTAAACCATCTTAGATCTGTCTGAAAGTTGCGGATTCCGTTAGATTAAGGTTTAATCTTCTAATTTCATGTTTTACATTACATTTTTGGGTTTATTTACTATTTTTAGTCTTTCTCCCAAAAGTGTTGCTTCAACAGATCTGCCCCATCCTAGATCATAAGGAAAACAACAAGATCTCCTTCAAAGTTGACTCACCTAAGGGTTGAAAGTCAACCTTGGCTTAAGGGATCTCCTTTTCCTAATGAAATAGTGGGAAATAGGTGCATTATACCCCATTGTCCCTTTCTATTTATAGTAAAATTGGTGAACCCTGGGCATTCCATTACACACCCCCTCCAATTCCCTTCATTTCATTAAATAATAAAATTATTTAATTAAAATTGGAAGAATAATTAGTGCAATGCCAAGAATTGTTAGTCAAATTTTAAGTGTTTGAATTTTGTCCCTCCTTGAGACAATGTGTTTTTATAGTGTTGTTTCAAAGATAGTGATGACATGCCCTAGTATGCTCCGAAGAAAGAAATGGAGTTGGTATTGCCCCCTTAGGAGTTTGATGAAAAAATTATTAAAAATAATTTTATTGACAAACTCGCAAAAAATTATTAAAATAAATGAATTTAATAGTAAATGATCGAAAATGGTAAGTTAATAAAATAATATGAAACTATGTGATTGGGGGCCAGTGAAAATGATAAAAATGAGGGAGGGGGATGGAGGGAATGGTAAAATGAAAATAATAGGGTCAGGTGGGGGGTATAAAAGGTGGGTGGGAGTCATTTCTTCCTCATTTGCACTCTTTGCTTTTTGAAAATTTGGAGCTTTAATTTTTGTGTGAGAGGGAAGATAGTTGGGGTTCTTGAGGGAGCATCATGTGGAATGGGTGTGGTCGTTTGGATGGAGGGATGGTGTACCAATTGAGGTAGGTTTTCTTACTTTTCTTATCAATTGTGTGATTTTATGCATGGGTTTTTTTGCATTATTAATGTTTTTATCATCTTGAGGCTCCCATGATGGTTGGATTGAGTATGAATAATTCATAAAAACCAATTAGTTTTTCATACATAGCGTTGGTTATTGAGCCAATTTTTTGCTCTGGTTAATTTTGTAGGTTATTACAGGGCACCAAACATGTTAAGTGTTGTAACTATGAACGAATGGATATGCTTTGTAGTAGCACAAGAAGGGTTCTATTTTGTTCATATTCAACAATAAATGTCTATGATTTCTTGCAAAAAATTATGGGAGTATTTTAATCACAATTAGCTATTTTCTTTTGCCACATTTGTTGGCACAAATATATTGAGGGTTTGGTGTGTGTATGTGTGACAACACTCAATGTGTTGCAAATGTTTTCTAATTACCATCTTTCAATTCATATGGGTCTTTGTAGTTCTAATCATGAATTTTTAAGTATGTTCATTATTGAAATGTAATCTTTGGTTTTCATATAGTTATAAACTTAGTTCCATTGATGTTTTGTAAAGTATATTATCAAGTTCCTCTTTTCTATTATGACTCTATTGCCCAAATAGAACATGCATCGATCCTCGATTTAAAATCAAACACTCCTATTTCAATAATATTTTTATTCTGGTTAGTTGTTGGTTTAGATTAGGTTTCACATGATATTCATGGTTTAATAATGTAAACCGGGAAATCATTTTAAATGAACCAAAATTGTTAAAATTTCAAAGAATCTAAACATACATATTGCACCTTACCACTATGTAAACATTGATAAATGAAACCATCTTAAGGGATTAAAACTAATGATATTTATAGGTGCATGTGCAAGGTGTGTGATTAACTATATATAGATGTATCTTGAAACCATATGCACTTTATCTAGTGACAAAGATTGGGGTCACGTGTACAATTAGGTATGAATGTTATTTTTTATATTCAAGTTACATTTTAATTGATATATAAACCTATTTAGGTTACATCTAGAAACACCCTCTCAAATGAAACTTGAGCCCAAAGTGTAGGAGATTTTACCCACTCTCAAAGGAGACCTTTGATCATCCTCAATCTGTTGATGAACATTTGTTTGACCCTCCTAAAGGCACCATGACCCTGAAGGTGTGTCAAGCATGTTCTAGGATTGTGGACCTATTATTTTGGGACTTAACATCGAGTCCCTCTTTCCTCCTACAACTCATGTACTTTAATGTAACTTATCAAGTCAATCTTACACTTGGATTCCTACCATTCACCAAATACTCCAAAGTTTAAGCTAGGGCTTGTTGTCTCACAAAACCCCTTAACAAGGAATTTTACCTACTCCCATGGCTCACCCATCACTTCATTCACATTGAATTTAAAGAACCTTGCAACCACCATTTTGCATTTCCTACCTAGTGAAGTCATTGTTCCAATGGTTGGCCTGATTTCAAATGAAGATCAAATTAAAAAATACAAGGGTAGCTATGCTATTATAAATGTGGTCGCTAGAGTTCTAGTTGCCTAGATCGACCCACGATTGATCTTTGTCACTTGTGTTTGAAAGTGCCAAGGACTTGGATGACTCCCACATGCCACATCCACGAGTTCTATTTCCTCCCAAAGTTCCCTTGAGTTGCTATATATTAGAAAATTAAAAAAACTATAATTACTAGTTCATTCTACATCAAAATGGTTGACCGCTAACCAAAATTTGGTCTAGAAACGTCTACAGTGGATTCTAAGACATCAAACATTAAAGTTGTGAGCTATAAATGATGAAATAACCCTAATAAAAATGTAGGAAGGGTTTATAATGCACATCTTCATGTAATAGTAGGTCTCCATGATTGTTTGTAGTGATTCAAGGAAATATATAATCGTAGATATATATTTTATCTTATCACATTTGTTGGCATGAATATAATGACGATTTGATGTATGCGTGACTACATATAACGTACTACAAATGTTTTGTAATGGTCATGACTTTGTTATATGTGGGTCATTGTAGTTTTGGTTACAAATTATTACATATGTACATTGTATATGATATAATTTTTGATTTTCATATGAATGTAAATATGACTTTGTTGATATTTAATCAAATGCATCTTTTCCCTCTTTGTTGTTTATCACTTTGTTGCCTAATGGAGTAGACATTGATTCATGTTGGCAAAGAATTAATCACTCTTCATTTAAAACACCCTCCATCCTTGTTAGCTATATGGGTAGATTAGGAGTAGTTTAGGATATGCATGTTGTTCATGATTCAATGTTATAAACCACATAATTGACCTTAAGCAAACCCAATGGATAAATTATCAAAGAATCATGTCCTACATGCTTGTGCTTTGCAACTATTCATGAAATAATAAATGAAATTATCTAATGAGATATAATACTATTATCATCTATAGGTGCACGTGCAGGGTATTTTATCAGCTTAATAGAGGTCTAATGACACTAGTTTATCTTGACCTAGTGACAAGTATTAGGGTCAAGCGTATATTTGGGTACAACTACTAATTTGTTACACATTAATTGGCTCAAAACTCTACTAAGAACACATTTGGGAATATCCTCTTAGGTTTAAGTTGAGCCCAAAGTGTAGGAGAGACCACCCACTCTCATTAGTTGGCCTTTAACCCTCCATTGTCTATTGATGAACCCTTATTTTACCTTCTTGACTACAACACTTGGCCTTGAAGGTAAGAAATGTTCCAAGATAGTGAAGATGTGATTTTGAGAATCAACAACTCCCTCCTTCAATAGTTATTACTACATGAGTAAAAGTGACTTGCCCACTTGCTAGATGCATAATGACAATGCATGTGATGAGCAATTTCTCATTTCTACATAGTAGTGACATGCAAGATTTTATCGATAATAGTGTTGGGATTTTTAACTTAGCAAAACCCGATCTTTGGTGGACTTGTTCATAACCATTCAACTTCACCATTAGACCAAAGATCTATTGACTTGTTCCACTATTTCATATCTAAAAATCAATAAAAATAAATAACAATTTTTAATATTGAATAATAAAAATTAATAAACAAACATAAATATTTTAACTAGAGAAAAAAGCTTTAAATATCTTTTCAAATGTGTACTAGTTTATTCTAACTTAAAGAGCTATTAGGATTCAACCGTGTAGTTTCGGGTCAAACTCATTGACCCATGTTTCATGAGTAGTGGTTCACAAGAACCCATCTCTCATGATAACGAATGGTCCACTTAGCACTCATTGCATCTAGGTGATGCTCACAGAGGTGAAGCACGGTCCGTCCCGGGAGGTCACCCATCCCGGTACTGCTTCAGCTCAAGCGCGCTTAACCAGGGAGTTTTCTCCAAGGTTAAGCCCGCTTGGGTTGTTACCCCATTTGCAAAACCTTCAGCAAGTGTTGTGCCTTATGAATCAATTCATAATAGAGCCCCTTTAGCTCATCAATTGATAAGTAGGAGGTATTTTTCCACAGCGTGTCAAATTAAAGAGCTATTTTAGATAGAAAATGATTATGAAGCTGTTTACATGGTGCCACATCCAAAGAGAAATTTCTTTCAACGTTAAGTTTTTTCCTCCTAGCTAACACGATGATGCGAACGAACAAAACACAAATAAAAAATAAATAAAAAATTAACCTCCAATCCCCAGCGACCCTCAAAAGAGCAAACTAGACAATAGAAGTTCCAGGTTTCGATCCGCCGAAGAGATCATCTCAAATTTGCTCTTACAGTTATAGGGTTTCTGAAAAAGAGATTTGGAACAAAATGCTGGGCCGTCAGGCACTGAGATCCCTACTGAGATCAGGAAGCGCAGGAGGAGGAATATGGAGAAGGTCTTTTGCAGATGCGCCAGTCACAGCTTCGCCTGCCGCACACGAAGATTTTATCGCTTCATGGAAGAAAGTGGCGCCCTTTGTTGACCCTCCGAAGACCCCGCTCTCATTCATGGCCGCCCGCCCCAACGTCCCTACATCGATTCCCACCAAGGTCACCCTTAACTTCGTTTTGCCCTATCAAACCGAGTTGTCCGCCAAAGAGGTCAGTTTTTTAAGTCTTCTTAGGGTTAACAACATTTTCATTACTTTGCTTGCTAATGCTTGTAACCGGTTCATTTTGGGTATTACGTCAGTGTTGTAACTTTTTTTCCCATTTTATTATTAGTATTTTTATTTTAACGCCATTGGTCTTTCGATCGAGCATTGATACCGATTTGATAATTGTTTAGTTTTGATTGAACATTTTTAACATACCACTGGTATAGGGTGCACGGATGATCGGCCTTATTCGGCTCAGAGCCATGGGATATTCCTATCACTCTGGGATAAAATATTTAGAGAAATCCTTATTCTTGTTGAATATTTTGATCGGGGATTTGAAAATTCTAGAAGCCAACCTTCTGTGGACGAA
Source organism: Sequoia sempervirens (assembly GCA_007258455.2). Lineage (NCBI taxonomy): Eukaryota > Viridiplantae > Streptophyta > Pinopsida > Cupressales > Cupressaceae > Sequoia > Sequoia sempervirens. The sequence goes on from VDFB02270651.1 coordinate 70,249,201, forward strand.
ATTAGATTGATTTGGTTTCTTTTTGTAAGGAGAAAGAAGAAAATGTAGAATTAGAAGGGTTTCAAAATAGTTTCTGATTAATTGTGGGCGTCTGACATTTTTTATTCTTTTAACAGTGACTTGTGTAATTCGCATTTTTTTATTTTTATTTTTATATTGATAATTTTGGGATTAACCAGCAAATTTGCGAATTGACTGGTTCCAGCTTGTAAGGCCACAAATGAGGGGCCTCATACTAAGGATAAGCTTAACCAATGCAACAGTGTGCACTACAGGACTCGAATTTAGTACCTACCACCAAACAGTCCATATACATACCATTACTCCATATGCCCATGCGCCTGCGATTCACAATTGTTTTTGAATGGAAACTATAAACCTTTTGTTGGAGAAAATTTTAAACATTTATGTTTGATTGGATTTTGTTGCTTGCGGCATTATTATTCACATATTGGTGAATTTTTTCAAAAGTAAACCCAAAAGAGTACAGACATTGCTGCTGCTTTAGGTAAGTGTACGGTGTGGACACCATGACTGACAATTGTTTAAAGTCTAAGCAAGATAATAACCATTTGTCTAGGTCAAATATTTCAAACTTTTAAGTAGACTGCTTTTTGTAATTTTCAGTATTTTATCACACATGTTATAAATTTTTTGGAATCGCAAAAGTCAGTTAAAAAATTGTCACCACTATATGAAAATTTATGGTGTGAACTTGAAGTATGCCTATGACAACAATGGTTGTTTGAGTCTAAGCAAGACACTAATCATTTTGTCTGTAGAAAATGTGAACATTGCGTTGGAGCAGCAAATAATGAATGCAATATTCAAACTATACCATGAAATGAATCAAGCATAATGCAAAAGCCAAATAACTATCATATTGATCAAGCCTTGCATATATAGGCAAGGATGAGAAGGTGAGAAGTTAGGAGTGAAACTCTAATTACCCCTCCAAAGATGGGACATTTGTGAGCTCACTTGACAAGTGGGTGAGCAAGCGTCAATAGGTGTCTCAAGTCATGGGGACACATGTCTCAATGCTATGAAGTAAGACAAAAGCAAAAGAAACCTAAGTAAACTTAAGCTAGGTGTGAATAGGTCAATCCTAGAAAGGTGATTAGCTAACTAGGTAGATAAAGACACTATTTACATTAACACATTGTGCTTTCTTTAGGAAAATTTACAGTGTGAACACCTCTGACAGCAATTTTTTCCCGAGTCCAAGCAAGATATTATCCATTGTCTGGGGAAAATGTTAAACAGTTATTCAAATTTCATTGAGATTTCATATTAATTTTTTTTGTTTTGCTGAAAATGAAACAGAAGTTGCAAAACGGCGCAAAATTGCAACCCTTGTGATTGATCTTGAAAATTGTAGTTCGATCGAAGTGACTGCAAAATATGCAATCCCCCTATCAAATTTTCCATAGTCCTCTTTTCCTGGCCCTACAATGAGTTTCTCAGTGCAGACGGCTGTTTCTGCCCTTTGTTTTCTAATTTTGCTAATAATATGATTTTAGTAATTTTTTATAATAATAATGGAAAATAAAGTCAATAAAAATACTTTTATATAAAAAATTAATGACAAGTGATTGTAACCTAATTCTTAAATCCTTACAAATGCATCCTTCAAAGCTAGCGAGGGCCCTTATATAGTGATCAGAACTGGAGTCTTGGTTTGGAAAAGCTTTTGAAGGAAATAATGCCTCATCACAATCTTTTTTCTTAGAATTATTGTCTGTTTCGAATGGTTTACAAGATACTCAAAAAACTTTCCTACTAGAGGAATGGAAAAAATCTTTTATTTGCCCTTGTTCTTACTTGGGCTTTCGGACTTTTCAGACGGATTTATACAACTTGCTGAGATTTCATGGTAAAACAGAATCTGTTGACACCCCATAATGAATGCACAACTGCTGCTTCAACACTTGAATACTCGAATTGAAGGATACATATGCACAACGGCTTATTTAAAACTTGAATAATTTGAATTGAAGGATATGAATGCAAAACTGCTACTTCTAACACTTGAATAATGAATTGAAGGATATGAATGCACAACTGCTTCTTCAACAACTGAAGGAATGAATCATTTCCCAAATGTTCAAATCACCTTTTGCTCAAAATTTTGTCTATCAATTTTTATCCATATATGGGTCTGAGACTCTGATGTTACAAAATGAAATATATGTAGGGCAGTAGGGGAATTGACAATTCTATCTTCGATACAAGAATGAACAATGCTTATTTTCTTTCAGTAGGTACAAGTTTAGTGTCTTTTTCTGGGTAGAGAATTTGTTAGTTTTCTTTTTTTAAATATTCAGAATTATTGTTTGCTTGAATTCAAACTAGATAATTAACTATGCTTTGTGGGGGAGAAATTACACAATTTTTTGGAAACTCAATTAGATTGCTGTTTCTACCACCATTTTTAATAACTTGGATGGCATGTGATGCCCCTATCTCTTCCATGGTATTGCATAGTTGGTCCCCAAGGAATTGTGAATTGTTCGCTTAACAATCATTTTCCTAAAAAATAAGGGCCTACATTGGAAGTGACTTTGGTATTCAGAACTGAGTGGTTTCTATTATCATTCCCAACTGTCCATCACAATGCTACACCCATTTGCAGTATATGTGGTATTATTATGTTCATTCTTTTCTCACACCCATCTGCAGTATATGCGGTATTATTATGATCATTCTTTACTTGACAAGTGTTTTTTTCTCGTCAATAAGGACAATGTGGAGATTTTTAAACCCTAGAGTTTAATACCCTTTCAGTTGACTATTTATAGCACAAAACCATCTCATGATAAGGGCATCACACAACATTGAATGGTATCGCATTCACATTGAACAATGTAATTTTTTGTGTCGATTGCACCTTGGCCTCTCATAAAATAAATGTTTGCAATGGGATTTTGTTTGATGCCCATGTTCTGTTATGGAATGATCTGTTTGTTAGGATTGAGTGTGCTATTCACTTTACAAAACCTATGATCTATTATTAACTTAATTGTTTGTAGATGGTAAGTAATAAATGTGTCTCCAATAATCATGGGATGAGCAAAATGGGATGCTCATGTGAGGTTGGGCCCATATTTAATTATATATTAATTTTCTGGTTACTTGGATTAATTGTTGCATGAAGACATTGAATAGGGTTACTTTGGAAGGGTTAAATTGGGAGTTACAAAGCATCTTCCATTATTAAGTTTGTATGCAGGTGTAATTTGTGTCCCCTATGGAGCACTTTGGAGTTACATTTGTCGTTTTTGCATAGTAGAGGTCAAAGATGCTTGGTGGAGGTTTCTTTTTCTATTAGAGGATGCTTGCATTTGTATGTGGGGCGTTGGATTTTTGCATGAGGAGTTGGGTGCCTAGTTTCAGCCCATGGTCTTTTTGCCTCTTATTTTGGAAAACCATTTATGGTTTCTAGTTTCTGATTTCCCAATATATTGGAGGCATGGGATAGAGGTACTATGTTGTATTTGTAGGTTGAAGCAAGGTTACTCTTTCAGAATGCTGTCAAATTGAAAGAAGAAATTTGGTAAATTGATGTACTCTATTCTTTGAGACTAATACAGACTTGTGCTCTCTTTGGTGGTGGTTTTTTTTTTCTCAAAAAGGTTCCTCACATACATCTGGTGTTATTGTTGTGTTGCATTATTTTATTGCTGCTCTTATTATTTCCATTTCATGATTTATAACTATATGTTAATCATATTTGATCCTTATGGTTAATGTTTTCATTGTACTATTTACTTGGTTTCTTAACATATGGTATTAGAGCTAGGCTGGCTTGATTGAAAGAGAGGGATGCCTTTCTTTGGATGCTGTGGGTTTTTTGTGGTTGTAGTAGGAGCATGTGGTGATTTAGTGCAAATTAGATCTGTATGATTGAGATCACATCCCGAATGGAGATTGATAAGTTCAATGGGTCTAATTTTGAACTCTAGAAGTTGGAGATGGAGGACCTTTAAGAGAAGAGAGACTAATGCAGAGCTATAACATTGAAAGAAAAGCTTGCAGATGTATTGGAGGATTGGAGAAATCTTGACAAGAAAGCCTATGGAACCATTGGGTTGTGGCTCTCTGATTTTGTTCTTTTGAATGTTTCTAAGGAAACAATCACATTTAATTTGTGGAAAAAAATATTTGAAATCTATGAAACCAAGAGTCTTGTTATAACTTGTATTTGAAAAGGAAATTTTATTCATTAAAAATGAAGAAGACTTGGTTTCCAAGCATTTAAATGCTTTTACTTTGTTTTCAAGTCTGCTAAGTTCTATTGATGTTGGGTTTGGATGAAGAAAATAAATGCATTATTTTATTTTGCTCTTTGCTTGAATCACAGTAAAGTCTAATTGTTGCAGTTAGTGGTGGTGTTGTAGAGCTTAAGTTGGATACTCTTGCTGCTGCTTTGTTAAGTGAAGAACTAAGGAGGAATCCATGGACTAAGGCTCCAAGGATGCATTGCATGTTTGCGGTAGACCCAAGGAAAACTGGTGATAAGGAAAAGGTGGGTGGGAAAAGATAAAAAGTCTAAGGGTAGATCTAGAACCCTTGGCAAGAGTAGACTAAAATATTGGAATTGTGGAAAACAAGGCCGTTTCAAGGACTGCAGGAATAAGATTTTCTTTTTGGATGATGTCTCTACTGATAAACCCTTTGATGATGATGCTAGTGATGTATTGTTTATTTTTGCTAACATGGCTAGTGATGACATGGCTGATTGACTTAGGTGCTTCATATCACATGACTCCTTATGTGGAGTGGTTCTCTTAGTGTAGAGCATATAATGGTGGTGAGGTGTTTCTTGGCAACAACAATTTACATAGGATTGTTGATTTAGGGAAGGTAAAATTGGTATTTGGTGATGGGTGTTTTACATTCCAAAGCCTACGAGAAATTTGGTTTTTGTATCTAAGATGAATGATGTTGGTGTGCACGTTACTTTTAATAAGAATTGATGTAGGTTGGCTAAGGGCACTCGGTGTGGAACCTTGTTTAAGTTGGAGGCATCTAAATTTTGATTCATGTATGTTGTGGCACTATAGGTTGGACTACATTAGTGAAAAGAGTCCAAAGACTATGATTATGGTTTGTCGGGTTATACTCTGATTTTGATTTTTGTGAGAATTGTGTTTGTTAAACAAAATGGAGTTGTAGAAGAGGGGGATTTGCTACTCACGAGTTCTCTTCATTCAGAGAGCCTCATGGGGTGAACTGCCCTAAACTACCTCAATGGAACAACGATGAAAGTTTTAGAATTCGAAAGAACAGGTCACAAAGATTTTCTAGACAAACTAACAAGCTCTCAACCAAAGGACGTTAGCGCAGGATGCAGACGACAGTGCAGCACTCTGGCATCCCAGAGGCGCGTTGGCGTCTCGTATGGACCAGAGAACGAGAATGTCTCAGAAAATGCCTAAATGACTACTTCTACTTTGTTTATTGAGAACTTCCAGAATGCAAGAAAGCAACAAGAAGTAATAAGACTAAAATGAAGTGAAATAGAGAACAAAGATAAGGAGAAGAAAGGAAATACTTACAACCACATGAGTGATGAAGCCTCTAGCAAGATGAATGTCTTCAAAACCTGCACACAAGAGGGAGAGAGAAAGTGTTGGGGCTGTATAGGGGTTTGCCTTAGTCAAACCCCCGTTTTGGTGTTCCCACGCCCATGGAGAACCAGATAGATAGAGAGAAAAGTAGAAATGAAGTAAAGAGCACTTAAAGCACTACAAAACAGTGTTATGCTACTCAACCAAGTGATAGAGGAAAGGGAAGCTTACCACCTCCACAAAGAGCACTCAAGGTTAATGGGGGAGAAAATGAGAGGAACTCAAGCCTCTGCTGCAATGGTGTTTTGTTCCACACTTGCTCTATTGAAGTGGTGGATTGTTGATGCTGCTGCTGTGAAGTGTAAAGTGTTTGGAGATTGAAGAGATGGTGAAGAAGCTGCTTAGAGCTTGTGGAGAGATTGTGAAGCTTGTGAATGAAATGAAGAAGTTCTTAGAAGATGAAATGCATATGGAAGGAGTGAATTTGAAGGGGAGATGAAGAAAACGGCCATATTTGGGTCGGTCGGCTGAGGAGGGCGTTACAAATTGACCGCCAATGGGAAGTGTAACGCCTCTACAGGCTCTAGATGTGGGAATCTATCAGGGACGTCTACGCGTTGTGCGGGTAGCCTCGACAGAAACGCCTCCACTGACGCTCAAAACAGGCGCCAAGTGTGATGCAAGTAGCGAGCTTAGGTGGAATTAAGCCTCTGAACTTGGTTTTCTAAGGTGGATAAAGGCAAAAAGGGGATTTGCATATGGGGTGCAAATTCACTCTTATACATGAGTAAATTTCCTTTTGGAATTACTAGAGTGAAGAGAATTTTAGAGGTTATTCACATCGATGTTTTTGTCTTAAGGATGTGCCCTCTATTGCTAAATCTTAGTTTTTTGTTTTATTTATCAATTACTTCTATATGTTTATTTTTTTCTTCAAATATAAATTTGCCATTTTCTCTAAGTTTAAGGAGTTTAAGGAATGGGAAAAATGGGATGTCCATCTGAGGGTGGGGTCATTTAATTATTTATTCATTCTCCAATTACTTCAAAATGTTTTTGCATTAAGACATCCAATAATTAGGGCTACTTTAGAAATGCCAAATTGGTAGTTACAAAGCATCTTCTACTAGTAAGTTTGCATGCGGGTGTAATTAGCACTCCCTATGGAGTGCTTGAGAGACATTTTCCAACTTTGCATTGTGGAAACTCAAGATGCTTGGCGGAGGTTGCATATTCTATTATGAGATGCTTGCATGTGCATGTGGGCTGTTGCTTTTTTGTATGAGGAGTTGGGCGCCAAGTTTGGGCCCATGGTATTTGCCTCTTGTTTTGGAAACCATTTCTGATTTCTAATTTTTGATTTCCTACTTATTGGAGACATGGGATAGAGGTATTTTGCTATATTTGTAGGTTGAAACAAGGTTGCTTTGCCAAAATGTTATCAGACTGAATGGAGAAATTTGATTCATTGGCATACTCTATTCTTTGAGATTAATATAGGTGTGTGCTCTTTTTGCTAATGGGTTCTTTTTTGAAAGGGTTTCATCACATATATCTAGTGTTAGCTTTGTGTTACATAATTTTATTATTGCTATTATTATTTTCATTTCATGTTTTATCATTGTATGTTAATCAGATTTGATCACTTTGGTCAATGTTCTCATTGTGTTGTTTGCCTAGTTTCTCAATGGTGGCATCATGCAAATTGGCTTACAAACTTGGAAAGTCAAATCTATTTTTGATTGTACTCCAAGTGTATTCCAAGTTGAGGGAGAGGCTGATGTATGTGAGCTAAAATGTGGTAGTTCCTCATCTATCCTTTTTTGTTCTCTCACAACTCTTAAGAAGTCATGTACATCTCCTTAACAAGCTTGAACACCTTTCCCCAGTGTTGTAAGAAATTGGTTGTACCCTTATGTACGTGATTTGGGAATGCTTCCCACAGTTTGCATTTTGGAATTGTAGTCGCACACTATTGCAATATTTATCTGGGAGTAAAAGTTTGTCTTTGCCTTCTCTATAATAACATTCATAGAAATGTGATATAAAGTGTAGACATAAGAGGCCACCCTTGTATTACCTAGCTTGAGTGTTTCACATGTAAATCTTGAATTCTCATAAATTTGAATTTGGTAGGGGCAGTATTTCCTATTGGAACTTTTCTAGATTGAGCACACTTTAAAGAACTTGTATAAATCAACTGCATAAAGAAAGGTAGTTGAAGTTCCAAGTTGTATTTGAATTTATGTTTGGTTAAGTTGTTTTGTAGTTTGGGGGCTCTTTCATGGCTAGTTTAAGATAGAGCTTACATGATTGTTGGAAATTTTCAAGCTTTAATTGGAGGACCATTTCCATCACTTATTTGCGATCAACTTCATCTTTGTTCTTTAGCAATTCTTCCTTTCGTGATCTACATTTGAGAATCCAAACTAAACTTGCATACTAATTTTTTTAATCACAAACCTTGAGGGGAAATCCCCTTCTATTACATTAAGCCTAGTATAACTTAAAACTTCCATGTGCAAGATACGTACCTAAAACAATGTTTCCTTTTGTTAGTTTTTATGATCAGATATAAAACTCAGAATTTACTTAAAAATCGGACACAATAACACAGCAAATACCCTGGGAAAACCCTCCACTTGAGGGAGAAAAACCCAGCAGCAAAGATCTCTCTTATATATATAATAATGGCAACAATTCACTTTACAATGAGGCCAATCACAAGGCCAATATTCAGCACCAACTCTAGATGCAAATCAGATAATAATCTGCCCTTCCTTAATATTGAAATCTGCACTTGAAGGAAATTCGCAATCTGCTCTTGGAGAAATTCGCACTTGAATGAAGGAGAGAATCTAACTTGCTTGATGTCAAATGTAATGTCCCCTCTAAAGTGAGACATCCATATTCGGTAGATTAGCTTATCATCATGACCCTCGTAGGCTAATGAAGAGGATTAGGGGTTCTTCTGAGGATGGTATCACTGCAGTGTTCAATGTGGATCAACTTTGGCTTTCATTCAAGGCTTCCGGGACTCAGTTGGCTCAACTTACTATTTATAGTAAGTCGGACAGGGACAGAATGGGATCCTTACTATTTTTAGTAAGGCATGTGATCGGATGGAGAATTATCAGATGAGGCCCCAGTTCAGATGGCGTGTTGAGAAATGATGAATTTAAGAAGTTATTAATGTTATTTGGCTCAAATAACATTAATTAATTAAAAGGTTATATTTTAATGTTATAACTTGAGGGTCAAAACGTCATCATTAAAAGGGGGCCAAATAAATGAATGAATTTTTAGCGCCAATTCCTAAGTTGAAGGAAATATTAAAAGATGCAAATAAATGATATTTTAATATTATTAAATTGCCTTTTTGGAGAAATTCGAATTTCTCATGAAGGTCTATATATTTTATTTGGGAGTTATTTTGGAGGTATTGGATTATGATTGTTGTTTATGAAGTTTTTGTCTGAGATCAGAGGCCAAGGGTTTTCAATCTTCGTGCCATTGGGAACGATACTTCTTCATTGTTTGCAGCCATTTGAAATAGTGCAATATCTGTTGAATTTGGTATTCTAGAGGGCATCATTCAGATGTTCTATTGAGCAGATCGGAGAGACCAAGGGTTTTGATTTTTGTGTTAGAGATTCTCAAGTTTGAAAGTAGGTGATTGCAGATTGCTTTATTATAATAAAGATCAGATTTAAGAGAGAAGTACGACTGAGTATTTCTTAGCTTTTTATTGCAGCAGGGGTTGGCCTCATGAAGAGGAGCGATTTTGGTTCTTGAAGCTTCAAAAAAAAAAAAAAATCACAAAAGGGGGCGCCCAGGCATAGGGATTGCAGCCATACATTCGGTGATCAAAAAAAGCAGCCATTCGAAGGAGATCTTAACCTGTTTATGATTTGCTTTTTTGTTTGGAAGTGAAGAACAACAGTTGCATGTCATTTATTTATTTTGGGTATGCTTGTATTTTCCTTGCTCTGTTGAATATTGATCAAATCAACATATATTGGAGGATCTATTATCATAGTGGTCTATATTTCTTTATGTTATGCATTTCTAGATTTTTTATATCAGCATTACAAAACACAAAAAAAAACAGAAAAACCTTTATAAAACAACAAATACACAAAACAAAAAAATCGGCATTGAAAGCAAGGGCACGAAGAGTTATTACATCAAATGGAATGGAAATGCCTTGTATAAATACAAATTGAGAGAGGGGTCGCACCTCTTCAAGAGCAAGGTCGGCCACAATAAGAAAATATAATTACAAATAAGAAATGCGAATTACAAGGAAGGTCGGCCCAACTTAGTAATTAATTGTTGCCAAGTGAAGCGCCTCTTCACTTTAATTTTCTCAATAAAATAAATAGCCGGTAGGCTATATGCAATTTTATGTCTTGACTCATGACTGGAAGAATGAGCCTGAAGCTGTTATAACATCAACACTCCCTCTCAGCTAGGGAGGAATACTTCCAGCTGTACAAGACTCATCACCTCATCATGATGTCAACCACTATGTCTACTCCCATATGTGGAAAATGAACATATCACCTCATCGTGATATCAACCATCGTGGCTACTCCCATGTATGGTAAAAGTGCACAAGTGCCCATCACGGAATCACTCAACGTGATGTCGTCACCTCATCGTGACATTCACCATAGATACTCCCAGAGGGTGAAAAACACAAGTACAAGAAAATCATCACGGACTCACTCGCGTGATGTTGTTATGGAGTCACACACATGACATCCACCATGGCTACTCCCAAAGGGTGGAAACAAGGGCTTTCACCTCAAATCTCTCTCAGAGAGAGAAATGCATTAAACAAGGGCTTACACCTCAAATCTCTCTCACAGAGAGAAATGCATTAAAGCAAATCAGAAGATCATTGATATTGAGACTCCTTCTCAGCTAGGGCTTCATTCTCCACTATACCAAGCTTGTCTCAAAAGTATACAAACTTTACTCTAGCAAGAGGCTTGGTGAGAATGTCTGCCGTTTGCTCATCAGTGCTAATATACTTCAATTGGATTGTTTTCCTCAATACCATATCTTTGATATAGTGGTATTTGATTTCAACATGTTTAGTTCTATCATGAAACACTGGATTGACAGAAAGCTTCACACAACTTTGATTATCACAATGTATGACAGTTGGCTCCATCGATTGTCCAAACAATCCTGCAAGGAGCTTCTGAAGCCACATTGCTTCTTGAGTTGCCACACAAGCTGCAATATACTCGGCCTCTGCGGTGCTCAGTGCCACTGAAGACTGCTTCCTGCTACACCAGGAGATCATCGCAGACCCCAAATGAAACAACATCCGGAGGTGCTCTTTCGATTAGTGACACACCCTACCCAATTGGAATTAGTATATCCATGCAGCTTCAAGTCCACATCAGAAGAATACCTCAAGCCATATCCAACTGTCCCACACAAGTATCTCAGGATATGCTTTGCTACAACTAGATGTATTTGCCTTGGTTCACACATGAACTGACTAAGTGCACTCATTGCATAGCAAATATCTGGTCTAGTATTGACTAGATACATCAACGATCCAATCAATTGCTTGTACATAGTAGGATCCACCAGATCTGAACTAGTTGTAGCCTCCTTAAGCTTTTGAAAGTTTGTCTCCATAGGTGTGGACATGGATTTGCAATCCATCATACCAAATCTCTTCAGAATGTCAATGGTATACTTCCCTTGACTCAGAATGAACTCATCCGGCTTCTGCCATACTTCTAAGCCAAGAAAGTAGTGCATGAGATCAAGATCCTTCATTTCAAATTCAGAAGCTAGCTCCTACTTGCATTTGATAATGAGGTGATCTTCTCCAGTAAGAATTAGATCATCAACATATAGAACCAAGATTAATGCTTTGCCATCAATTACCTTGAAGTAAAGGTTTGAATCAACATCATTCTTGGAGAAGCCCAAGCTTGACAAGTAACGATCAATTCTTTCGTACCAAGCACGAGGAGCCTACTTAAGGCCGTACAAAGCCTTCTTCAGCTTGCAAACATGAGACTCCTTCCCATGAACCTCAAAGCCATTAGGTTGCTCAATATATACCTCTTCCTCGATCACACCATTCAGAAATGGTGTCTTCACGTCCATCTGGTGTATCTTCCATCCTTTAGATGCTGCAATAGCAATGATGGTCCTGACGGATGTATAACGAGCAACTGGAGCAAAGGTTTCCTCACAGTCTACTCCCTCTTTCTAAGAGAATCCTCTAGCCACAAACTTAGCCTTGTACTTCTCGATGCTCCCATCAGCCGCATGCTTGATCTTGAAGAGCCACTTAGAAGATACAACAGATTTACCTTCAGGTCTAGATACGATGTCCCAAACATCATTCTTGAGAATGGATTGATACTCTCAGCCATAACATCTTTCCATCCTTGTTGACTAGTAGCTTCCTCAACATTAGAAGGCTCCGACTCAATGATTTGACTCATCAAAGCAACATAGCTTGTAAACTTATGAGGTCTCTTGCTTTCTTTGAAAGTTCCTCTTGGGGCTGCAAACCTTTCTGCCTCTTGCATTGTTTCCCTGGCCCAAAGAGGTCTCTTACAACCAATCACAATGTTTGTAGGCCTATTAGTAGGTTCCAAAGGCTCAACTGGATCATCATCTTCTTTAGGATCAGTAGTCTCCCTCTGAACCTTAGGAGTATGGTCAACTTCCATATCCTGAGGAGACCCTTGGTCTCCATTGTCTATCTCCATGTGGATGCCCTTAGACCTCTTGAATGCAACATCCTCTTCAAATGTAACATCCCTGTTGATCTCAATCAACTTCTGACCTGGAATGTAAACTCTATAGGATTTTGAAGTCTCACTGTAGCCCACAAATATTCCCTTCTTGCCAGATAGTTCCAGCTTTGTCCTATTATCTTTAGGTACATGAACATACACTGGACAACCAAAGATCCTTAAATGTCTTACTTTCAGCTTCACCCCTGTGAATGCTTCTTTGGGAGTCATGTTCTCCAAAATTCGGTGAGGGCTTCTATTCTGAACATACACAGCTGTCCTAGATGCTTCAGCCCAAAGGAAGGTTTGCAGATCTTGATCATGAATCATAGCTCTAGTTGCTTCTACTATAGATCTGTTCTTCCTTTCTACAACACCGTTTTGCTGTGGATTGTAGGGAACACAAAACTCCCTCTTAATTCCCGCCTCAACACAAAAGTTACGAAAACTTCTGGAGATGTATTCTCCTCCATTGTCAAATCTAAGAACTTTGATCCTCTTCTCGGACAAGTTCTCTACCTGAGCTTTAAATTCCTTGAATCTCTCAAGTACTTCCTCAGATTCTTTAGTCTTTAAGAAATAAATCCAAGTCTTTGTAGAGTAGTCATCAATAAAGATTACATAATACAAGAAACCACTCAAAGAAGCAACAGACATTGGACCACATAAATCAAAATGAATAAGATCTAGAATACATTTAGATCTACTTTCACTACTATGAAATGAACCTTTAGTATTCTTACCTAAAGCGCATCCTCGGCAGGTACCTTCATGCTCCTTGTTGAATTTAGGAAGGCCCATAACCATCTTTTCCATGGTTGGTAGTGCTCGAAAGTGAAGGCGAGCAAGTCTTCTATGCCAAAGTTCACACGAACTTGAAGAATCATGCAAAAAACTTGAAGTGGATGAGTGCAAAGTCTGTAGAGACACTCATGCCGAACTCCAATTACCCGGGCAGACTTGATACTCGAGTTCTTCGGCCATGCAAGAACTTTGCCTTCGGAGAATGCAACTTGATACCCCTTGTCCTCCAATGCTGAGATAGAGACAAGGTTCCGCTTGATACCCGAAACAAATAGAACATCGCTCAACTGTAAGGAAATGCCAGAATCCAAGTGAAGAGAGGAGGTCCCAACACCTTTCACAGAATAACTTGCATCATCACCAATGATGACTTGAACATTAGAGTCTCTCTTCACCAAATCAGATAGATGCTCTCTAAAACCAGTGATGTGGCGAGAGGCACCACTATCAATCAACCAAGTGTTGATGTCGGTAGGCACATTGCTTGACAAAGCAGAGTAGAATAGAAATTCACTTGAATCCTTCTGCGGAGAGATCTTACCCACATCTGCAAATGAAGCCTGTTGTTTAGGTCTGGTTGGACAATCCTTAACATAGTGACCAAACTTGTCACATCTAAAACATTGAATGCGGAAGAGGTCCTTCTTCTTAAATGCAGGAGCATCATCGGATCCTTTATCTCTATTCCTCTTGAAGTACCCTTTCTTTCCTTCTTTTCCTTTCTTCTTTGAGGAATGAGTGGCAAGAACATGTATGTCTTCATTTGTAGAGCTTTGACCAATGCCTCTCGCAGCCAACCTTGATTCTTCTTGAATACAATCCACTCTCAACTGATCAAACTTAGGAATATTTGATCTCGCACTAATTCTTTGAATGAATGACTGCCAAGATGGAGGAAGACCATTGAGAGCCAACATAGTCAAATCCTTGTTATCAACAATATGCCCAATGGTAGAGAGCTGATCTCTCAACTCGAAAATCTTCATGAAATATGAGATGACAGGATTCTCCTTTCGCCATCTTGATATGATGAAGTTGTTGCTTTAATGCAAGAGCTCGACTTGTGTTGTTGATCTCATACATCTCCTCTAAAGTCCTGAACATATCTCTTGCTATCTTCAACTTGGAGATGATTGGAAAATGTGATCTTTCACGGAATCAACCAACATCTTTTTTGCCTTAGTGCCATTTCTCTTCCATAGTGGCTTCTCATTCTCATTGGCAGGTTCGGGAACTTCGCCCTCCACAAACTCAACTAACTCATTTTCTTCCAAAGCGAGCATGACTCTAAACGTCCAAGATGTGAAGTTTGAAGCGCCTTCAAGTCTATTTTCAACCTTCAGCCTGTTCACCATCTTGACAATAAGATCGATGCAATTAGGATGAGAAAAAGAATGGAGGATAACGCTGCTTGAACAAATCTGATCACGATCTTCTTATACCCGCTTTGATACCATGTTAGTTTTTATGATCAGATATAAAACTCAGAATTTACTTAAAAATCAGACACAATTACACAACAAATACCCTGGGAAAACCCTCCACTTGAGGGAGAAAAACCCAGCAACAAAGATCTCTCATATATATATAATAATGGCAACAATTCACTTTACAATGAGGCCAATCACAAGGCCAATAGTCAGCACCAACTCTAGATGCAAATCAGATAATAATCTGCCCTTCCTTAATATCGAAATCTGCACTTGAAGGAAATTCGCAATCTGCTCTTGGAGAAATTCGCACTTGAATGAAGGAGAGAATCGAACTTGCTTGATGTCAAATGGAATGGAAATGACCTTGTATAAATACAAATTGAGAGAGAGGTTGCACCTCTTCAAGAGCAAGGTTGGCCACAATAAGAAAATATAATTACAAATAAGAAATGCGAATTACAAGGAAGGTCGGCCCAACTCAGTAATTAATTGTTGCCAAGTGAAGTGCCTCTTCACTTTAATTTTCTCAATAAAATAAATAGCCAATAGGCTATATGCAATTTTATGTCTTGACGCATGGCTGGAAGAATGAGCCCGAAGCTGTTATAACATCAACACCTTTAATGTCAATGTTATTCCTTCTATGTGATAAGGGGCGGCCTAAATTTTTCATGTTTTGTAAAATACACATAAGCCAAAGCTATCATGCTTTTATTGATAAAGATAGTGAAGGTAAAAGGTGTACCATCTAAAATCCATTTTAAATTGAATGGACTCAACTTTATCATGTTTCCCACAATCAATTTGATAGAGGGGTCTTTATTTTGCCATTGTCCCTAGGAATATTCATATGGAAGATTTTAAGGTTTACATGGAAAATGCTATCAAGGGTGTTTTAGAGGAAGTTGTGGCAAAAACAAGACAAGAATGCTTTGTTATGTTACAATATGTCAAAGCATCTAGGGAATAACATAACATTTAAATAATATTTAGCTTTTAATAGGCTCAATAAAGACCTAGAAAGAAGGAATGCAACAATAGTTATCTACAAGTTATATTCTTTTACAAAATTGTTAGATCACTTTTGAGTAGCGGCAATTGATAGGTTGAATAGAATATAAAGGTTATGGGAATTATCAGATAAGCTTTCTATGCGATTCTTTAAAGAAGCAACATATCACAAACAAGGTCTCTGAAGATTTATGGATTGTGAAAATTTCACAAAGTGGGGTGCATCATTAAGGTCAGTTGTCAACACCATGATTCCCCAACTTATGATATAATTTCCTATCCCATAAAGAAGGTTTGTCTAAGATGCATGTTTTTATCTTTCAATATAAATTTTGGGATAAAATAAAGTGTTGCTATGACCCCCCTTGTTACATGTGGTTGCTAATTATTTTATGATTTGCTTTAATGAAAATCCCCTAGTTTGTTTCAACTTTCACTTATGTGATCAAAGTCTCACTTATGCAACCAAAGTGATAGAAGCTTTACATGGACGAATTGTGACACTAGTTTGAATTTGCTAGACAAAAGGGAGATCCATGAAGCCTTCCAAACTATTATGAATATTAATAGTGACAACATCGAATTTATTGGAGTTTGAGCTCGACTTGTGTCTTCTCTTTTCTAGAATCTTTATAAAAATGTAGAGCTAGTGAAGCTTCTCTAGCTCATCAGTTATATTGTAGGGAAATTTACATATACTTGTATTTGCTTGCCACTTCCCATTGTTACTTTTCATAGAAAACAAGCTTTCTTAAAACCCCTCCCACTAGATACTTAAAATTAAACATTTGTAGAAAGAAAATCTGAAAAGATATACATGTTGAGGTCTCTAAAAGGAATTGCGAAAAATAACAAGCAAATTGTAAGAACTTTTTAAGAATGCAAGAAGGGAGCTAGAATGGCAACAATGGAGCATAGGGTCCAAGGACCACCCACAAGCCTTCTTACCATAGATTGAAGGTTTGTACACCAAAATTGTAAAATCTTAAAGAGAAGGAATATAAAATTAACCTTCTGCCTAAAAATATTGCAATGAAGATGTTTAGGGCAATGAACAATGCCATTAATTTCAATTAGCTTAAGGATGTTTAGGTTTATGAGGCAATAAGGCTTTAGGGATGTTACTTAAATGTACAATTTGAGGCAAAGTCCAAAAATTAACTTGTTAACATCATCCTCATTTTTTCCAATGCTATTGGTGGTTTGGATGTAATACCATATAGGACCTCTACAACTCATTGATTTTTCATCACAGTGAATTGAACACAACTATTGTTTATGAGAATCAATTTGCCTAGTAAGTTGCGCTTTTGAAAACAAAGAGAACCTTGTTCAATGATCTCACATGTGGTTAACTTGTCTCAACAAATACATTTTAGAATCTGCAATGAACTTGTAAATAAAATGAAGACAATACACAAAAAATTAGGAGCAAGAGAATGATTGTATATTAAGTTCGTGGTTAACTTGCCTCTCTTGCCTAAATATAACTATTTATAGCTATCAAATAACAACTAACAACCACTACTACTATCCTATGGATGTGGATAAATACATTATTTTATTCAACTAATATGTTGACTTACAATGCATATGCACCCAAGCCTTTATTTAATAATACATAATACATAAATAAGAAACAAGTGCCTTGACATTCCTTTCCACTCCAAAAAAGCTTTGTCCTTGAAACCTGAGATTAAAAAATTGTGACAAAATGGTTGTTGTCTCCCATTTTGCATCTTAAGGTTACATTCCTTGCCACTTCACCAAGACCTACTTGATTGTGCAAGTGGGAAATTGCTTCTCATGGTTATCTAAATTTGTTGTAGGTTCCAAAAATAGTGGCCCCTCATGCAATATTGGAAGGGATGTTTGCATGTGCATGGTCTAGCCAATAACTTTATTGAGACAAGACATGGAATACTAGGTGGATCTTTTTAGTAGTGGAAGGGTTGGTTTGTAGGATACCTCCTCAATGCATTTGAACACTTGAGAAGGGCTCTCACAAAGAGGATTGTAGGGGTATAGACACAAAAAGACAAAATCACACACTTAAAAACTTTGCATGGACTTGTGTTGATCCTTCTATTGCTTTATATGGTTTTGTGCTTATTGTAAATTCTCCTTGAGGTTTTTGAGAATTTGTGCTCTTTGGGACAAGGAACTATCAACAACTTGCACCTTTGAACTCCTGCAAATATAAGAAGCCAAAGAAGCTGGAGGATGACCATATAAAGCTTCATGTGTGGTATTGTACCACCATTTTGCTAGAGGCAACCACCTAACCCATTGTCCTTGATGCTTAGACAAAAAAGAATGAAGGTAAGTTTCTAGGCATTTATTATCAATCTTTGTTTGACCATCTACCTAAGGATGGTATGCTGAACTCAATTTCAGCTGAGTGCCACGCAACTTAAATAACTCTTGCTAGAAGTTGTTGGTGAAGGTAGGATCTTGGTCACTCTTAATGGAACGTTGCGTACCATGTAGCTTAAAAATAGCGTCTAAGAAGTGTTGTGCTACCATAGTAGTAGTGTAGGGGTGTGATGGGGCAAAAAACTGGGCCAACTTGGTGAGGCAGTCCACAATCACCAAAATGACTTGTTTACCCCCAGACTTAGGAAGCCCCACAATGAAATCCTTCTAAATATTGGCTCATACCATGTTTGGAATAGGAAGGGTTTGTAAAGATCCTAGAGTATTGACTATTTCACCCTTGTTATATTGACATTTATCACATTCAATGACACTTTTTTTGACATATTGCTTGAGTCCATCTCAGTGAATTTTTCTCTTAACACGCTCATAAGTCTTCAAAAATCTAGGGCGATTTGCTATTGGAGATGAGTGGAGATCTGTGTGTAATTTTTGCTTGAGTTGGGAGTTGTGACACAAGTAAATTCTATTGCGATACTTCAACACCTGACCTTGTTGATGTTCATGTACAGCGTCGGTCTCTACTTCCAGCCGATCTCCTTGTCATATTGAATAAATTAGATAATAGCCCTTGACTATCTAATTTATATATTTATTGCAATTTGATGAAGAGGCACGAATTCTTAAGAAGATACAAATTAATCAAGGCTGACATCATTTGTTATGAAAGGTTGTGATTTGTTTATTGAGGCCGACCCATCTCTAATTGGCGATTATATTGGAAAGTTGTCACATTTTATGAAGGCCGACTTTATACTTGAATGGACGCATCTATTGAAGACTCCTCATTCGAATTGTATATAAGGAAGGTGCCATTCGTTCATTGAGACATACAGTTCATTCGATATTATCAATATCATTCCTAGTGCGAATTTCATACAAGGCAGATCGAGTTCAAGAGAAGTTCGATATTATTGTTGGCTGAGATTATCTTCATCAGATTGTCTTTTGTATTGCATCAGATTGAACTGCATGTTATAAGCCTTTATATTGGCTTCTATTGTAAAAGAGATTCTGTTATTGTTTCAATATATAAAAGATATATTGTTGCTAGGTTTTTCTCCCTTAAGAGGAGGGTTTTCCCAGGGTATCTGCTGTGTTATTGTGTCTGATTTTGAATTAATTTTCTGTGCATTTAATCTGATCACTAAATTTAACAGACCTTGCCATGTGAATCCTTGCATTAAACTAAGGATTTGCTTCCAACTATTAGATAATATCTTGAAGTTTGTGATTTGCCTCCCACTCTCGATGAACCTCCTTGAACCAAGTTGGGACCAAAACTGAAAGGATAAACATTGGCCCTATTTCATATTAATGAGAATGTGCATTAGCTACTACATTCTCTTTTCCTTTTTATACACTCTCTTATAGTCATACCCCGACATCATTGTGACCTATTTTTGTTGTATGAAATATTCAAGGGTGTTATGATCGGATTTAATTTGGAATCAATGACTTAAGAGGTACAAATGCCATTGTTGAACATGCTAGATAGCTATACTCTCCTTTTTAGAGGTTGTTCTAGATAAATTCTTTCCAATCAATTGCTTGTTGGTGAAAGCTAGAGGTGGACCCTCTTGCATTAAGACTGATCCCATTCTTGTCCCTAAGGCATCACATTCTAGGACAAACATTTTTCGTAAAGTTAGGCATTGCTACAATTGGGGTAAAACACATAGCAGCTGCATCCTCATTCCAAATGAATGAGTTCTTTTTGAGTAGGGTTGTGAGGGATCCTGCAATCTTACTGAAATGTTTGACAAATTTATGGTAGTATCTTTTCAACCCTAAGAACCCATAGAGACACTCAATGGACCAGGGTTGGGGCCAATCTTGCCTTTTTCAGATCAATGCATATGCTTTCTTGGCAAACAATATGACCCAAATTTTCCACTTGTACACCAAATATGCATTTGGAGTGCTTAGCAAAAAGATAATGGTTTCATAAAACCTTGAGAGTAAGTCCGACATGCTTGACATGATCAGCCCAATTGCAACTATAAATAAGAATGTCATAAAAAACACTACAATCATTATCTTCAAAGATATTGTTAAGCTTCCAATTTTGAAGAGTTTACTTGAACAACCCTCTCGAGTATCACCCTTCACTTTAAAAACTTGCATCCCATTGAAAAAGACAGTTTGATCCCCCTTCTAAAGGCACCAAATCCTAGCTTCAGTATTCATGCTTGATCCTATAAAAAAAAGATCCACCCTTGACAAACAGACCTTGAGAAGATCACATTACAATAGCCGCTTTCGCCATGACTGAATTACTTTTTGAAGCCCCATTAAAAGCCCCATCAAATTTTAGTTTAAGGAAGCCATCAAGAGGTGGTTTATAAAGCCTTGCTTCTTTTGTTATTCTTGATTACCCCATCAAGGGGGAGTGGGGAAGGGGAACGAGGGTTAGTGTTACTTTTCATTTTTGATTTAGTAACAATAAATGTAATGATTGACCAATAATGACTTAGTGATTAATATTTTCATGTTTTTTTATGATAAAATAGTTATCAATTAAAAAATAATAAACTTTGAGCATTTTTAAGTCATCAACTAAAAAATAATAGTGTTTGAGCATTTTGAAATCCTTTTTCTCTTATATACAGATCGTGGTGCATGTGATATGATACCCTGAAATTTGGGTCAACTTGTCCCATGCCCCCTACTACATCTATGTTTGGTGTCTTTGAAATTTGAGGTAATACAGACTTAATGGCAACCCATGATTATCTTTTTTTTTTCAAGATCTGGGACCTACATTGCTAAAGTTGATACCTAAACAAGAACTGTGGTGGATGTGTTCATGCTGCATGATGAACTAATTTGGTAATTCTCAGGAGTACTGAATCCATGGTTTTTAAGATTTCAGTTGGGTGAAATTCAATGTAGCAGGGAGTTACAGATGGGAGATGAGTATGGAGATGTCTCCCATTACCAAATGCTCCTGTCCATGTCTCTTGACATCTCTTTGGGCATCTCCATACTGAGGTGTGGATGTTTCCCTAGAAGACTGAAAGAGAAACTATTAAAAACCTGCCAAATCCTGAAAACAAGAAATGTTGAAGACCATGCTTTGGAGTTCTGACAGTGTTTTTAATAGTTTAAAACTCTTTTTAATGCCTTTTCATGAGATGCTTGTGCCAGAATGGAGATGCCCCCATAGATGTGGATGGGGGTCTCCGGTTGCAGATGTTTCTATACCCCTTTCTGCACATGTCCCAGGGGGTAGGAGATACGTTTCTCTGCTACAATGGCCATTTTTTCTTCTTACTATGGCATAACACATTTCCATGGGGCCCAGGGTGCATCCATGCATTTTTGTGGCTTGGGGAGATGTCTGGGTCCTGGGAGCCCCATGAGTGTCAGTCCACCGAAAACAAAGTCATTTATTAAATTTGTATATTATTTGTAGCATTATAATTTAGTCATGCTCTTTCAGTTCTGTACAATGCTGAAATCGTTGTTTTATTTTTCTGCTTTAATGGTTGGGTTTTTGTCTAGTTTTGTGCTGTCATGCTCTCACTTTTAAATAGTGAGATTTTTCTTTTAAGAAGTTGTAATCTGAATTTTTGCTGAATGTTGATTTGAGGAAATAAATTTTTTATTTTAGATTTGAAATATATATGACTTTTAGTATGTTATATATGCAGATTTTGAACTAGTAGAAAATCGGATAAAATTTACTATTAGAAATAGTTTTTGCATCATAATGTAACTTGACCTCGTGATTGCTTAACTTTGAACTTCTATAAATCAATTTTTAAATTCAATGATTACTTAACTTTAAAACTTATATAGATCACATTTTTAACTCTATAAATCCATAACCAATATTTTAAGAGAACATTCTTTTTTCATAAAAAACATCTTTTATATGTTGTTTGGTCTGCCCTTCTCCACCTCACTCGGAAAATTTGGGGTCCTTTCCAGATGCCCCCTAAACATGCCCATGTTTTCTGTCCTGGAAGTTCCGTTAAACATTATTTAGCTCTTGATCAATATCTAGATTTACATAGAGAATGTGATTTACTGAGATGTCAGAAATAAGAGAACATAGAATATTCCATGTTCTACTAGTTTATGGTTTTTTTAGCTTATAAAAGCATGGTATTTATGTTCTAATTGCTTACTTTCTGAAGGTGCCGCATTTGCGTTGTGCTTGAAGATTCGGCCATTGTGCTTTAAGTTCCTGGAAGTCCATTTACTGTTCTCTTTTTCTCTTTTTGATCAATTTGAATGATTTATATTAATAGAATGATTTACATATAAGATGTAGGTTGTTGTCCTTATGCCACAGAGTCTATATATATAGCTTCGTAATTTGTGGGTTTGGGCCCCACTCCCTTTCATTGAAATATGTTCTTACAAAAACTAGAGAAGCAGGTGTGCCACAGACAATATTCTGAACTACCAGTTTATGTTTTTTTTTATTTAATCATTCTTTTACAACTTTTTGAAGAATTGTAGGTCAACGGCTCTTCCTCATAACTGCTGAGGATATAAATATATCTCTTTGATCTTGAAGTTTATCCCTGGACTGACAACTTTGATGCATTTTGATCTGCATAATTGCAGGTTGATATGGTAATAATCCCTGCAACTACCGGTCAGATGGGTGTATTGCCAGGACATGTTGCAACTATTGCTGAGCTCAAGCCTGGTGTAATGTCTGTTCATGTGGGAGATGATGTTAAGAAATATTTTATTAGCAGTGGATTTGCATTTATTCATGCAAACTCCTACACTGATGTTATTGCAGTTGAAGCTGTTCCACTGGACAGAATTGATCCTCAGCAAGTCCAGAAAGGATTGGCTGATTATTCACAGAAATTGGCTTCAGCATCAACTGAACTTGAGAAGGCAGAGGCCCAAATTGGAGTTGAACTGCACAGTTCATTAAATTCAGCTCTTACAGGATGAAATGATGGACTCACAATTTAAGTTCTGATTGTTGTGTTGAATGCCTGGATTTTCTATCATAAATTGAGCCATAGTAATATTGAAGCTTCAAAAAGGCATTTTTGAAAAGGTTCTAAGGGTGACATGATTGTTTTGTTACGGAATTTGAGAGAAATAGGCGTGGCATCATGGAAACCTAATTTTATTTTGATGGAATCAAGGTATTTTTAGTGGATTCATTGTTCAAATAAATGCCGTTGATTATGATTCACATTCAAGTAAAGATTTTTTTTGTTCCATTAAAGCTATTGCAGCTCTGTCAGTTGCCTGCTGATTGGAACATGAACTACATTGATTTTCCTTTGCTTGTGGCTCATTTACGAGTTCCATATTTGATTTCTGTTGTCTTTTCTAGTTAAAATTTCAATAAATCACCTTAACCCCAAGTATATTTGACTATGCCTGCTTGTTTGTATAAATTTCAGAAGGCTGTGGTACTTGGTCAGGGTTCTCTGAAATAATCATAACTTAAGGTGAGTGAAAGTAGTCTAGTAAAGTTTTTGTATCGGTTAGTGATGCAAGGCTGTGCAATTTATGTATGAATTCGAACAACTCAATCAATGACTTTGGACTGATTTCATTTACAGTATAAGAAAGATCATTGCACTGATATGAACCTATTACTAGATAGAAACGAGAATGTTTTACACATTTTCATGTTTGCTAAAATCCGTAGAAGCAAGCAACACATCAAATTTGATAAGCATACTTGCCTGCAAACATAAAATGTTGTCGATGATTTCATTCCATTTCTTTGTAATTGTAGAGTCAAACTAAAGACTACATGGTTGTCAGTGAAGTAAACGATCTTAGATTCCTGTTAGGCTGCTCATAACTTTAATTTTTAATGGGTACAGTAGAAGCGTTGACAAGGTTTGCTTATTATTTGAAGCTAGTTAACAACGGTAAGCCTATTTTACATTTAAATTCTCAAAAAAATATAAATAAAAAAAGTGAAGTGTTCCGTTCCTCTTGTTTGGATTGATGTTGATATATTTGCACTACTTAGTCTCAGGGAATCCTGTTTTAATTTTTTTTTACAGGCAGTACGGTACAATTATAGTGGGAGGATTTTGAATTATCTTGATTGCCTTCCTTTTTTAAGAAGATATGATCTCTGACCGGCATACAATTACAACATAATTGCCTGAAGTGGCTCGAATTCAAACATATTATGGGACTGTACATGCACTCCAAGCTCTCTACAATGAATCTGTACATTACTCGTTCGGAAATTTTAGGCACTTTAGTGAACGCCCATTATATATGATTAATCATATTTGACTAGTATATCAAAAAGCGTCTCAGAGCAAGTGAAATGATAATTGAGATGTTTTTCACCGCTTTTTAAGACGAATTATATATATTTGTAACGGTGAAATTCGCTCACCCATGCCATTTTCCATAGTTTTGTGCACACCTCGGTGTCAATTACATATTGACAAGTAACTTTTATGTAGTTTTAACTTATAGTTTGATGTTTATTAATATCTATTTAAGGAACTTTTATGTAGATTTAACTTATAGTTTGATTTTTATTAATATTTATTTAAGTAATTTTTATGTAGTTTTAATTAATATCTATTTAATGTATATTTACATATTTTTATATATTTGTCATTTATTAATCAAATTTAAATTATCATGTTTGGATTTGATTGTGTATAAGATTTTTGCATCTTCAGGATAAAAAAGAGAGTTAGAAGAAAATAAATGATTATTTGCATACTAGAGCTAGCTTAAAAATGAAGAGGTGGGAAGAGGAGGAAAGGGGGCACAGGGTTAAAGGAAAAGGAAAAGGCCTAAAATAAAGCACAAATATGGAAGGGAAAAAGACCAGGCTGAAAAATAACATTACCAAACAGTTTTAGAATAAAATGCTTAAACTAATAATTCAAAACAAAAGATAAATTAAAAATAAGAACAGATTAGAGGAAGAGACAAATGATTAAGAAAAAGAAAGAAATTTATGAAGACATAATAATATAAAGACATATATTGCTATATGAAGACAAATAGCAATGTATGTTAATATCTTTCTTTATGTTATTATATGTCTTCATAAATTAAATGTTAATTTAAATTAATGAAATAAGAAAAAGGCCATTTTGAAGACTTTGAGATTATAAAAGCAAAAGAAAGAAAATGACAAGAACAAGACATACATAAAAGCAATATAAAGAATTTGACAAATACAAGCATAATATAAATAATTAAGAAAAAAAATAAAATATAGAAGACCTAAAATAATATAAAGAATACAAATTTTAACTAATGAAAAATAAAATAAAAAATAAATATAATATAAGCATAGGTACCAATATAGCAAACCTTGAGAAATCTATGAATAGAAGAAAAGAATAGAGGAAAAGACAAATGAAATTGAATTTTTTTTATGAAGACATAATAATATAAAGACATATATTGCAATATGAAGACATGGTAAATATATGTCAATATCTTTCTTAATATTATTATATGTATTCATAAATTCAAAAAATAATATAAATTTATGAAATAAGAATAAGGTTATTATTATAAGAAGACATCAAATATATAAAAGTAAAAGAGAGAAATTGACATATAATATCAATATATAAAATAATAAGAAATTGAAAGAAATTTATGAAAACATATAATATAAAGACATATATTGCTATTTGAGGACAAATAAGAATATATGTCACTGTCCTCTAGACAAGGTTATTATTATAAGAAGACATCAAATATATAAAAGTAAAAGAGAGAAATTGACATATAATAGCAATATATAAAATAATAAGAAATTGAAAGAAATTTATGAAAACATATAATATAAAGACATATATTGCTATTTGAGGACAAATAAGAATATATGTCACTAACTTTCTTTATATTATTATATTCCTATGTGTCTTCATATAGCAATATATGTCTTTATATTGTTATATGTCTTCATAAATTTCTTTCAATTTCTTACTATCTTATATGTCCATTTATCTCTTTTGCTTTTATATATTTTGTGTCTTTTCATAATAATAGCCTTATTCTTATTTCAAAAATTTATATTATTTTTTGAATTTATGAATACATATAATAATATTAAGAAAGATATTGACATATATTACTATATGTCTTCATATAGCAATATATGTCTTTATATTATTATGTCATCATAAAAAAATTTCAATTTCATTTGTCTCTTTCTCTATTCTTTTCTTCTAGTCATAGATTTCTCAAGGTTTGCTATATTGGTACCTATGCTTATATTATATTTCTTTTTTCTTTTCTTTTCATTAGTTAAAATTTTTGTTTTTATATTATTTTAGGTCTTCTATATTTCTTTCTTTTTCTTAATTATTTACATTGTGCTCGTATTTGTCAATTTCTTTCTATTGCTTTTATGTATGTTTTGTATTTGTCATTTTCTTTCTTTTGCTTTTATAATCTCAATGTCTTCAAAATGGCCTTTTTCTTATTTCATTAGTTTATATTAACATTTAATTTATGAAGATATATAATAACATAAAGAAAGATATTGACATATATTGCTATTTGTCTTCATATAGCAATATATGTCTTTATATTATTATGTCTTCATAAATTTCTTTCTTTTTCTTAATCATTTGTCTCTTCCTTTAATATGTTCTTATTTTTAATTTCTTATCTTTTGCTTTGATTTATTAGTTTAAGCATTTTATTCTTAAATTGTTCGGTAATGTTATTTTTTAGCCTAGTCTTTTTCCCTTCCATATTTGCATTTTATTTTAGGCCTTTTCCTTTTCCTTGAACCTCGTGTCCCCTTTCCTCCTCTTCCCACCTCTTCCTTTTTAAGCTAGCCTTGGTCTACAAATAATCATTTCTTTTCCTCTAGCTCTCTTTTTTATCCTGATGATGGATCACAGAGTGATATGAAATGTTGATGCAAAAATCTCATACAAAATCAAATCTAGAAATGATAATTTGAATGAGCTATATGGATTGTGAAAACTTGATATCATTAATTTATTAATCATTTATCTACTTTTATTTACACAATTTTGTACATTTTTGTCATGTCATGAGATAACCATTGTTGCTTTGTGGTTTATTTTTGAGTGGTGTGAGAATGGATCCAAAATTACAACA